>JBAWJQ010001168.1:0-444096 GCA_037783105.1 Bactrocera zonata | reverse complement strand
TAGAGTGAGTAGTTTTGGGACATTTTTCGTAAACTCAAGTGCTCCGTCGCAATGTCATGAGGCATAGTATTTTATAAATCTAACACCTGGACAAGTAAATGAATAGTTAGTCGACGGTCTGAGTTTCAAACATTGCGCACACGGGTCACATTGGCGGTGTTTGTCAAAGTCGCAGGTCTCCCAGCACGGACTTCATTAGCGTTCTCTTCCCGGTCCTCCAAAAAGCCCTGGTACCACCGAAACACACCACTTCTTGCTAAAGCAAAATCTGAAAAAGCCTGCTTGATCATATTAAATGTCTCTCTGTCACAGGTTTACCGAGTTTCACACAGAATTTAACCGCGTACCTCTGCTCTAACGAACGCTGCACTTTCGGCTTGCACAACTCACAGAAACACACACGCTCCAAAGTACAGTCGCGGCGGAAGATAATTAGTTCTTTTACTTTCCGGACAAACCTTGTAGGAGTACTAGTTGCTCAGTATTTGAGAGCATTTTCTCTTTAAGAAGCTGCTCCTTTGTCGGAACCGCCGTTAGCGGTCCACAATAGCTTACATACACACTGAGCGATCGAAATCTTGCATTGGAAACTTTTTTATTGACAATGTTTTTTCATTTGAATTTCCTCGACAGAGAACGATTGAGCATCAGCTATATTCAAGCTTTTCAAAGTATTTCGACATAGCAGTGATTGAATTGGCTAAAGCGGTCAAATACAGTCTAACCGTGTTTCCGACATGCCTGCATACCGATCAAACAGAGTTACCTGATGGCATTAAACTAACTACGGCTGGATGGGGAATTACTGAGAATGGAAGTATGTTTTGAAGCCCTAATAAATGTGATTTCACTTTCAGTGACATTTTTAATATTTATGCGTGTTTTATATATTTTTTTTAATTTGTATGCTTTGTTTATAGGGACCTCAGAACATTTATTAGCGGTGCAAGTGAATAAATTATCGCTTTCACAATGTAATCAAAGTTATGCGTCGTCTACAAATCTACGTGAAATAAAACATGGTATTGACGATACACAACTCTGTGCCCTTGCGGACGGAAAGGATTCGTGTGGCGGTGACTCCGGTGGCCCTTTACTTCTAAGTGAAAATGAGGCTTATAACACGTACAGAGTCGTCGGGATCGTTTCCTTTGGTCCAAAACCATGTGGCGGAACCTTGCCGGGTGTATATACCAGGGTGTCAAAGTTTTTGGATTTCGTTGAAGCCATTGTCTGGCCGGATGAACTGCACTAAAGTTAGTGCATATTTACGCAGTATATATCATAAATTAATAGACTTATGTATAACTAACTAACTTGAAAATAAACATAACTACACCTATTTTAAGCGTTTGTGGAATAAAAAGAAAGTCTATGATAATTATAATAGTAAATTACACGAAGCTGAGAAGTGATTCGTACACAAGCTGAGGTTTAAAGAAATGGCGGTGGGAAATTTGGCAAATCAGGTGCTCTAGTCAGATCTGGCGCCGAAGTCATTACAGTCCAAAGAGTTTTGGCCCAACTGTCGTAGCCAGGCTGCGACATTCGATCCATGAAAACTTCTTCGATAATTTTGTAATATGGTTTTCCTTGAAATTCGTTCTTAGAATGATCAATATTCCAGCCGTATTGGACTGTGATTTATTCTCGAAATATTCAATAGAACTTAAGCAATTCCACTAAGCAACGTAACCCATTTTGGTGAAAATATGTAGGTGATTTACTGTAAATAACCCTAAAAAGTAGTAGTTAATAACCCTAAAAAGTTTAGTTAATAGTTTCTAAAAATTTTTTAAAAATTATGGTCTCTTCTGCTTTCGTATAGGGTTAGGATCTTATTTTGTTACAGAACAAAATAGTTTGTAGCACGCATAGGTCTTAGCTTTAAGAATAGTTCGACAGCTAAAATTCTATAAATCAATTATCAACGACATTTGTCAGTGGAAGTTTGAGTTCTTATAGATTTTTTTCGAAAATAGAGTATTACGTATATACCATATATTAAACCGTTTCGAAAGCGCTAGCTCTTGATAGCATGTCATTCAGGTACTCGTATATACTCAGCAGCTGTGAATTACTACTGTGCCCAAAAAGGCTTAGGTAAACTGCGCGCGTCGAAGGATTTGGAGAATTATTTCTATTTTTAGGTTGGTAGTACTGTCAAACACATTTATGTCAAATTTCATGTCAAAATATTCATTAGTGTTTGAGATACGTGTCGTTTTGTGAGCTGCTAAAAGTGAGTTTTTCGTTTTTAGCGATGTCGAAATTAGTTGGGCAAAGAATTTGCATTAAATTTTGTTTACGGAATCAATTTTCTGCTGCGGATACGTTGAGGTGCAGAAAGCCTTTGGTGATGAGGCTATGTCTAAAAAAAATGTTCACAAGTGGTATAGTGAGTTCTAAGCCGGCCGCGAACGTGTCGAAGACGAAGAGCGTCCAGGGCGACCATCAACCTCAACCGACGAAGCTCACGTTCAACAAATCAAAGATTTGGTGTTGAAAAACCATCGATTAACAATTAGAGACCTTGCTGATGAAGATGGCATATCGAAAGGCTCAGCCAATACCATTTTTAAGGATGTTTTGGGCCTCAAGCGCGTCAAACCTCGACTGGTACCGAAAACATTCAATTTTTTGGAAAAAAGGCGTCGCGTTGAAGTGTGTGAAACGATGCTTTCCGACTACCAGGCTGTCAAGAAATGCATTATTAGTGGCAATGAGACTTGGATCTATGCTTACGACCCCGAAATAACCGATCAATCGAGCGAATATTGTGCCAAAAGAGAGCCGAGACCAAAAAAATCGCGCCAAAGTCGCTCAAAAATCAAGGTCACGTTGACTGTTTTCTTCGATTATCGCGGTGTTGTGCATTATGAATTCCTTCCACCTGGTCAAACAGTCAATAAGGAATATTATTTGAACGTTATGCGTCGTTTGCGTAACGCTATCCGCCTAAAAAGGCCGGAATTGTGGAAGGACAATTATTGGTTTTTACACCACGATAATGCACCATCCCATTCTGGCCTCGTAATTCATGATCATTTCGGCAAAAACTCAACCCATATCGTTCCGCAACCACCGTATTCACTTGATCTGGCGCCGTGCGACTTCTGGCTATTCACCAAGCTCAAAAGACTGCTCCGGAGACACCGTTTTTATACGATAGAGAAGATTCAAGCCGCAGCGAAGACGGAACTGAAGGCCATCCTGGAAAGTGACTACAACCAGTGTTTCGAAGATTGGAAAATCCGTTGGCATAAGTGCATTGCATCGGGAGGGGATTACTTTGAAAGGGATGAAATTTATTTGGAACAATAAATAAAGAATTTTCAAAATAAATACAATGTCACCTTATTTTTTGGGCACAGTAGTATGCACATGTGGGGTGGGATATAAAAAGAAGACACATAAAGAGTTTAGCACCTTAAGAAGCTGGTAGACATGGTTAATGGTCGAAATTTCTTTGAAAAGATGCGGCTACTATTAGAAGGTAGGTTTTAAGACCAGAACATACTCATTGAACAACCAATAAGGTGATCTAATCAACGATGTCCAGATAGTACTGAATTTAAAGAAGGCAAACTTCTTCGCTGAAAGGAAGGGGAACTGCGACAGCCGGAGATAGTGAACCTGAAACCAAAGTTGAAGTCGATAGATAGAATAGACATTCTAATACTCGACTATGACAAAGTACGAATGTCAAAGCAACAGGAGCCGGTGACCTATCGACCGAGCTATACGAATATGGTGACTAAGAACGTTAAGGTGACGAAAGCATGACCGACGATTGGAAGCTAAGTGTGCTCTGTCCAATCCATATGGGGGTCCCCTTCTTAATATCGGATTCTTCTACCAAGCGTCCTATGTGAGAGCTTAAAGCTTATTGTCAACAAACTGATTGGATTCTTTCCGTGTGAATGTAGACCTATTAAACCTACTATTGACCATATATTCAACATGCGCCAATTATTGGTACAAACCAAAGTTCCGATGCACATCACTTTCTCCAGGTGACTTCTTAGTCAAAGAAGCTAAGCGTGTGGTTCCAAACTCTACAAATCGCTCATTATTTCCATCTAGCTCCTCGTATATGGTGCAGAACCATGAACGAAGTCGACATCCGTAGAGATGGCATACGATGATTTATGGTCTTTTGTTGATGTAGACCGCAGACAATGGAACGGTGATATGTGCGGGTTGTACGACGACAATGACATAGTTTAGCGATTAAAAAGGCAGCGGCTTCGCTTTTGGATGAAAGCGCTCCAGGTATGAAGATGTTCGATGCAGTAAACGCTGATGGAAGCAGAGGAAGCGGAAGATCTCCACTTCGTTGGAAAGGTCAAGAGGAGAAACACGCAGTTTCGCTTGGTCGTTCGCCAAACTGCGAGAAGAAGAAACGAACGGCGCGCCATTGTTGATTCGTAAGCGCTGCCTACATCTATGTAGTAGTGTCAGTATATTCATATATTTAAAAATCATTATAAAAGAAAAAAAAAGCATTCTCATATTAAATTTCCTGCAAATACGCATACATACATATGTATGTGTTATCAGCCTAACGAACCCCGTAGTACAATCGCTAAAAATTGCATACTTCACGAGAGGCACGCAGAAATGATCGGACAGTTATTGCGAAAACAAGTGCTTGATAATAAGTACTGAAAGCGCACGGAAGTTTTGATATTATTTTGAGATAAGAGCTATTCGATTCAATCAACGGTTGTACCAGTTAAGTGCGTTTGCAAAAGTGAGAAAATATCTTAAGTGAAGTGGACTAGTATTATGATGAAGTGAATTAGCATATCTAAGGTCAATTAAGTCAGTATAATAAGCACTCGAGTTTGTGGAAAAACTTATTTCTAACTTTTTTAGGGTTTTTTTTTTCAATGAGTCTGTTTTGATTTGGACTAAACAATACATATGTGAACAATTTCTATAATACATTATACACATATACATTGTATAGTATATATACTTGTTCTTGGAATCCAAGCAAATAAACAATTTGCAACCGACAGCTTTTGATAAGACTTATAACAATCCGAATTATACTATTTTCTTCAACACAGCAAATTTTTATAGCGTAGGGATTTTAAAAAGGGTTTTTATTTATGGTGAAATAATTTTTTCTTGAAATCTTTAAACTTGAAAAAGTTGCTCAGATTTGATTTTGAAAATTTGCTTATTGCAAGAGCTTAGCTTTTACTCAAGATATCTGAAAGGTAAGGGAAAGTAAGAGACATGTGTACTAAAATTTTGTCAAGTAGGTCCTGTACGAAGATGATATTTCTCTATACAATGTAGTGTGAAAATCAAACGATAACCATGAGTATATTTTTGCAGATATCTTGAACGAATTTCACCACTCCTTATTAGCCTTTAAGTTTGCCTCAACTTCGTATTGCTTCGTTATAAATTTAGTATACTAAATAGGCGCTACCTCGGCGAACAAAATGCCTAAGCTTTATAAACTCAGCGCGGTCGTTCGGATACTTATTCTGCTCGCTCTCTGCGGTCTTAGTACTGCACAAATACTTTACGGTAAATATACGGCAATATTTAGATATTACAATATTTTATTAGACGAACTAAGTAATCATTACTGATATAATTCTAGTTGACGACTTTTGCGATTTTGCTGGCTACGATGGCATATGTTTGGAAGCTAGCAAGTGTACTGACCTGCAGGCCAAAATGCAGGCACTGACTTTGGAAAGCCATCACGTGGGCCGCTGTGGCTTCGGCGTTAGAGAGGAGATTATATGTTGTCCGTAAGATTGATTTGGTATATTTTCAACATTCTAATTTTATAAAAGTCTATCACTTTAAAAAAAATATTTTGCAGAAATTGGCTTACACCGGTGCAAACCCCACCCAAACTTCCCAACGCTTTTATAGATCTCTCCAAACAGCCTGAATTTGTATACAAGCCGCCGCTAGATGGTGCGCTTAGTGATAGTTCTATTCCCATCACTACAAGTACACCCATAAATTTTAATCAAAATGGATTCTTTGTTGCAAATCCAGTGCCGAATGTACAGAACAACCAAAATTTAAATGGCAACCCTGTTATCGACGAAAATGAACGAATGAATGCTATATTCGGCAATAACCAGGAACAGAACGGAAATGATAATAGCCAAGATGAAGGGAAGGCGAATTTTTTTCCTATTGTAAATGGAAATAATAAGGAATTTTTCATTGCAAATCCACTGCCAAATATACAGGTTAACCAAAATATAAATGGCTACCCTGTTGTCGTTGAAAATGAACGAATGAACGCTATATTCGGCAATAACCCGGAACAGATCGGAAATGACAAGAGTCAAGATGAAAAGAAGGAGAATTCTTTCCCGGTGGATAACCAAAATATAAATGGCTACCCTGTTGTCGATGAAAATGAAAGAATAAATGCTATATTCGGCAATAACCCGGAACAGATCGGAAATGACAAAAGTCAAGATGAAAAGAAGGAGAATTCTTTCCCGGTGGATAACCAAAATATAAATGGCAACCCTGTTATCGACGAAAATGAACGAATGAATGCTATATTCGGCAATAACCAGGAACAGAACGGAAATGACAACAGTCAAGATGAAAAGAAGGAGAATTATTTCCCGGTGGATAACCATAATTTCAATGGCTACCCTGTTGTCGATGAAAATGAAAGAATAAATGCTATATTCGGCAATAACCACGAACAGAACGGAAATGATAATAGCCAAGATGAAGGGAAGGCGAATTTTTTTCCTGTTGTAAATGAAAATAATAACGGAATTTTCATTGCAAATCCACTGTCAAATGTACAGGATAACCAGTTAATTAGTTACCCAGAAAGAGAAAGAATAAATGCTATATTCGGCAATAACCAGGAACAGAACGGAAATGGTAATAATAAAGATGAAAAGAAGGCCAATTCTTTCCCGGTTGTAAATGAAAACAGTAACGGATTCTTCATTTCAAATCCAGTGCTGAATGTACAGGATAACCATAATTTAAATAACAACCCTGTTATTGATGAAAATGAAAGACTTAATGCTATATTCGGCGGTAATCGTGAAGAGGCTGATAATGATAAAGACCAAGAGGAGAGGAAGGGAAATTCAGTGCCCGTTATAAAGGGAAATAACGGATTTTTTAGTGCAACTCCAGTGCCGAATGTACAAGACAATGGAAAATTTATTGGTAGCCCTGTGATCGATGTAAACGAAAGAATCAAAGCTGTATTCAGTGAAAACCCTATACAGATAGGAAGTGATAATAGTAAGGACGAAAGAAAGGGAAATTCTGTTCCGTCATTAAATGGAAATAATAACGGGATTTTGAATATAAATCCAATATCGAATGTACAGGGCAATCAAAAGTTAAATGGCAACCCTGTTGTCGATGAAAATGAAAAATTTAATGCTTTATTCAACGGTACTCCTCTCCCGATTGA
The DNA here is from genome assembly GCA_037783105.1 of Bactrocera zonata. Classification (NCBI taxonomy): domain Eukaryota; kingdom Metazoa; phylum Arthropoda; class Insecta; order Diptera; family Tephritidae; genus Bactrocera; species Bactrocera zonata. The sequence continues at coordinate 436,649 of JBAWJQ010001168.1, read as the reverse complement.
TGATGAGAGGGTTAGGCCAAGCGGTGCAATTAATCAAGATTCTGCTGAGAACTTAAAAGCTAAAATTAATGCTATATTCGGTGGTAATCATGAACAGATCGGTAATGCTAATGACAACGAGGAGAGCAAGGGAAATTCAGTTCCGGTTATAAATGGAAATAATAACGGGATTTTCAATCAAAATAAAATACGGAATGTACAGAACAATCAAAAGTTAAATGGTAACCCTGTTGTCGATGAAAATGAAAGATTTAGCGCTTTATTCAACGGTACTCCTCTGCCGATTGATGATGAGAGGGTTGGGCGAAGCGGTGTAATTAATCAAGATTCTGCTGAGAACTTAAAAGCTAAAATTAATGCTATATTCGGTGCCAATCGTGAAGAGGTCGGTAATGATAATGACAACGTGAAGAGCAATGGAAATTCAGTTCCGGTTATAAATGGAAATACTAACGGAATTTTCAACCAAAATGTACTACCGAATATTCAGGACAATCAAAAGATAAATGGCAACCCTGTTGTCGATGAAAATGAAAGATTTAACGCTTTATTCAACGGTACTCCTCTCCCGATTGATGATGAGAGGGTTGGGCCAAGCGGTGTAATTGATCAAGATTCTGCTGAGAACTTAAAAGCTAAAATTAATGCTATATTCGGTGCCAATCGTGAAGAGGTCGGTAATGATAATGCCAACGAAAAGAGGAAGGGAAATCTAGTTCCGGTTATAAGTGGAATTAATAACGGGATTTTCAATCAAAATCCAAAACCGAATGTACAGAACAATCAAAAGTTAGACGGTAACCCTTTCTTCGATGAAAATGAAAGATTAAATGCTATATTCAACGGTACTCCTCTCCCGATTGATGATGAGAGGGTTAGGCCAAGAGGTGTAATTGATCAAGATTCTGCTGAGAATTTAAAAGCCAAAATTAATGCTATATTCGGTGGTAATCGTGAACAGATCGGTAATGCTAATGACAATGAGGAGAGCAAGGGAAATTCAGTTCCGGTTATAAATGGAAATAATAACGGGATTTTCATTCAAAATCCAATGCCGAATGTACAGAACAATCAAAAGTTAGACGGTAACCGTTTCTTCGATGGAAATGAAAGATTTAATGCTATATTTAATGGCAATCCCATCCCGAAGGAAACCCATATAGGTGGACTAAATGGTGTAATTAGTCAAAATCCTTCTTTATTCGGCGGCAAATCTGTACACCTTGGAGATACAAACAACAGTGGAGTGATGAATAGAAAACCAATGCCGGGTGATGATGAACTGGTCCCAAATAATGCGGCAATGGATGGACAAGCTATACCAGATGAAAAAGCATTAATAAATGCTATATTAAATGGTCAATTAGAAAGCAGCCCTGGGCATTTTATATTTAATGATAAGCGGGGCAGACCTGTAAATAGGAGAAGACATGGCACATTTATGGAAAACCGAAGTACATTCAATAATGGACGTTTTAACATGAGAAATTATAGAAGGTTTGAAGAAGCAACACACCGAAGAAACCAAGGAGTTTATAGAGGGCCCAGTAGAAATACACGCATTCGTTTCACTAATAATTAAATGAAAATTTTATTATTGAATTGGAGATATTCTAAATCACTTTTATATGTCATATATAAAATATTTACATATCATATATAAATACAAAATATTATATTAAAATAATAGAGTTTATCGATTTTAGTACTGAGCTTTAAAATTTGGGCGTTTGAATATTTGCTTTTACTCACTCATTTAATTAGTTAATCAGTTTAGGTGGAATTCATATGAGTTTAAACTTAAATGATAAGAGGATTGCGGGAGCACAGGTTTCTTACCAAAAGCATTAATTACATAAGTACATATTGGTCAAGAACTAGAAAAAAAATCTTGAAGTCTTCAGTGTATGGTAAGCATATCGATATTTGTGCTGGTTTGCTTGGATCCTGGACCTGATTCCCGCGACGAAGGATGCTATGAACTGTGTGCTGATGCATTTCTACAAACATTTTGAGGTGACCCACATTAATTTCAGTCAATTTATGCCATTGACCAAATGTATGACATATAAAATGCATCTACTTCAATCTAGCTAAAGTTAAACAGCTGAGGGGAAAGTTTTTAAGACAATTATCTTTGATAATTCCAGTTGAATGGATGCCATCCGTTCTAATTTGGTCGATCCTTCTTCGCAGTCGCATGTGTTGTTCGTTGTCTAGCGCTCATCGTGCTCATATGAAGCACGGTGGGATCTAGAGCCAAGTCACAAGAGAACAACGGAGCTCCGACCGAGTGTTGAGAAGCATAATACTACTGTTATTGGTGAACTCTCATAAGAGCACTGATGGAAAAACATACGTTGGTTGCTGTTTAGTTCAAGTTTTGGCGATAAAGCTCCAGCAAGGACCAGTGTTTATCGCTGGTATGGTGAATTCAATCGGGGTCGTAGATCACTCTAAAACGAATTTCGGGAAGGTCGTTCCAAAGCAGTTCTTGTTCCGGAAAGTATTGTTGTTATGCGCAAACTGATATTGCAATATCATCATGAGACCTATCGAGATTAAGATAACTGGAGTCATTAGTGGGACTGACATCCATTAAATATTGCCTCTTTTTTTGCGGGTTATCCTTCCAGAAATCAGGAAAACCAACCAGTGGACGGATCGCCCTTAACCACGATAATGCGAGCTCTCACACATCGATTGAGAGATCCGAATTTTCGAGTAGTCAAAACAGCAATTTGATAAGTCTGACTTCTTTATATTTCCTTAAAAGTAATCCCCTTGGCCCCAATGCATAATTTCGGCATCTTTTTACGAATAGCTTCGCTAAAACGACGCATAATACTCAAATAATAATATTCTTGATAGTTTGGTCAGCCGGAAAGAATTCAGAGTGCACCACACCCCGATTACCGAAGAAAACTGTCAACATAATCTTGATTTTTGACCTGCTTTGACTTAATTTTTTCGGCTTCGGTTCAACTTCGCCACGATATTCGGTCGATTGATTATCTGTTTCCGGGTCGTAAGAAAGACTCGTCGCCAATAATAATATGCTTCGTGATATCTTGGTAGTCGGAAAGCTCTGTTTCAGAGAAAAAATTGAGTGTTTGTGGAAACAAACGTGTTTTCACTTTTTTAGGCCCAAATTATCTATCAAAATGGTTTTTACTGATCCTTCCGATATTTCAACGATGCCAGTAAGACCTCTGACTGCTAATCGTCGATTCTCAATCACCAATTCTTTCATTTTGTTGACTTGTTGTTCATCAGTTGATGTTGTGTTGATGGCCGTCCTAGACCTGGTTCGTTTTCAACGCGTTCTCAACCCTCTTTGAATAATTTGTAGCAATCAAAAACATTGCACTCCACAAACAATAATGACCGTAGGGCTTTTCCAACATTCTAAACGTTTCGGCTACAGAAAATTTGATTCCGCAAACAAAATTCAATGCAACTTCTTTATTGAATAATTTCACTTATCGTAAAAATTGCGGAATGGACTTTATATACTTCAGAAATACAAGCGTATACTAAATACAAATGAATATTATGATGTGACATTTGGCGGAGATGTCACTGACATCCAACATAAAAAAAAAAATATTTCGACAAATAGATGTTAGAGCGAAAATTAAAGTAAAAAGTCTTACTATTTTTTGCCCGCAGTTTTATTTTGATAAACAATTAAGTAATTTTCGGTAATTAAAAACTGTTTTGTATTTGTTTGTTGTTCTCTAAATCCGAAATATAAAAGCCAACCTATGTAAGACTCTCCACTCTATATTCATAAATTAGAGTAAAATTTGTTTTTCGCACATGTGGCAACTCATTAAAAACATTCAAAATTTTACTGACTCAAAATTCTGTATTTAAAATATTTATTTAACAATATTCCTATATTTAAAAGACCATAAAATCAGCAAACGATTTATAAAGTAACAAAAATAGTCTTTAAAACGTTTTGAGTAACACTTTCTGGTACTGAGGTGCTTAAAGCTAAGCTTACATGTTTTTGGTATATGACAGCAAAACATACATACATATGTAGCATCAAATCTGCTGTCAGCTGCTAAGCCGATTTTCATATATTTACGCTCACTCTCCCCACTTTCTCTCTTTTCGCTTCTTTAGCTAAGTTGGCAATTAACCTAAGTCTACTTGAACTGCTAAGCTGAGCTTATCGGGTCGGAAAACGTATGTATGTATATACATATTTAAGTATTTATTTTTGGCTGCTTTAAATACTCGGCATATACATATAAGCACGTCTCTCAAAGTGACGTAAATTCAGAAGCTTGGCTCTCCAGCAATACAGCTCACAATTGAGCTGACCAGTGTTCATTAGCGCACCGATTGCAAAAGGTTTGTGCCAATCTCTTTAACTACTTTTCCTTGAATTTTATTCTTCTCGAATAAATGTGGGAATTTCACGGGATTTTTGAGGTTAAGCTGCATTTATATGTTAGCAATAAACTTTTGAAGTATGCAAAAAAAAATATATATTTTAGTAAATTTTGTATTATTTTTTTTTAATTTTTTGTATTATTTATGTTTTTAGAAATTTTTTATTATTTTTTTTTAATTTTTTGTATTACTTTTTTATAAATTATTTTTATGTATTATTTATTTTTATAAATAAATTTTTCTTAAATCATTTTTTTATTAATTTTTTTACTATTTATTTTTATAAATTTTTTTTTTATTATTTATTTTTTTTTATTAAATATTTTTTTTTTATAAATTTTTTAATACATTTTTATTATTTTATTAAATAATTTTTTATTATTTTTTTTTTTAATTTTTTTATGAATTTTTTTTTATTAATTGTTATATATATTTTTTTTTTATTTTTTTTAATAATTTTTTTTTTATTAATTTTTTTTTATATATTACTTTTATTGTTTTCTAAATCAAATTTTTTTATTTTTTTATATTTTTTTTATAATTATTTGCTTTTTTGAAGTCTGCTTCACAAATTCTTTCTTTACTACACTTTTCTTTCGCCTTCTACTACGCTTTTCAAGCGGAGCGCGTTGAGAGCTCGAGATCTTGTTGCAGCTCAGCTCTCAAGCCAGTGCTCGCTTAGCTGTGACGTGTTGCTGAACACCGCATGTTAAAAGTGAAACTAGAATGTTGTTTTGGAAAAAACTCCATTACTCTAATTATAACTAAAAATAAATTTAAAAAAGAAATATATTTGTAACCACGCGATCAAATCACTGCGGTTGAAAGGTTCGTTTAAAATTTGCATGCTTTGTTTACAATTACATATTAACCGAAAATAAAAAAAAACAAACAAACAAAAAATCGCAAACCGGATGAGCAACTGTTGAGTACGCGCGAAAACGCAGCAAAAGTGTGTATAAACACACAAACACACACCCAGCAAAAATCGCTTTCTTAAGCAATAAAAGTAAGGAAACAAAATAAAGCGCAAAAAACAATAACAACAAAACACCAGCAGTGTCATATAGTGCTTCCACATATTTATTAATTGCCAATGGCAAAGTGATAAGACTGACACCAAGCGCAGCTATTAGATTATATATATGTACATGCCATATGTACTATATAAATAGATGTGCTACTAATCTATCGATATACATATGTACAAAAATATATATTCGTGAATTGCTAAAACAACTTTTGTGATGGGGATAACTTCGCACGGGTCTTTATGAAAGGTAGAATCCCTACAGCGGGGTTATTTTTATATTTCGAAGTATGAGTAACCGTTAATTTTTAATAGTATATGTGCTCTACTTAATACAAATACATACAAAAAATGACGACCTAAATTGATAACAAAACTAACTGATTTTTTGTTTTGATAAGTTCAGACTCAACAAAAAACAAGACAATACCTTAACGTGAATTTGTATGAGTGAGTTTGGGTGGCAGCTAAGAAGAAGATGGCTTGTCAAATAAAAGGAAGATATCTTGTCAAATAAAACATGGATTGATCAGTTTGTATGGCAGCTATATGCTATAGTGAGATACTTTTGAAACTATTTGTCGGATGAACTTCAAAAATTTTGGAGAATATTCTTAAATATGAGTATGTACAGGTACAGTCGATATACATTGAGATAAAAAGTATTTGAAAATTGTAATTTATAGTAAATTTCCCGGGTAAATGATATTTCAAAAAATATATTTCGCTAAGCTCGTTGGACTATCCTTAATTACCATGCCAAATGTGATTGCGATCTGTCAACCAGTTTGTTTACAGCAGTTGCTTATGTCGGTACAGCTCAGTAGATCGTTGTGATTTTTACAATGAATGAAACTGTTGAACAGAGCATTTGTAGCAAATTTTGTATTCCTAACCAAATTTCGTCTGGACAATCGTTGGTAATGTTGGAAAGGCTAACGGTGATTCAGTTTAATCAAAAATACAAATCAAAAATGCAAATGGTACAAAGCCTTTAAAGATGGTCGAGAGATCGTTCAAGAATGCCTCGTTCTGGACGACCTTCGATCTCTTCAACTGATGAAAATATTAATAAAGTGAAGGATATGGTACTTGAAAGCCGTCAGGTACAAGTTGCGTTTCAAAGTAAACAGGACTTAAAAAAACAAAACATAACGAATGATTTTCAAAATAGTCTCCTTCTGCTTCCATAGAGCTTTTTGCATGGTCTAAAAGCATGTCGAACGAGTGTTTTTGCTCGTTGGCCGGTATGGCCGCCACTATGCCGGTGCAAGCTTTTTGAATGGCATCTACGTCTGCATAATGTTTTCCTTTCATGTGGAAAAGCATTTTTCCGAAAAGGAAGAAGTCGCACGGTGCCATATCAGGTGAATACGGCGAGTGGTTAATGGTTAAAATGTGATTTTTGGTCAGATAATCGGTTACAAGCGTCGATCTTTCATTTTCGCAATATTTGGGCCGAACACTGCGAATACGGCGCACCAAACGCTTCAAAACTCCAAGGTAGAATGGCCGAGTGGCACAAATTCTTTGTGAACAATACCCTTGAAATCATAAAACCAAATCAGCATTGTCTTCACTTTTAACTTCTCCATGCACGATTTTTTGGGTTTCGGCTTGTCCGGTGCCTTCCATTCAGCACTCTGGTGTTTCGCTTTGGGATCATATTGGAAACACCACGTTTCGTCACCAGTCACAATATTGTAAAGGAAGTTTTTGTCCTTTTTGACCTCTTTGTCCTTAATGATGTCCTTCGAAAGTTGGATTCTGAGCAATTTTTGCTCGTGAGTCAATTTGTGCGGAACAAACCGTACACACACCTTTCGTAAGCTCAAATGTTCAGTCAAAATGCGATAAATCGATGTTTCGGAGATGTTCAATTCCACTTCCATGAATTTCAATGATGATTTCGGCTGATTTTTGATGAATTCACGCACAGTTTCGATGAAATTTCTGGTGATCACGGATTTTGATTGGTCCACATGTTGATCGTCATTTATGTCCTCACGACCACTTTGGGAACGTTGAAACCACTCGTGTACTCTGCTACGGGATAGACAATCATCGCCATAAACTTGTTTCATCAATTGAAGTTGATGTTTCGATAAAAAGTTTATCAATTTTAAAACAAAACAAGAAAAAAAGTTAACTTCGGTTGCACCGAAGCTAAATACCCTTCACAGGTGCATTTCTGTTAGTAACTGTGTGTCCAGTTTGTATGGAAGCTATATGCTATAGTAAACCGTTCTGAACAATTTCTTCGGAGATTACATTGTTGCCTTAGAAAATAATATATACCAAATTTGGTGAAGATACATTGTCAAATGTGAAAGTTTTCTGTATAAGAACTTGATTCGGATCGTTCAGTTTGTATGACAGCTATATGCTATAGTTAACCGATCTGAACAATTTCTTCGGAGATTACATTGTTGCTTTAGAAAATAATATATACCAAATTTCGTGCATACATCTTGTCAAATGTGAAAGTTGTCCATATGAGAACTTGATTCCGATCGTTCAGTTTATATGGCAGCTATATGTTATAGTGGTCCGATATCGGCCGTTCCGACAAATGAGCGGCTTCTTGAAGAGAAAATGACGTTTGCAAAATTTCAAAAGGATATCTTAAAAACTGAGGGACTAGTTCGTATATATACAGACAGACGGACAGACGGACAGACGGACGGACGGACAGACGGACAGACGGACAGACAGACGGACATGGCTAAATCGACTCAGCTCAACATACTGATCATTTATATATATACTTTATAGGGTCTCCGACGCTTCCTTCTGGGTGTTACAAACATCGTGACAAACTTAATATACCCTGTTCAGGGTATAATTAATGTTGGCTCTTTGTTCGAAGTTTATTTTCGCACCGATAATACAAACATACTGACACTTAAAAAGCAATAACTTCACTTCCCATCAATGAAATGTCATGGAATTCTTACTGGACAATCGATAAAGATAGCAGATTCTAACGCACCGGTCGACATATAGATAGCGCCACCAGAGGGCGCTAGATTCAAAAAGAGAGATTTCTGTTTACTTTGGAACGCACCTTGTATTAGAGAGATGGCAGAGAGCTGGACAGCCGTCCGTTCGAATGATTTTGGTGGATATTTTGGGTATGAAAAGCGATCTTTGTTCGACTCCTCCCAATAAATCTGAATTTTTTTCAAAAAAAGTACCGTAAACACGTCTTATTGGACAAGCTTGATCGTGCAAGTTTCGATCCCACATTTATGGAAAATGATCCGAAGCCAAAAAAAAACACGCCAAAGCCGCTAAAAAATCAAGATGATGCTCATTGCTTTCTTCGATATTCTTGAGGGTCTCTAAAAATTTCCACCCATACCCATGATTTCAACCTTCCTAGTTATCTGAAACCAAAAAGAAAAAAAGATTATTAATCTAGGATAATGTCGCAATGGCCGGAACTACGGAAAAGTGGGAAAAAAAATTTACAAAATGACGACTGCTTAAAAAAAATTTTTTTGATCACTGTTTTGGATTATTTCGAATTTTTTAAAAATAATAAAAATAAAAATTTGGGGATGGGGCTAGTTCCAACTATAGACAAGCCTATAAAGAAGACTCTATAAAAAAATTTCAAGTAAATCGATCCAGTAAAGCCTGGGTATCGTGGTATCATTCCGAAAAAGTCAGTTTTGAGAAAAACGCGAAGTTTCGCGTAAAGTCTTTTGTTCGATTACTTCCGGCCGAACCAGTTTGGATGCCGGGTTAGAAAAATGCCTATATCTCCGAAAATAATTTGAATTTTGAAAAATCCTCCTGTACACATATTCTTGAATAGTTAAACTTTGAAAATATAAAAAAACAATTTCGGTTTTTTCTTAATTTCTAGACTAGAATACCCCCTTATGTTAATGAAAAACAATTATATTTTATTAGCAAAAATTACAATTAAATTTTACTACCAAAAAGGCTATTTAGCAAAATTTTTTAAATTTACTGTTAAAAACATTATGTGCGCTAATTTTTTTTTAAAAAAACATTTGTTCGCTTGCGAGGTAATTAAGGTCGAAAACTTTTAACTTTAGTGAAAAAGTATTAATTTTTGTAAAGTGAGAAATTTTATTACCTTTCGCAACAAAAATTACATAATAGAATTTCATAAAAAAGTATTACTAATTAGTGTAATAATGAAAAGTGTGGAGAAATACTTTTTACGCTTTCACTTAATAGATCGCAGGTAATAAAAAAATTTCTGATATGGTCTATTTGTCGACTGTGTCATACGAAAGTAGTTCAAAAAGTTGGCGAACTTGGTTAAATATTTTATTGATATGCAATTGTGTTGGAAAATTTTTTTCGTTGTCTATTCGAGTTTAATATGGGTTTCCTACGTCAAAGTAGCTTAGTTACTCCGGTGTCAATCGGAAAAGAAATGTACTGATGACCGCTGCCTGTGTAATATTTTAGCACTCTCCCTCTCTTAATTGAGCCTGCCATGTGCTCTGATGATAGGGTAATGTCTGGTGTGGTTTTCTTGCAACGTGGTCTTCTTAACGTGGGTGAATTTCTCGTATTGAGCACTATTAAACCAAGCCATTTCTGGAATGTGCATTCCTCTCGAGTACTTGGTTGGCATACCCTACTCTACGGCTTTAGAATTTAGGTCTTCGACGATAATTAGTTGATCTTCCATAGACCTGTAGCAGCTAATTACTGTGAAATGGTTGCATCCGACCCATACGAAACCGTTCCTTATTTATAGTGTCGGCGTTACTTCTCGGTAGTGGCCATATAGCGGCGATTGAGCTGCTATCTTCTAGCCAGGTACTTCTACCTTTCATTTTATATTACACGCTTATGATTGTAGCGTTCTCCATCACTATTTGCGCGACTAGTGTTTCAGCTGCCTTGCATTTATAGAATATTAATTTATTTTGGTATTCCCTATTTATCATAGATTTTGCGGATCCCGGGATATGGTCGACATTTTCGTGTTTAGTCTCTTCGAAAAGGCAGCATGAGGGAAGCTTCGCACACTCTTTCAATTTGTGACCCTTTGCAGTCTCAGGTTAAGTGCCCTCGCCCAAATCAGCGAAAGCAACTTATATTCTTTCCTTGTTGTCTCTCTTTTGCGTTTTTATGTGTTTCCTCCACTGTTACTTTGTTTGTTTCGTTTGGGTCTTCTTTGCTCCGTTTCCGGAGGCTCTGCAGGGCTTGTCGCGCGCCGCTTCGAGGTTATTTTTTCTCATGTGAGGAGCCAGTTTCTACGTTAACTTTTGATTATTTATTACTCGATTATTAATAAATAAATAAATAAATAAATAAGTAAATTAAGTAAAGTAAAATAAATTTAAAAAAAAAAATTAAAAATAAAAATAAAAACAATAAATCAAAGACACAAAAAGTTAAATATTGCAATCATAAAAATGAAACCAATGAAATTTATTGCTTTTGAAAATATTGACACAAAATGCCAACTGAAAGCATCACTTAAACTGCGGCTGCACCAATCGCAAAATATAGCTTGTCAATGTCAAGGTGTTGTTCCGCAATCTGCAGCGGCGTACAAGGTCACACGTATACAAGTTAATATTTATTGGCTTATAAAACCGGTGTCGAACACAAGTACACATGTACTAATATCTTTACATACATACACATTTAATTGCAGATTCGTTCACGGTTCAATGACTTAATACCACCTGTATCGCGTGCAGCTGCCATAACATTCATATTGTGCATACACACTTTCAGCCAGTTTGAGCGATAAAACTGCACCGCAACGCTTAAAGGCCGCTCAGTAAGAATAATTGTGCAAACTGATTTAAATTGTTAATCATATGAAAATCGGAAATGCATTTCAAACATTCTAAATCACGACCAAGTGAACATTACAAGATGCTGCTGCTGCTGGGGAGCGTGTTGGCCGCCCTGCTTGGAATGACCACCGCTCAAATGGAGGGTAAGTAGTCGATATTAGAATTTAGTATATATTTAAAAATGACCCGGACTGACAAAAAACTACATTTTCAGGTATTTACAATAATCAAAATCTTTATTTTCGCTTTCAAAGTAGGCCCCTGACCAATTACAAACATGCCGAAGCTTAAATCATATTTCCATAAACTTATTATAAACCTGGGCTGGAATAACCGTCAGTGAATTATTTCTTTAGCGAATTTCGGGTTTTTTTAGGCGTCATTCGCACCTTTCCATCTAGACGGCAACTTCGTAGTACCCTCCTCGTAGAAACTCCTCTCCTTATTTGCGAAGAACTCGGACAGTAACTTTTCACAAGCCTCTTTTGAGTTCAACTTTACACCAACAAGGGCGTTCGATATGGACAGGAACAAGTGGTAATCACTTAGTACTATGCCCGGGTTATATGGTGGATGCGATAAAATAACCCATCCAAGCTCCCGTAGTTTCCGACGAGTCATCAACGAAGTGTGTGGTCTGTCGTTGTCCTGGTGGAACACTGCACCCTTCCTGTTGGTCAATTCTGGACGCCTCTGGTCGATCGCCTGCTTCAAGCGGTCCTGTTGTTCGCAGTAGATGGTAGAATTAAGCGTCTCATAGTGGATGACTCCCTTCCCATCCCATCAAACACACAGCAAAATCTTCCTGGCCGTCAATTCCGGCTTGGCTACTGTTTGGGATGATTCACCGGCCTTCGACAACAACCGTTTTCTTTTCATATTTCACCAGTTCCCATTCCCTTCAAAAATGGGTCGAGTTCGTTCCATTTCAGCAGCATATCGCTGGCGTTGATTCGGTCCAGAAGTTTTTTTTGCGTCAAATCATGTGGCACACAAACATCAAGCTTTTTTCTGTATCCAGCCTTCTGCAGATGGTTGAAAGTGGTTTGGTGACTAACTCCCATCTTCTGGGCGAGGTCACGAGATGCCACATGCCGGTCTAACTCGCTGTTTTCCATGATTTGATCGGTATTCGTTGTCACAGGTCTGCCGCCGTCTGGCTTATCCATGGTATCGTTTTCATCCGCTCTGTATCGTCGAAACCATTCGTCCGCAGTTCGAAGTGATAGAGTACAATCCCCCAAAACACCATTAATTCACGGAACGTTTCTCTAGAGGATTTGCCTTTAACGAAGGAAAATTTTAAAATAGCGCGAATTTCGGCGTTAGTGAACTCCATGTTTACACGTCTATAACTGTTGAACACAATATTCAAACTAATCATGGATAGCGTTGTTTTGCGGGTTATATCAAGATCTTTCAAAGGTATTGCTAGATACGAGCTCTGCAACGCTTTATACATAGCCGCGAGATTCAAAAGACAAAAAGGCGGAAGGGCGATACCCAGAGGATACTTGGTCTAAGACCAGAAGTCGATATGTAAATAAATCGTTTCTGGCCACTCCCATGAGAATGGCGGTCAGAGAACTTTCCTTACTTGCGTGAACTTCTAAACATGGCTATGTAAACTAAAGTTGAGCAATATCGAAAGCTTTAGCCATTTCCGTCGGTCCGTCTATCCGTCCGTCTGATATCAAACTGAAATTGTGCACACGTTTTTTTCTCCCTCAAAAGTTCATTTGTAGTAACCGCTGATAACGGACCACCATAGCAAATAGGTGTCATACAAATTGACCAATCGAAACTCCAATCGAATCTCTGTATGGAAAACTTTCTTATTCGACAGAATTTCTTTACAAAATTGCTTCAATCTCCGAATGTATTACTCATACCTCGAAGAAATATTTTGGTCTGACGAAATGCTTGTGAGTTAACATAATACAGCTAACTAACACACATTTCTTTTTTATTCTCGTTTTAGTAGGTGATCAATGTCAGAATAAAAATTATAGAGGTATCTGCACTGAGGCAAGCAGATGTACGGATCTGCCGTATGCCATGGCTCAGCTGAGCCTGAAAAGACGTGATATAAGCCGATGTGGATTCACAATATTCGAGGAAATTATCTGTTGTCCGTAAGTTGAACGCCTATGGTACTATATACATATACTAAATATCTAAACAAAATTTATAATCGTTCACTACTGCAGCTCCCTTTCCGTTCCCACAACAACCATAAAAACACGATCCGATGATCGTCCAGCTGTGAAAGGTGAGTTCAAAACCATATACTAATTTGTATGGAATAAAAACTGTTACTAACCGCACTTTTTTCCAACTGGCAGCTTGCATTGAAATCGATGAACAATTGCAGCCGCTGCTTACACCACACATTCTAGGCGGTACACCGGTAGAATTAGGTGAATATCCACATATGGTGGCCATTGGACTGACTGACACAGATGGTGCTGTGGAATATAATTGCGGTGGTACTTTGATTGGAAAGCGCTATGTTTTGACTGCGGCCCATTGTTTAGTCACGCGACAAATACCGGTTATGGTGCGTATGGGTGTGGTGAATTTCACGGATACCGAACAAATGAAGTCAGCGGTTGAAATCAAAATTAAGGTAATGCATGTTCATGACCGCATTCAAATATCGTACTATACACCATACATTCTCCGCAGAAAGTTCACATACATCCGGACTACACGAGCGCCAATGTTTATAACGATGTGGGCTTGCTGGAATTGGAGGACGAAGTTACTTATACCAACAACGTGTTCCCGACATGCCTTTACACCGATCCAGATGATCCGCCAGCCAGATCACCGCTCTATGTCACCGGCTGGGGTGTCATCAATAGAAGCAGTAAGCAATACTAGCAAATAAAATATATTGTCGACATCCTCTTATTAAACTTTGGCTTTCTTCTTGCTTGTAGCGCGTGAAAAATCGGATGTTTTATTGAAAGCACGTCAGACAATCGTTGACAACTCGAAATGTAATGAAAGTTACGTAGACAGCGGCTTGACGCGTCGCAATAGAGAGGGGATCATCGCTAGTCAGTTGTGCGCGCATGACCCGGGTCTAACAAAGGACGCCTGTCAGGGTGACTCGGGCGGTCCGTTGAATTTGGTGGTCGACGAGGCTTTCAATAAATACCGTGTAGTTGGTGTAATTTCAGCTGGCTTCAGTTGTGGCAGTTCCACTCCTGGTCTGTACAGTCGTGTGTCTTCCTTTTTGGACTGGATCGAGAGCATCGTTTGGCCGAGTGGATAGATTTGCCGTTCTTTTAGGCCTTATCTTCTCGGAAGTGATAGTGCTGGAAAAACGAAACCACCATATTGCCATACTTACTCTAAACTAATTTAGGGAGAAATAATTAAATTAAAAAATGCTTGAATTTTTGTTAAACTATTTATCGGCCCAAAGTAATAATTTTAATAAAGAAACACAAAATTCAGTTATCTAAAACTAAGGGATCAAATTTGATAGGGTTGGCTCCAAGTAAACTGAGCGCGCAAACCAAATCGATTTAAACTTGTCGACTTGACATCGGAGAGATCGCGGAAGATCTCAACATCTTTTATAGTTGGACTCAACCGATTTGGTAAATGTTTTGTGTATAAAGCGAGTCAGTGATAGACTCGTTTAAAATATCTGAAGCAATTGCAAAAACCACGTCGAGTAGAGTTTGTAGAAGAGATCGTGACAGCGTAGCTGAGGACTCTTCATTCTTCAAATACATTATTACTGCTGACGAGCCATTAGACGCGAATATAAAGTCGAAACTGTCCAACAATCGGGTGAAAGACATTCCAAAAATGAGTCTAAATCGAAAAAAATGTGCTGAAGGCACTGAAAGCCATCTCGGTCGGATGTATTGGATTGGCATACATGTATTGGCTTGGAAATCTTTATTGAAACCAATAATGTATGTATTAAAAAATATGAAAATTTATTTTTTTTTTGTCGGTCCGGGTCAAAAGATCAGATGTATGTAGGCCAATATCTCAGGCAGCTTATGAAATGAGGAGAACATATTTTTTCTATAAATTGGTTAGCAGTTTCTCAAAGACTAAACTGTAATTGTATTATTGACATGGAACATGTCGTTTGGCATTATGTAGTTGGTTCTATAAATTGGTAATAGTGGTTCCTACCTTACTTCAGCACTAACCTGATGAATAAAGATTAATAGAAGTATCCTGAGGTTAAATTTAATATAAATATTTTGCGCTCATTGTAAGTGACTAGGTGACCTAGACTAGATGTTAGATTATCTGAGACCAAACATGATTGCAATGAGTTCAAAATTCCGCTTAACAACGGGTGTTAAATTCATAAGAAAATCTTTTTAGAACAACATTTCTTGACATACATATTCCGCACAACTACAAATCTTAGTTAAAAGGAGAGCATAAAAAGCTGGGCTGCGTTTGAATCTTACCCTTCTCTACTAGTTTTTTCATTATTAAATTAACCCATTCATACAAAATGTATGGAATTCGAGGCGAGCTATAGTGCTACTGAAAAAATTTCAACTAAATATAGCAAACTAATTTATTAAGATCCGGCAATGTACCCTCGAAGAAGTACGAAATGCACTGAATGAGCCCAAAAACAGTAAATTTTAGTAGAGCTTAAAATTTTAACTGAAAATGAATGATGCCAAAGACGACCTGTATTGTTAGAGTTTCAAATTTCAACTAATAACATAAAGTTTATTTCCTTAGCGCTAACATTATAACCTCGAGGAAAATTGGCAACAGCGCTTTCAAATGCTTCAAAAAAACAATCAAAATAAAGTCATATGCTATCTTCCTAGTAAGGGTTAATTTATGTCAGAAATAATTTATGTATGACAGTGAAAAAAAACAACTTTGTTATCAATTCTGCGAAAACTAATTAAAAACAAAGTTCGCGAAGTTCAAGATATAGTAAATCAATGCCACTAAAGATTAAAACATATTTTTTTCCATCAACTGTAAGTATAAGCGTTGAGGCACTTTATCACTATCACTTATTTGCTGGCATTTCTTTGAAATGAACGCTAGTATTAAAATTTGGCTGGATTTCCCCGAGATTCATTCAACGTCCATCAGCTGCAAGCTAACGACTTTGGGGATTTCACGATGAATCATTATTAAGATGAGACAAATATCTTAGAAGGAGCGTGAAATTCATATTTGTTAGATTTGCAGCTCTTTGCTTCTCTCAGTTTGAGAGATTGAGATATATTATGATTATGTGCTCGATGCTGTGTTACATGTTTTGTCGTAAGCTGGAGCTTTGGTTAATCTTGCTCTCAAAGGCAGCTGAGATAAAGATTACAAACATATTAATAATTGATTTTGCTCGAAACAAAAACAAACGAAAGTTATGAATGAGCTGCCAAGGTGCTACAATTTGGTTTTCTCCAGCCCCTCTTGTTGGGAGAAAACGAAGTCATTATTATTTTGAAATATTTGTATTCTTAAAGCCTTTACAGCTCTTAGTATTTTTAACTATTTCCTCAGCACCTTGTCCATTCCTAAGGCCCCAACATCGAAACACACATCGAAACCGGCCCACAAATCACATCAAACCGTTGCTTTTTTGGAATAAAATGACCACTCTTGAATCTCTTCAGGTTGCTCTTTGTCCCAAATGCGGCAATTTTACTTGTTTACATACCCATTGAGCCAGAAATGGGCCCCATCGCTAAATAGAATTTGGCTCGAAAATGTCGGATCTTCCGCGATCTTCCGCGATCTTTTGAAGAGCCCGTAGAGTGAAACAATGTCGTTTGAGAAGGTCGATCGGCACAAGCTGTATTTTGTGCGAATTCAATTTAGGATCTCGATTCTCGTTCCATGCGTTAGTAAGAATTGCTGTTCATACAAAATCGTCCGCTGGCATCTACTTAGATTTGGATTCTTAACACATACTTTTTTTAATCTATACCTTTTTTTATTGGGTAAGTGGCAGTATTTGACACATATTTATGTCAAGATCCCGTGTTCGATCTGTGCTCTTTTTAGAAAACAGATCTTGCTTTTAATCCCGATAAAAACCGAAAATCAGCAGCGAGTTTTCTAAAAGAGCTACTCGTCAGACCAAACTTCCGCTCATACTAAAAACCTTGTAATAAAATCCGTTAGCTACTGGGAGGGCGCTTTGAACTAGTAGATTGGTTGAGACCAAAGCATATGAGGATGTATGGGACAAGCTTTGTCTAAGAAAGGAACGCTTTATTTTCAATTTTTTCTTGAATTAAAAAAAAAGTCTAAGAAACAACGTAATTTTACCCACAAAACTGGCAACTCTATGGGGAATTCGCGTTAACGCTTAAAGCGAAAGAATACATAATAAAGAGCGCAGCTTGTCTGATTCTTAAAAACCGGTTTCAGATGAATACTCTTATCTACACATTAGCTTAAGTATAATATTTGCTCCAACAGCGTTCGTCGCCGCAGAAGCCAACAAGCTCTGTGCGCGAAGATTTGTTTCACTTGGCTCGCTATTGCCGTTAGCTGCGGTTCATTGTCCGTTTAAGACCGCAAAACGTTACAATAAAAGTTAACTTACTACAAAACATCTTTTAAATAACAACAGTTAAGTAAAGATTTATTATTAGTGTCTACATAAAATAATGGTAAACATGTTGAAAAACTCTTGTCAACTGTCGGTCTTCTTACTCGTGTCCGTCTTCTGCCTAGCACAGGCAAAGCCGCAAGAAGTGGTGTTATATGGTGAGTAGAAAGTGCAGTTGTGGTTGTATTGGTGAAAAGTGATAACAGCGTCCAAGAAAAGAAAGCACCTCGCTCTGTGAAAGATTTTGTTAATGTTTTGCTAAAAAATATATATTTTTAAATATATGTGTATTTATTTCACCAGAGGGCGATGAGTGCGTTACAAACAGTTATGATGGCATCTGTTCGGTGGAGAAGCAATGCCCGCATTTAGAGGCCACGATGACTGGAAAAGGTCTGCTGGCCCGAGATGTCGGTCACTGCGGCTATACGGTCTACGAGGAAATCATTTGTTGTCCGTAAGTAATTTTGGGCTTTCATCCACTAGAACAAAATTGATAAGCATTGCACTGCTTCTACTTGTAGTTCAAACAAACCGGAGCGCCCACTATACAATAAACATTTCGCACCCTTGGTTATTCAACAATCGATAACAATAATTATCACCTCAAATGCGTTCATACAAGCGGAGAAAATCGGCGATCAATTGCTATTCAGCCAGTTCAACAGTACGACACTGCTCAATTAGTATTATAAGCACATCTTCCATATTATTAAGTGTAAGCCCCGAGATATATGTATGTATACACAAACACATATATATGTACATATATATTGACATATTAGCATGAATACATATTCATTTGTAATTTCTCATGATAGACTGCAATAAATTCATTGTAATCCAAAACAAAAAATTCCCATGAAATTTAATCAGTGTTAAATATGCGCTTAGCACCTCGTTATGTACACTGCATATACGTACACACACATACGTATAATTTAAAAAATTTAAAATATGTATTTAGTAAAATTATAGTTTTTGCTCACTCTTTGCGTGATGCGAGGGAACTTTCATTTTTTTTTTCGCCAGAAATTACTCAAGAAGTTTAAATTGTTAATAATTTTGACTTAAATATATGTATATACATGTATATACATATACATGTATTTACATCAGGGTGATTCAAAAGAAAAAAAAAATTTTTCGTTTGGTACTCGGAAAAATAGGTTCCTAGCCATCTCTAAGAAAGCCTCTCCAAGCATGAATTCTTAATTGTAACGGGAAGGTCCTCCTACATACATACAGTTTTCTATTTTTTCTTATTATCAGATAAAAAAATTTCTATCTCGCTTCCCATTACTTGAAAAAATATCTTGTTCCGTAGATTTTGTAGGAAATTGAATGCTCTACAAAAATGATCTCCACGATTTTTTTCGTAAACCCAACCGTTTAAAAGATATTTACGGTTGAAGTTTGATTATTTTTGGGAAAATTTTTTATTTCTTATGAATTTTATAACTCAATGCTGCTACCGTCCCAGCATCCCACGGGGTAGACAATTATTTATTTTTGGAAATTTGGATATAAAACACTTTTTTTCACAAATAATTTAATTTATATTAAAAAAAATTCCACAGTTATATTTGTATGTAAGTCTATTTATGTTCAATTTCTTTGATGGTTTAAGTGGCGGGCTCTTTTGAAAAATTAAAAAATAAAAATAATAATAATCAAAAAATTAAAATAACAGTAATAAATAATGAATTTAGTCGTTTTACATATATTTTTGCCACTGCACGTGCTAAATTCTGCTAAATAGCAGCGACAACGTCGAATTCCTTACTTTGATTCTATCGGCTCTGTTAGCCGCCAAATCGAACATCATACAGAATTCAATTTGTACCTTCTCTATAATTTACATTCTCTGGCCCGGCGCGCTTTTCAGAATGCATCGCAAACAACGGCGCTATGGCGGTTTTGTTTACTTTTTGAATTTTTTAATTCGTAATATCTTTTGAATGGAAAGTCCAATTTAAAAACTATTTTATAGGTAGTTAAATGGTCTTGACCATAAAATAATTTATTTGGATAAGGATTAATATAAATACATAAATAGCATGGTTTGAATTTGGTTAGCATTTTCATTAATGTTTAAAATGAAAAAAGTTGTTGTAGTGACATAACTACAATAGTTGGACATATGCTACCGCGGAGTTTTTTGTAGACATTATGATATTTTTCAATATTGTTGTACATTATTTTGTTCGATCGCTAATAGTTTCGGCAGCGCATTCGACGAAAGACATTTTCAGACTCATTTTTCTACTCCTTCGGTTAAATTGTTCAAATTTTACCAAGGATCCCTAATCTTTTTCAAAATGAAATGTAGCCTATGTCAAATTGGAAGAATGTAGCATTCTATTGGTGAAAGAATTTTTTAAATAGGCCCAGCACTTTTTGAGCCTATTCATTACAAACATACAAACATACAAAAATAGGTACAAATCTTTCCTCTTTATAATATTAGTATAGATGAAAAAAATCATTATGAATGATGAAACTCATAGGTTTTTGAAGAGGCTTTCTTGGAGGTGTCTAGGACCACCCTAATATACATGTATGGAAATAGTATCTATTGATATAAACATTTGTATATATATTTTTGTAATTTTAATCAGCAATATGGGAGATAAGTACAAGCATACATATAGACTTTATATGTAGTATATGTAGCTTTGTTGGAAGACAGTCCATTAATCAACAGTGCATCTCACTTAACCCGACATATTTGAGATAACTAAAGGGGGTTTCAATAAGCGCGCTACAAAAGTAATTCTTTATTCCTGTGAAAGTACATTCGATGTCATTATGTATGGAACTCTATTTCTTTTGCATGGCCACCACGAGCACGCTTGCAGCAGTCCAGATGTTGAACCCAATTTTCGACGGTTTTCAAACATAAATCAGCCGATACTGCAATTTCACGTTCGATATTCATATGAAGTTCATCAATCGTCGACTGGAAATAGTCTAACGGCGTCAAACCGCATGACTGAGGCGGCCAATTGACTGGGCCATTTCGTGAGATAACACGTTCACCAAACTTGGTTTTCAGTAAATCTATTATGACATTCGCTGTATGGCTTGTGGCGCCGTCGTGTAGGAACCACATATCGTCCAAATCCATACCATCCAATTCGACCCAAATATATTCGGTTATCAATAAGCGGAAAAAATTTCCATTCACAGTAACGTATCGGTCTTGATCAACACGGAAGAAGTACGGCCAAATGACTCCACCGGCTCATAAATCGCATCAAACCGTAACTTTTACTCGATGTAATGGTGAGTCATGGAGTCCGTGTGTCCTGTGTGGTGCCTAACCAATAACCTATTGGCTTATTGACGAAGCCATTCAGCCAGAAATGAGCCTCATCGCTGAAGATGATTTTTCAATGAAAACATGGATCATTTTCAAGTTGTTGCTCAGCCCAATTCACGAACATACGACGATTCTGGTGGTCAAGCGGCTTCGGTTCTTGCGTCAATTTGATCTTGTAAGGATTTACATAGGTCAAGACATTTTCGCAAAATTCGCCACAACGATGTCATAGAGATGCCTAACGCTTGTGAGCGACGTGTGAGATACTGATTTGGGTCTTCCTCAATTGATGCGCTAATGGCGGTAATATTCTCGACACTACGGGAACTTCTTTGTCTCGCAGGCGTTCTTCCTTTTCGTTGTTTGGCTCCATATGAGGGATCTACTTTTCTTTTATACATTCTTATCTTTCAGTTCAACCTTCATTGGAGATTCCGAGTGGAGCCAAGAACTTCTCCAACTGGTCTTTCCAACGGTGTGGAGGTATTCCTCTTCTTCTGCTTCCACCGGCGGGTACAGCGTCGAATACTTTCAGAGCTGGAGTGTTTTCATCCATTCGGAAGACAGCTTAGCCAGCATAGTCACTGCCTCCTAATTTGCAGAATTTTTCGCACGAAACTTCGTACCGCCGAATCATCAGATGCTTTCATCATCCGTGCCTCTGCATCAAACAGCCGGACGGGATGATGAAGAATTTGGTCTTTGCTCGTGGAGAGAGGACTTTACTTCTCAATTGTCTACTCAGTGCGAAGTAGCATCTGTTGGCAAGAGTTATTCTGCAGTTAAACGAAATTATCTATAACCAAGTTTCCGCGAAGTCCAGCTATTCAGTAGTAGAACACAAGAGGATACGGAAGCCTCAACCTGCATCCATTCTAATAATCGCAGTTCTAGAATACCTTTTCTTGCTAGCTCATCTGCTTGAAAATTCCCTACGATTCCG
The DNA here is from genome assembly GCA_037783105.1 of Bactrocera zonata. Taxonomy (NCBI): domain Eukaryota; kingdom Metazoa; phylum Arthropoda; class Insecta; order Diptera; family Tephritidae; genus Bactrocera; species Bactrocera zonata. The sequence continues at coordinate 414,557 of JBAWJQ010001168.1, read as the reverse complement.
CTATAGCCTGGCACCCATACCAGTCTTATCACAAAGAGACTCGATGCTATTGTTAGCGAGGTTAGGCACTCCTTGATCAACCCTGAACACACTGTTAATGAGTTCAAGGCTAGTATCGCCATCCTGGTATTTGAGTGGACCGTCACTTCTCTGAAGGAGACTGCACTCCGGAGCAGTATATCTACTGTAATCGTAATAGCTGCAATCTCGGCTTGGAAGCACTGCAATGGGAACACAGGGAGTCTGAAGCTGGAGTTGGCAGCAAGCCCCTCCTCCAACCTTCCTACAACTTTGACCAATTCTCTCCTCCAAGGAATTCTCCCCACACAACTCCCTCGTCGGTATATGAGCAGAGAAGGAGCCGCGAGAGTTCGGCTTGGTGACTCAATGAACCATGGAATCCGGTAAGTCAAAATGTGTGAGGATTTCCGATTGTCAGACACCTGTTCTGTAAGGAATCCAGATTTTCTAAGTCTAATGGCAACTTTCGCAGCCATATACCTTCCGACGATGTCTACGGTCAATATGTGCAAGTTGGCGTTAAGTGCCATGATTGGAGTGGACCTTAGTGCACCACACGTACATAAATATTTCAGTTAAAAATTTACTATTTAACACAAAAAAAATATTAACAAAAAAGCAGCCTTGACAAAGTTTCGAATTTCCAGCTGTATACCGCAGAGCACTTGTCACCGTTGCCTACCACAATGCCAACAAAGTTCAGACACTCGCCGACTGCGTGTTGAATCAACATGTGTTTGTTACATTCACCCGACGTGGTTCGGCGTGCAGTACCAAAATAGATAATAACGGTTGTTTTCTCGTATTTCATAAGTCGCTTTGTTTGCTTTTCTTTTTGATCGGCTGCTTTGCGCCAGCAATTCGTAAACAAAAACAATGAGTGCGCTCCAACGCCTTAACATATGCACTGCATATTACGCTCTAATGCTGAGCTTTAAGCTCCGCTAAGGTGACCAGCTGCAGCATAAACATTTAAAGGCGGCTATTAAAAGCTCAGCGAAGTGATTTTTATATGTTGCACGCCACACCAAAAACTTCAGTTGATGTCGGGATGCGATAGGCGTTAGACGTGCGCTGGCTAAACAAAACCGAGCAAAGGAAACGGATATTGTGGATAACAGTTAATTTGAACAAAAAAAAAAAAAAAATGCAAAAATGTGTGGTGTGGAGTCTGCTTGTGTTTGCTGAATAACTGAAAATATTTGAAATTGGAAAATTGAAAAAAATTTGTGGGTTGGCTAGTGGAATTATTAAAGTAATAATAATAAAAAATTAAAAAAAGAATTAATTTTGAAAAATTTAAATAAAGCAACCAAAAATATGGGAACAAAAATCTTGAAAAATTAAAAGAAAAATTTTGAAAAATTTCAAAAAAAATTTGAAAATTAAATTAAAAAAAAATTGAAAAATATTTAAAAATTCAAAAAAAAAAAGTTTGAAACATTTTGCAAATTATAAAAAAAAAATTAATTGAAAAAAATTTAAAAATGAAAAATTTTTTGTAACTAAATCAAAGTTAAAGGAATAAAAAATAAACAGAAAAATTCTGAAAACTTAAAAGAAAATTTTGAAAAATTAAAAAAAAATTTTTTTTTTAAATTAAAAAAAAAAAATTTAATCAAAGTTAAAAAAGCAAAAAATACACAAAAAATTTGCTTAGAAATGAAAACCGGCTTGAGTTTCTTTTAAATAGTGATTACAAAAAAATATTTAAAGTGTTTGCCTATACAACTCTAATTGTAAACTCTAATTGTAAACTAAATAATACAGTCAGTGTAATTTAAATCACATTGTTATGTATATATAGATATATAATGGAAAAAATATATCCCTTAAAAAGTTTTGCTGTAAGCACACCTACATACGCTGACGCCCTGCCGTGTGTTTAAAAAATTCCGCTCTACATCCAGTATTCGCCCACAAATCGGCTGTATATACACACCTACTTAATTGCATGTAGCAAAACAACAAAAAAATCAAAAAAAATATAAAAAGCTTGTGTAGTTCAAACAGTTGAAATTGCCTGGCCCTTACATGTGACCTGACAATTGTGCTACTCGGCGTAGCCTACATTTAGGGGCCAAAAGTCAAATTGAAACTAGTGAGTACATAAACACTGCGGCGTTGTAACAAATTCGGGCGTCAGTGTGTCATGCCAACGGACGGCCGGTGGCAGACAATTTGTGACAGTCGGAACTGGTGCACCTGTTTCGCATATTAAATGTCAGTCTTGGAGCGTTGCGTTGGCTTTGCGGCAAGCTTCGCATGATTTTTAACACAATTAGTATTGCAGTTATCGGCCTAAAAGTGGGCCGCTAGGAATAGCAACTGCATGCCGACAGCCAGTGCTGCAGGCTAACCTCGATTATTTGTTGCAACAACGGTGCGCTCTGGGGAGCACACGTGACCGTAGTAAAGCGAGCTGTGCCGTTACATATATGCGCGCTAACTGTAGTTACATTGTTGTTTGTGATGGTGACGAAGTAAGTTGCACTTTGAAATACTAGCTACGGTATAAGTATATATGTATATTATATAAGTATACATGTATATATGTATATATAGTATAGTGATGAGTGTATATGTGTGTTTGTGTCTTTATTGCAGCAAATGCACTCAAAAGTGTACATAAATATTTAAAAAACACACATGCAAGTGCTTGAGTGTGTGCATGTGGGGGGCAAACACTTTGTAATGTATACATTTAGGCGCATATGCCGGTTGGGTGCGTACTAAGCGCCACTGTTTGCACAATTTAATTGGAACGCGTGTGCTCTTTTGCATACATTTTTAATTTGAGGCAATTATAACGGTAGTGTTAGACCACTTTTTTCGCTCCCTACTGTATGCTAACTAAAACCAGCGTTGATGTGGTGATTTTTCAACGTCAAAAAAGTTGAAAAATATTGCCGCAATATTTATTATATTTAATAACTCACAGGTGTGAAAATTTATGAGTGAAATTACTTAAATTAATTTATGGTCTAGCTTAGCATTAGTGCATTGGCATTAGCGCCTGAAACTATGCTTCCCTTCCTAGTCTCTGTGTTGGCATTCATTGGAATTGTAACACCTGTGCAAGTGATTGCTTTTTCCCAAAAGCCGATAAGTGTTTTCATTTATGGCCAAATTAATTTATATATTTTCGCAATAACGACAATAACAATAGCAATATTTACAGCGTTTACCCAGTGTGCGCGTATTAAAAAAAATATTTGCACTATTGCTGATAAGTTAGTCAAATAAAGGAGGCAAGCGCTGTTGTATCGTCACGTTGAAGTCACCGTGTGACCTTGTTGCAGGTTTTACAGGTTATCGCTATAAAATATCAATAGAAAAAGTATGGATGGTATGAGTTTGGGTGCAGTCGAGGTGGGTTCGTTAGGGGCTGTTGCAATCAGTGCGATTTTTTTCATTTGAGCGTGCTTGATTGCATCATATTATCTCGTCAAAATATACCAACATATGTGCTGTAAAATTAACGAAAAAAATTGTTTTTATCTTGGGTACATGGGGTCGATATTAACGTGTAAACAAGATATGCATTGTTGATGATTATTTTTACAAGAGTTTTGTTATATGTCAGAAAAGGAACTGTTTGTGATAATTAAGATATCCAAACTCCACTGGTAGTTATGTATAACATTAAATGAAAAGCAATAAAGGATTTAGCCCCACGCTGTCTGTTTTCTCCTAAAAGCAGACACACCTTCGTAGGTAAATAGTCTTAAAATAAATTCTGATAAATTAAAAGAAAAAAAAAAAAAAATAAGGAAACTTACTATATGTCCTTCCTTTGAGTGACTATTTGGCTTAACGTAATTGAATAAATCAAAAATAAATTTTCTTGGAACACAATTCCTCGGTTATATGTTTTTTCTTAGGGAACATTGTTTTCTCTCAAAAATACACAAATTGTCATCTTATAGTATATCCATAGATTTGTTCTGGTAAGAAAGGTTATCACTCTTGTTATCTCAACCGCAGTTATAATGTTAAATAGTCAGAGTGAAGTGAGAAAAATTTTTTTCCAGAACATTATTTTTCATCAAATGATCCTCATCAATGTTAGGTGGAATACTATCAAGACGTACACTTCAAACAAGTTGAGAATATTATTGAAATAGTGCTCTGTCATTGTGTATGTTCTTGACTTTTTACTGATGGTACAGAAGTTAAAGTTTATTTTAGAAAGTTCGACGAAGCAATAAATTAATCTGACCAAACCAAAAACTGAGTTGTGAAAAACAAAACTACAATGCTTTGAAATTTAGTTTTATGGATACAAAATGCTTATTTTTTCAATTCAATTCAAAAATATGTCAAAACTATAAATTTTCGAGAATGTTTTGAAAAATATTGTAGTTAATAAAAATTATTCTATGCGACCTCTTAACCACGGACGCCATAAGCTTGCACAGTCGGCTGTTGCGCTTTTTGGATTGGCTTCTTCATTTGCAATTCTCACGAATGCCTGTCGATTAGACTTTGGAGTGAAATGATAAAACCATGTTTCATTCATTGTCTCTTATAGATGCTAAAGGTCGGGTTTGTTACATTTGAATATCTTAAGCCACTGTTTCAGCCAGTTTTTTTCTGTTAGAATGAATTTTAACTTCCTTGTGTTTGGTACTCAATAAAACAATTTTTTGTTGCTCTTATAAACTGTAAGTGTACATTCATTTGTTGCATACAGTAATGTTGCGAAACGAGACATATTATCTACATTTTCCTTGCAAAATTTTGGAAGGTGCCTTTGCTCGAACGTACAGCACCAAACAACGTAGTGCTTTTAGCTAATAATTTAGAAGCTAATGAAACACTAGTAAAAGCCTTTGATGGTAAAAGGCTTTAGTTGACTCAATCGTCAAGTTCACTATGAGGGGCTTGCCAAATTTCGTGTTTCGTGTTTCTTTTCTTTCCATTTACGACTTACTTCTTTTCAATGTCAGAAGCCAAGTAGAATTTTATTCCAACAGCTTCGTCTATGCTATGTGCATACAATATTCCAAATAAAGCTTTCAATTCATCCTGTGAAATTGTCCATTTCGACTCTAAAGCCCTTGAGGCTTCTAATTCGGTGCAAGTTCTGATATGCTCTGGTATATGGTGGTAAATTTATAGTAAAAAGGGACTACTTGGGTTCTTTTCCATAATATTTCTTTTAGCTATACTGTATTCCTAGATAAGTCTTTGAATACGCAACGAGTTGGTAACCTTTCAACAACACCTCATCCTTTTAAATTTTTCCAAATAGTTCCACTTGCAGAAACTTCAAATCGTGTATCATTCCAGCTATCACTGTCCTCTTCAGTAATGGAAGCAGATCGCATACACATTCGTTTTTGAATATTGTGTGAAGAAACCCTGTCCTTTTCATCGCTCGATTTTCCTCCATAATTTTTATCAAGATTTTCATCATCACTGCTCTCGTTACAATTATCGGGATTAGTATTTTTTTCACAAAATGTTAGCTTCCCAAAGTCGTTTTATGCGAAAAAATGCACTATAGAGTGGCTGAAGAAATCGAAATTATTATCAAACAAGTTATCCCTTTGGTCACGTATATCAAATATATCGAAAAATGTCATATGAAAATTTCAAGCCGATCGTTCCAGCAGTTCGATGAAATTTGCTCATCGGCTCTGAAAAACATATTGTTTCGGGAAAGACCTGTTTAAAATTGAAAAAATTTATTTGAAAAAATTTGAGTTGTTTGAACTGGATATAATGTTTTAAAGGGTTTATGGGTTTCTCCGCTAAAAAACAGCATTTTTTCAATAATTTTTTTCTCATATAAAAAATGAAATATTTTATTAGAATTTTTTACTGTTACAAACATACACTATTAACAAAGAAATTCTGTAATTTTAGGAAAAACATATTTTAAGCTCCATTTCCGGTGACTGCTCGACAAAAATGTGCCCCCGCGTTGTCAGAATAACTCCTTACAGAATCATCTAAATTGAAAATTACGTGTTTTAGTTAAGATCTTAACTTAGAGCAAAGGATGAAGGAAAAAACTGAAAATTGGATTTTTGGCAGACATTTTAACAAAAATATTCAGTACAAATTTCGTGATTTTTTTTTTAAATTGTTGCAATCAAAAAAATCCTTCGTCCGAGTTTTTAAAAATTATATGTCAAAGAACTGTGTAAAATTTCATGAAGGTCGGTTAAGTAGTTCTCTAGAAATCTTGCAAACCGACTTCAAACAGTTTCGAGAAAAACGCTTTTACATTAAGACAGTGCACTTACCCTAACTAGCCTGAAGCGCACAAGTTTTCAAGGCTGTATCTTCGAAACTATCAATCGGATCAAGTTGAAAATTGAGAACAATATTCTAAAGGTATTATAAAACTTAATAAGACAATAAAAAATTATTTTTTTTTTATCCATAAACCCATGTAACCCCTTAAGGGGGTAGTCTGGTCTAGAAATTTAAAGAACCGAACTTTTTTTATATTTTCAAAGTTTAACTATTCAAGAATATGTGTACAAGAGGATTTTTCAAAATTCAAATTATATTCGGAGATATAGGCATTTTTCTGACACGGCATCCAAACTGGTTCGGCCGGAACGCGAAACTTTAAACGCGTTTTTCTCAAAACTGACTTTTTCGGAACGATACCCACGATTTCTCAGGTTCTACTCGACCGATTTACTTGAAATTTTCATAGAGTCTTCTTTATAGGCTTGTCTATGGTTTGAACGAGCCACATTCCCAAATTTTTATTTTTATTATTTTTAAAAATTTCGAAATAGTCAGAAAAAGTGGTCCAAAAAAACTTTTTTTCAGGCAGTCGCCATTTTTTGAAAAAAAAATGTTTCCCACTTTTCCGTAGTTCCGCCCATTGCGACATTATTCTAGATTAATAATCTTTTTTTTTTGGTTTCAGATAACTAGGAGGCTTGAAATCATGGGTATGGTCACGTGGATATTTTTAGAGACCCCCCACTTCGTCAGCTCATAATTTTTGAAATTTTTTAATTTTTTTAGTTTTTAATTTTTTTCTCTACTCTTCTAAAATTAACAAATAACTAATAAAAAAAATGGATAGTAAAAATATTAATTGCCGTTTTTTACGACACTTTAAAAATAACCTGAAATTCATGCTTCTAGACTAGAATAACGCCTTAAGCTATAAAGTGAATATTCCTACTAGTGCCGGGTCTTTCTTTGATTTTTCTAATAAGTAATAAGTTCTTGTGGAATTCTCTAAGCAGCAACTTTAAATTTGTGCGATATTAATTCCCGATTTATATTATTATGTATTTTTTTGTGTCTCTTCTAACCTCAAAACTGAACTTTTTAACCAGAAAGTGTGTATTATAAAATTGAATGCATTAAAAAACGTTTAAGCCATCGTTATACGAGTGTATAGCACGTTATTTAATAATTACTGCTAATAATTAATATTTATTATTATATTTATATATGTATTCTTGCATACACACACACACACACCAATATCAATGACAATAATTAATGGTAGAATGACAGGCGAATATTTCCCGTCTACGCCAGCAATGAAACGAGAAATTTCACTTATATAATTAATATGTTAAGCAAATTCAAACATATGAGCGTCTCATCAAAGCATGAAAAGCATTTTCACGACACACATACCTATACGCGCTCGCAATAGATAGCGACACGTTTGAGTAATTATGTTTGCGTGTGTGCTGGAGAAGGTTGAAATGTTGGAGATATTAATTAGCGTGGCGCACCCATTTACGGTCTATAAATACGAGTACTTTATGCAAAAACACCAGCAAACACACAGACACACGCACACATGTATATGTGCATGTAAGTGTATGCGTGTATTTATAGTATATACAGTTATAGTATATATAGTTCTAGTACAAACAGTTAGTTAGTTCATTGGGTAACACACACAAGGCTATTGCGTTTCTGCGCTGACGAGCCTTTGTGCCACATGCCACATATAATATATTGCTTCTGCACATACATATAATATTTCTAGTCTTGAAAAAGTGCTCGTTGAAATTCCGCTTAAATACACACTTACAAAAGGGTTATCCTGTTATCTTGCGTTAGTGTATGTGTGTTGTTATAAATACTACAATCGATTGTTGTGTGTGTGTAACGGTATTGCGCGTTGCCCGAGCAACTTTGTAATCATAAACCGCGCATTTTTTATACATTACCGTTATGTTTTTCTCACTAATAATAATTTTTTTCTGTAATGAAATTTAAAGCGAAATCGGCTGTTATTATAGACGGAAATGTCTGTGGCATTTCAATTAGCGTTTTATGCGAACCTTTTTTGTTTTAGTGTAGGCTTTTCACTCAGGTTGTAATTTAATTCTACTTTTTAGCTTCATAAACTTTAAATGACAGCATAATTTGATTTTTTGCTTGCTTTTCGCATAATCGAATTGTCGGGTTACCTTTGTGATATTATTAAAGTAAGTGTGCTTTTATTGCCAAAATTTATTTGTCTGTTCGTATATTTGCGAACTAGTCCTCGGTTTTTGAGATATCAATCTCAAATTTTGCCCACGTTCCAACATACGTTTTTCCCAAGAAGCTTCCCATTTGTTAGAACCCCCGATAGCGGACCATATAAGCATATATTTATCACATCAACTGAGCCATCAATATTCACTCCTAGACTGGATTATCGATCAAGGCAAGAGTACAAACTCCGAAAAAATTCTACTTTAGATTGTAAAAAAGATATCCGAATACATATATATTAAATAAAACGCAAAACATTTAATCATTCATCAACATTTATTTTTTTCGGCTTCAAAATAATCCCTAACAGATGGAAAACAGTCCTCGAAACATTTTTCATAAGCACTTTTTGCGCTGGACTTCTGCTCCTTCAAAGAATGCTTTAACTCCTCGATCGACTGAAAATGGGTTCCACGGTGCGGCAATTTCTGTTTAGGAAACAAAAAAAAAAACCACACATCGAGTAAAATCTATGAATTGTTCTGTCATCATTCCGGCCGTTTTCGATAGATATTTTCACGCAAACGTCTCAATAAGGCCAAATAGAATGAAATACCAAACCACGAATATCGAAAAAAACAATGAATGTGGGATCGCACGATCAAGCTTGCAAAAAGAGACCTGTTTATGTACTCTTTTTGGAAAAAATTCAGCTTTATCGGGACGAGCCGATCAAGACCGCGTTTCATACCCAAAATATCCACCAAAATTATTCGAACGGGTGAGATATCGAACTTTCCTGCCATCTACCTAAAAGTTGTTTCACGACTTTCGAACACCATACCGTAGATAATAATTACGGACAGCCCTACCAAATTAGCAAAATACTTTTGTTTGAAATATCATTTACTCGGAGAATTTAAGAGCATTTTTCGGATATTTTTTTGTCACAATATATAACTGCCATAATCGGTCAAAATCGAGTCCACGTAAGGAAAATTTATTGCGATGGTTATTCCAGATTCTGTAGGACGGAAATTAAAAGTCTTTGTTTTTGTTTTAAATTGTAAATATTTTATTTTGAATACAGCATTCTTCTTAATTGGCGTAGACACCGCTTACGAGATATAGCAATTATAGAATACTGCATTATCAAATCAAAATATTGATTTTAGGACACACGGCCTTTTTGCCTTTGAAATAATTGTGCCTTTGAAATAATTCTGCCATTTAAACCCATAGCGAGTCCAATTAAAATGTCCAGGTGGCTAGTCAAAATCGTCTTTTTGACATCAAATGTTAAGGAAAGTTTCTACAAATACTGAACTGCTCTGGTATTCACTAATACTTTGTGAAATAATACATTTTAAAGTACTTCTACCAAGTAGATTTCCAAAAACTAAGCAAGTTGTTAAAATAAACGAATTAAGGAAATGAACGGTTCGAATGTCATTCATAACATCTTTTAGATTTCATTGCAATCTCAAAAGTTAAGAAAATATGCAAAGAAGATTTTTCTAATTAGCTAACTTTCTCTGCTACAATGTCCTCCATTTAAAAATAAAATCTTTTAGATTAAAAGATGATATGATTTTGAAAAACCAATAGGTTCTCACTGAAGAACTTCGTAGAAGAGTAAATTCTCTAAGGTCCTAGAGCAAATAGACAGCATGGCGCAAGGATCATACTTAGACTGTTGTGTTGTGATATTCAGTCCTTTGTAAAGCCACGTCATGTAGTTGGATATTAGCTATCGGCAAAGCGGCCTGAACCTATCACAAATTTGCTTCGCTGGTTTATTGAAATTTTCGCTACTTTATCTGTATGTCTGAAAGAATGAGTTCGAGCTTTTTTCGCCTTGATCTGGCAAAAGCGAGCGAGAGGAGAGAGTGTTGAGATGATTCTATCTCATATTTTTCTAAACTGCTGATGCAGCGGGCATCTGGTAGATGTACAATTTTTACTGCATGAATTCTGATCGGACAGTGTCCAGTAAGAGTTTCTAAACCATTATAAGGTGCACCTTGCTGAGAGCAAAGAGCTCCCTAGATTTCCTCCACTTTATCTTAGGTCAGAAGAACTGTATAGCTCGTGGTAGTTGATCAACGCTTTCTGAGCTGCTCTGAGGCCCAAAGGTTCAGTAGTGAACGACAAGAAGCCAACGAAGTTTCCACCCGTTTCCATTCTACATTTACGAAGCCTAAAGTAACTGTTCTACCAAGCTCATCAGGCTTACAGTGGAGTGATGGAAAGTTCCCTACAGTGCTGATAGAAAAAATACTATCAAATTTGAAGAAATACATTTTTGTAGTTACTTTAACGCAATTGTAACTACTCTTGGGTTACTTTTGAACCAAACTTTAAGAAATGTGCTAAAAAATATCTTTTTGGCGACTTTTATTGAAAAAAGTCATATTACCAATCGTAGTTATTTTCGATTAAATGTTTTGCACTATTTTTTCGCCTCAGGTAATAAATTTATATTAGGAATATGGCTTAAGGGGGTATTCTAGTCTAGAAGCATGTATTTCTGGTAATTTTTAAAGTGTCGTAAAAAAAGGCAATTAATATTTTTGCAATCCATTTTTAACTAGTTATTTATTAATTTTTGAAGAAAACAGAAAAAAATTAAAAACTAAAAAAAGTAAAAAATTTCAAAAATTATGAGCTGACGAAGTGGGGGGTCTCTAAAAATTTCCACGTGACCATACCCATGATTTCCACCCTCCTAGTTATGTGAAACCAAAAAGAAAAAAATTATTAATCTAGAATAATGTCGCAATGGTCGGAACTACGGAAAAGTGGGGAAACAAAATTTCACAAAATGGCGACTGCCTGAAAGAAAAGTTTTTTGGATCACTTTTGCTGACTATTTCGAATTTTTTAAAAATAATAAAAATAAAAATTTGGGGATGGGGCTAGTTCCAACCATAGACAAGCCTATAGAGAAGACTCCAGTCCAGTAGAACCTGAGAAATCGTGGGCATCGTTCCGAAAAAGTTAGTTTTGAGAAAAACGCGTTTAAAGTTTCGCGTAAAGTCTTTTGTTCGATGGATGCCGGGTCAGAAAAATGCCTATATCTCCGAAAATAATTTGAATTTTGAAAAATCCTCTTGTACACATATTCTTGAATAGTTAAACTTTGAAAATATAAAAAACAAAAATTTCGATTTTTTTTAATTTCTGGACTAGAATACCCCCGTCCGTAAAAAAACAAAATTGTTGAGAATGTTCTAATCCAAGTACCATCTATCGATGGTCATGTTTGATGTTTCATAACATTTTAACTATAAGAACTCTATATGGAATAATTTGAGTAAAAAATTTATGATTTTTCAAGTTTGAAAAAAAAAAAGAAAATTTTATTTCTTTACAAAGATTTGGTGAGCCGTATGGTATAGTATTGCTGTCGTAATCCGATTAATTTTTCATATTTATTTAATAAGACTTTGTTTGTGTATACCTACTGCCTTTTTTCAAACGTTTGTGCACACAAGTGCTACCAAAAAACATTATTTTATTATTTCTTATTTGCTCGCAGCATTTCGTCTTTGGATAGCGCTCAAGAATAACGAAGTTAAATCGCTCAACATGACAGCGCAACATGTTTTGCACAAAAACGACCATTTCGTCTACGAAATTTGCATGATTACCTTCCGCAATATTTCTTACATTTCGGTGCTATTTTTTCTGGTACGAATACCTATACAGCGAGCACTGGAATTGATGTTGCACAATAACTTCGCCTTCTCATCTCCGGCCTCTGCAATACATACACATATGTATGTATATATGTGTGTGTGTGAAAAAGTTTTCCAATCAAATCACAATGATATATCCGCTATTAGGCTTCGTTGCGTTAAGCGCTCATTCATCACCATCGCTACAAGTGGCTATGAACGGAAAATAACACGCAAACACACACACACATATATAAGTACATATGTATGCGGCCATTTGTTTGAGGATGACTGGATGATGCTGTAAATCTACTTTATAAGAAAGGAATACGCTTTCAATATAATACCTTATTTGTGTGTATGTGTGTGTGTGCGTGTTACACTGCTTGCGCCAAATCGTCTTTTTATCGCTTCCTCAGCTATGGCAACACCTCGACTCATTACATCTGTGGATTACTCACACTAAATTCCAATCACTTCTACAATTACATTCCATCGTTTACTGGCATTCCGTTTCCGTCTCCGCCTCCATTCTTGTTGTTTTTCCTTTTTTTCTTTCTCGAGAAAGTTTGTCGATTATCATTCAAGTGGCTATAGGTATTGAGCGAACTTATGTTGCGCTTTAACAAAGTTATTGTAATGGAGTACTATTTATATTTTGTAATGAGCAGGAAGAAAAGAGAGAATTAAATAAATGAGGCAGTTAAAAAAATCGATATAAAATGGCTTACCCTGAAAAAAAAGAATTATTTCTATATAGCAACTTTGCATAGCAGCTGCATACCATGCTTTCCTCATACATACATATATACGTACATATGTTTTGAAGCAGCTATCTGTGGCCACGTAGGTGTATATGCTTTGTTATGAAGTGCGATTACATGATTTAGTTGAGTGCTTGAAACACCTATACTGGCGCGCGAGTGGTGTTGCGTAGTCAAGTGGGCATTATCTCCAGCTGAAAGTGGCTCCAACATGCTGCTGAGTACAGTGTGCTCCAGTTATTTATAGAAATTGCGCGGAAGGGGCGTTAAGGAGCTTGTTATGGACAGTTGTAAAACTCAATATGAAGCAGCAAGCTACAATGGCTTAACACGCTTTAAAAAATAAAAAATATGATGCATTCTTGAACGGTTTCCTTCGACGTTTAAAGTCAATCCGTTCATCCGTTGTTAAGCAGTAAGAGATAAAAAGTTGAAAGACGCAAATTTATTGCCAAAATTTTATATACGCTAAAGTCAACTTAAGCGGTTATGAATATTATATAAATATGGCAACTATTTGATAGGATCACGTAGAAATATTTGTGCTTGAATGAAACATTTTTATTGGAAAAATGAAATTTTTTTTACTCCTTCAAGCTACAGAGTATACCAGTTTTTTTCATCTATATATGTGACCTGGTCTACGGAAAGGCGGCTTAGGTGTCAAAAAATCAATTTTTTTTTTATTCAATTTTTTTTTCAATTTTTTTTTCGCACGTTAGCTCCCTTTTCGTAGACCAGGCCACATATACTCTGTGCCCAAAAAATTGTATTTATTTTGAAAATTCATTATTTATTCTTCTAAATCAATTTCATCCCCTTCAAAGTAATCCCCTCCCGATGCAGTGCACTTATGCCAACTGATTTTCCAATCTTCGAAACACTGGTTGTAGTTACTTTCCGGGATGGCCTTCAGTTCCGTCTTCGCTGCGGCTTGAATCTCCTCTATCGTATAAAAACGGTGTCCCCGTAGCGGTCTTTTGAGCTTGGTGAACAGCCAGAAGTCGCACGGCGCCTGATCAGGTGAACACGGTGGTTGCGGAACGATATGGGTTGAGTTTTTGTCGAAATGATCACGAATTACGAGGGCAGTATGGGATGGTGCATTATTCCGGCCTTTTTAGGCGGACAGCGTTACGCAAACGACGCATAACGTTCAAATAATATTCTTTGTTGACTGTTTGACGGGTTGGAAGGAATTCATAATGCCAACACCACGATAATCGAAGAAAACAGTCAACATGACCTTGATTTTTGAGCGACGTTGGCGCGATTTTTTTGGTCTCGGCTCTCTTTTGGCACGATATTCGCTCGATTGATCGGTTGTTTCGATGTCGGGGTCGGGATCCAAGTCTCATCGCCAGTTATAATGCGTTTCATGACACCCTGGTAGTCGGAAAGCATCGTTTCACACACTTAAACGCGACGCCTTTTTTCCAAAAAATTCAATGTTTTCGGTACCAGACGAGATTTGACGCGCTTGAGGCCCAAACATCCTTCAAAATGGTATTGGCTGAGCCTTCGATATGCCAACTTCATCAGCAAGGTCTCTAATTGTTAATCGACGGTTTTTCAACACCAAATCTTTGATTTGTTGAACGTGAGCTTCGTCCGTTGAGGTTGATGGTCGCCCTGGACGCTCTTCGTCTTCGACACGTTCACGGCCGGCTTGGAACTCACTATACCACTTGTAAATATTTTTCTTAGACATAGCCTCATCACCAAAGGCTTTCTGCACCATCTTCAACGTATCCGCAGCAGAAAATTGATTCCGTAAACAAAATTTAATGCAAATTCTTTGTTCAACAAATTTCGACATCGCAAAAAACGAAAAAACTCACTTTTAGCAGCTCACCAAACGACACGTATCTTAAACACTAATAAATATATTGTCATGCAATTTGACATAAATGTGACTGACAGTACTACCAACTTAAAAAAGAAATAATTCTCCAAATCCTTCGACGCACACAGTTTAAATTCAAATGTCACCTTATTTTTTGGACACAGTAGTATAAAAGAAATGCTCCATAGAGTTCGAAGTCCTTTCCAATTAGCATTAAGAACTGTGGTAATGTTATCTTAAGCTGTTTCCGAATCCTTGGTTTATTTGTATAATCATAAAATATAAGTGAAGGGGAAAGAAATATATTATTCGATATGTTGTTACCAATATGAAAGTAATATAGTTCTACCGCTCTCATAGAAATCCACGCCTCTATTGACAAAAAGCTGGTAGAGTCTATTTTCACAAGGCTTTTCTTATGGTGAATTTTTCAGCAGTAAAATCATTTGCCAAAGAAATAAAAAGGTAATAATCACTTGGTGCCAGATCCGGATTATAAGATTCTTAACAGTCTCCTAACAAAGCTCAAAGTGCTTCTGGTGAGTCAATATCGATGTGGGTGACCAGGCGTTCTTTTGATAGAGTAAAATTTCTCTTATATTGGCCATAGCAGGCCAATTTTGGCTGATAGCTTCCTTCAGAAAGTCCGATTATCGACAACACAGCTCCGAGTGTGGCCGTAGAAAAGCAACTCATCGTAGATAATTCCCTGTAAATCCCAACAAACAAATAGCAAAACCTTTCTGACCGTCAAACCTAAACTAAAATATGAAATTTCCACGAATGTAACCCAAAGTTAAAATAAAGATGTCTCATATACAAAGAGCTTTTATGAATACTATTCATTTATATTCATTTTCCTTTTAGCCACTGCCTCTCCTACCGCTCTTGCCACTAAGTAAAAATTAAACAAAAATATTTTTCACAAAACAAAGGCTACCTGCAATTTATGTTTACATTAGAGGCGGTCAATCGTAATTAGCAAAGACAAAACTTTCGCTCACCTTTGTTGACACAGCACAAATTTGAAAAGTTATGGCAACTACAAACAACACAACTAAATGTGCGTCCGTGTGCGTGTGTGTGTGAGGTTTATGTTTTCAGTTGCGGTTTTATAACAGATGTGTTTGTGTTTCAACAAAAGATTTAGTGATTTACAAGGCACACACCTAGAAACCGAGAGCAGGGCCGCACTCGAGCATAACGCAGCAGAGATGTGAAGGTATGCTGACACACGGGCACATACATGCAACAGAATGTGGCAACGAGTAATGCCATCATCAACGAAAGCAGCAACATCAACGAAAACAATAACATCAACAGCAACATCAACAACAGCAGCATCAAGAGGTAACAACAACAACAATATCAAGAGGAGGCCACATCAACTGCTGTCAGCCGGCAAAGTGTGGAGATGAGCATTTGGTTTAATGACAAAATTCGTTAGTTCCATTCAACGCGCACCTTGCCACACGCGCACAGCAGCAAACACCGAGTTATGCTTGTTCACATAGACTAGATATATACTATATATGTGGATATGTGTGCGTGTGCGCTGTTGAACTTGTTGCCTTGATTGCATTGTCGGTGTTGTTGGGCTGCAGGCATAGTTTGTCATAGCGAATCCTTGAACTTTTTTGCCCTCACGAAGACAGTGTGTGGAGCCAATTGAAAGCGTTGCAAGTGCGGCGGGTGGCAGGCGGCACACCACACGCATTTTTGTTAGATGCACACACACATACACACCCACCAGACTGCATATTTGTTGTAATTTAGCATATGTTGCTAGGCGTAGTGTTTATTTGCATGCGCCTGAATGTGTGTGTTGTTGTATGCGTGTGCGTGTGCTTGTCAACAGCTGCGCTTGACTGAGCCTTGTGTGCAGCGCGCTGGGCCGCCTAAAAGTATGCCAAGTGGTTCAACTTTTCTATTATTCGCCTGCCTACTTAGTCGCCTGTTTGTAGTTGCTGTTTGTGTAGTTTTATTTCAACTTTTGCAGCGCTTTGTTTACTGTTATTTGGGTTCGTTCATCTGCGCAAACACATTTGTGGGCACTGCGGTGAAGATTTACCAAGCGCACACCAACACACTCACATATATATAAACACACATATACACACATACATGCATAATGCTTCATAATATACACAAGCGTATTTGTGTTGTTTGTGGTGAAGGTCTCAATGCAAAGGTTGTTACTGAGCGATTTAATTGGAAAACATTGTTGGGGATTTGTGTGAATTGTGTGCTTCATTTGTGGTAGATTTAAATAAGTACGATAGGATGTGTTAGGCGATATTTAATAGCAACGGTTAGTTTATTGCCCATGGGGCACTTTTATATAAAATTCACCAATTCTTTTGCGGTTTTCCATTGTTTAAGGCTTTTACGGAAACTTTTTATTCGAATTAAAAATTTTTGCTAAAAAATTATTATTATTATTTTTTTTTATCTATATTTGGTTATAGAGTGGTTCATTTCGAGGTTCGAAAGAACATTCTTTGGCATTTGTTTTTTTGAAGACTATCTTTTTCAACTGTTGGTCGCGGCTTCGTCTTAGACCGGCCCTCCGTTGGGTCCAATTTTCGTTGATTCGTTCGAGCATTTCGACTGGCAACTGGCGGATGACATGCATGATGTTTTTCTCAAAGGCCTGATTTGCAGCGGGATTGTCCGCATTTACCCCAATTGTCGATGGCCCGGTGCGGCAGTTTGGCTATATTGCACTGAATGTTGTCTTCGTGCTCTTCGAGCGTTGCTGGCAAATAACCAGGAGGAGTTAAATAGCACAGTTAATATTTGGGGATAAAATTGTGTTTTCTGTAGCAAATGAATATTCTACTTATCCCAATAGCGTCAATTTTCTTTGCTAACGAAGCCATTAAGGGGGTATTCTAGTCTAGAAATCAAATTTTGAGCAGTTTTTTGAATTTTATTTAAAAAAAAAATCAAAAAATATTTTTACCATCCATCTTTTTATGGTGTTTTTTTATTGATATCTTAAGAATACAGAAAAAAAATTTACAAAAAATATTAAAAATTAAAATAATTAGAGGGGGAGGGGGTAGAGACAGGTGTAAAAAAATGGCGCATCCTGGTGACATTGATTCTGACTCTCCTGGTGGTCTGAAAAAAAAAAAATCAAAAGAAATTCTTAATCAGTAAGTGTGCTGTTATAGTCCGGGAACACGAAAAACAAATTTTTTTGAAAAATGGCGACTGCCTGAAAATAAATCATTTTTTACGCCTTTTTTTGAAATTCCTGAATTTTTTTAAAATATTAAAAACAAAAATTTTGACACGATGCTGGTAGGAACGATAAAGGATTATATATACGATAAAGATTTCAAGTAAATCGGTTGTATAGAACTTGAGATAATGCTGGTACCGAGTGGAAAAAAGTAGTTTCGAGAAAAACGCGTTTAAAAAAGTGAGTCTACCTACCTGCCGGGCTAGGTACTGCGTCACTAAAGTAACTGTAGCTCTTAAAACAATTTCAATTTTTAAAAACCCTTTGGAGGATATGTTTTTAAGGGTCTAAACTTTAAATATATGAAAAAAATCGAATTTTTCAAAATTCTAGAGTAGAATACCCCCTTAAGCTTTGAAATGAGCGTCATCTGAGAGGATGATTTTTTACCGCGAAGCGTAACAATTTTGGACAATTTCCAAGCCGGAGGGTTTCCAAATGAACATATATTTGAGTTTTCCGCTTAAAATTTTTTTAAGTCCAAAAACAAAAAAAAAAAAAAAAAAAAAAAAAAATACTATTATAATGAATATTTCAAATTATGAATGAATTCAATGACGTGAGGTTCAGCTGTTTTGAAGAAATTTTCTAGACCGGCTCTGCAAATAGTGTTTCAAGATTTGAGACCGCTTATATTATGTTAATAATAATGTTTTCGAACTTACATCGTGTCAACTATGCCAGAGCATAACATAAACTCTCTGCTTCTTAGTTTGCTTTTGAACTAAAAGGCATTCTACCCTTTCGCGTGCGTGTTCTTTGAATTGGAAATATAGTACATATAAAAAATTCGTGAACAAAAGCATAGCGACAACGAAAAGCTGATCTGATCCTTCGGTTTGTGTTATACCTGCTTTCGAACGAATGAGAGGATCTAAGAAATACTTGCAAACAAAATCTTAAATTTTTTCTGAAAAAATTAAATGTAAATATTTTTCAAAATGACTTTTTATTATAATAAAGAAAATTTGTACTATAAGTATAATAATAATAATATTTCCAAGAAGCAACAGTTTACATTTTAAATGGTTTCTGAAAACCATTTTTAGCTGATTTAAAAAATACAGGTTCGAGTGAAACCGTTGAAATATTTATTTTCAGAAACTGATATAGCGAATTTTTGTTTACTCTAGTACAAATAGAATAATGCTTTCGGTGTCAACTATCAAATTAAAAAATATAAAAAAGTTGCCATACAAAAACCTGAATCTGATCGTTTGGTTTAATGAGAGTCATATACCATTTTGATCCGATATCACGAATTCGACAAATGAGCAGCGTCTTTGGGAGAAAAAAAATTTCAGAGCGACATCTCAAAAACTAAGCGCCTTCTTCTCTTACATACATATAGACAACAACATTCGTTGTGTTTTTACGTGAGTACCTGCCGACGACGGCCTTACACCACGGGGTATAAAAGCACATAGATCAAACCAATGCGTTGATCAGCGCCCTAAATAATACAAGCCTCAAGTATTCTTTGGTTAAAATTGGTCAGATGGAAGGAGTCATCTTTTACACCTTGGTCGGATTCAAGGGCGACTTAAAACTTTTGCCGTGCTGTGGGTCCAGCACCCGGCCGCAGTCCACATTCACACTGAACTGGATTTTCAATTCTACCTGCTTTTAGGTTTAAACCACAGCCACTATGATTCTCTCCAATGAACCAAACCCAATGAACAGATAGAGGTGAACTAAAAGGGCTCATAGCTTCCCGTGGCACCAGATTTAAATTTCGATCAGACCTTATATCTTTTGCTACTACCATATGAGCATCCATCAGTCTCAATGACTGGTGGCATTTGCTGCTTGAACTTCAAATGTATATTCAATAGAAGGAATCTCATTCAAAGTCTATAATATCAGTTTAAGCTGAGTATTGTAGCATTATTTCTGACAAGGCTATGCTGCTATTTCGAGGCAAGCCAAACAGACAAAGTGCATATATTTAGTCGCCTAAATACGGGTCGACGGGCGTACCTTACCGCAGGCAAATTCTAACCCCTGTCCGTACAAACAGACAGAAAGGCGTACAGATGGCTATACCTAAATCTATGTATTCAGCTCATGCTGATCATTTAAATGTATGATATATTTGATAGAACAATGAGTCTCCGCCGCTTCATTTTGGATCCAAAAACGGCATGGCAAACATTGTATACCCTCTTCAGGGTACTCGTATAATGAAGGCACTTCAAAAATCATTTTCAAATCAAATTATTATCGAATATAATTAGTATCCATCGCAAATACTCACACTTAATTTCAAATCTTCAGTAGAACCGTTCTCGAGCTTTATAAACAACAAAGCCAGATTTCAAAATTAAAAAAGTATAGTTAAATTAATATATTTCTGTTGTCAGAGCTATTTTCATTACATTAGCCAAAAAATATACAGATTCTTCAGTTAACCACCAGATAACCCGGCAAAAAGTAACAATAAAATTAAATTTATCCGCAGCGAGCCGCAAGATAAAATTCACCGACAAATAATTACCCAAACAGCAGCAATTAATAAAATTTATGTAAGTGAATATATTAACAGAAACATCGCTGCCAACCGCGAACAATTAAACATTGTATTAGCAATCTATGCAGCATATAACTGTTTGTTTAGGGTAGTAAATTAATTATTCATTAAACGCTCACAACTCTCACATAAGCAACAAATTAGGATCAAAGCCGACGAGTGTTTTGCGCGAAGTGATTAATCCGTTAGGCAAGGCGTCGCTGCCGTTAAAAAAAACCGTTGCTATCAACATGATTACCTATAAACACAGTTCATGATGGCTGTTCGGTTATTTGCACAGGCTACATGGTACAAATATATATATGTGTATATGTTTGTATACATGTGAGTGAGTATAACACTTTAATGAAGTCATTCCCGCTTGCTGAAATGGATGAGAAGATCCATGTAGTACTTTGCGGTAGTTGTTGACCATAAGCCATATAATTATATGTTTGCAAGTGTATGCATGTTTATGCATATAGACAAGTATTTAATACAATGCAATCTAGCGGCTATGAGCTCGATATTGTGACAATATTAATGGTTGAACATGAACATTATTTTAGTTGATTTAATTTGTTATGTCAGTGACAAGTCAAGCGTGCAGTGAAATGCTGCCAATGAACTGGTCAATAATATCAATTTATTACCGTTTAGATAATAGAAACGGAAAAACTAAAAATATAAGTTTTTTTTACTAAAGCTAAGTTTTTATATTAAGGTAATTTCACGTTCTAAATTTCAGTTTTCCTAATAGGTGATAACTTCAATGCGAAGTATAATAAATAAAAAAGCTTTTTGAATACCTTACGCATCATTTTTGATATTTTATGTGTTCGCTGTAAAATCTGAAATATTTTGACTTATTTAATTTTTTCCAAAAGCTGGCAACTCTATAAAACTATTTTCGAAATACTTTCGAGAGACTTTCCTAACTAGCAAATTGTACCCACAAATTTTTTAATGTTTCTAGTTTAATATTTTTCGTTAGGTGGCAACTCTACAAAAATAGAACAAAATTTAACTTATCTAGTTCTACATTTGCAAATAATATTGAATATTTTAATAAATATAATTTTTTCAATAGGTGGCAAGTCTACAAAAAAAAATTAGGTCTTAGTTTGTTACTTTTACAAATTATATTTTGAAATACTTAATATTTTGACTAATTTAATTTTTTTCGAAAGGTGGTAGCTCTATTAAAATATTAATATTATTTCCGAAATATTTTCAGAAAGACTTCCCAAATGGCATATGGTTTAATAGGCCTAGAATAATATGGTTCAATAAGTGGCAACCTTACAAAAATATTTTTTACATCACATTTATACATCACATTTGGGTATATATAAAATTTTGATTAATATAATTTTTTTCATTGGGTGGCAACTCTACAACAGAACTAAACTTTTAATTATACTAAGTTCCTTACATTTATAATTTATACTTTGATACATTTAATATTAATTAATTAAATTTAATTTTTTTCGAAAGGTGGCAACTCTAAAAAATTTTGTCGAAATAATTTTTGGCTGATTTTCATAAATGACATAAATTTATTAGATTTTGCAATATTTTTGGTTCCAAATTTTCAATAAGTGGCAACTCTACAACCAAAAGGTTTGTGCTCACCAACTTCGTTATACGTATAAATCATATTGATTCATGTTATTCTTTTATTTACTTTGTAATGGAAACTCTCCTTTAGTTTGCATGAACTACATTTGGGTTTCTCGAAAAATGGGTGAGGAACCTTTCTATGCTTTTCTTAGAGCGTAGTTATATATCACAACTTTAAACTTGAAGACAAATATGTTAATAGATTTGGTATCTAGTTTCAGGCCACATAGAGACATTTGTTCAAGGTCTTTCATTGGGTTTCAAGGAAGTAGTAAAGATTTTGGAACATGAGAAGTGTTATAAAACTCGAAAAATGTTTTCCTGTCTCTGGGCATATTTTTTAAGCCCATCAATCGTTACCGAATAACTCCTAAAGTTGGCTGTAAACTAGTAGGCACTAGAAGAGTCCACCTAAAGATTCAGATCAGCTTCGGTAAATTTTTGTTTTATTGAAGAAGAGAAAGAGAAGAGACTTTCAAAAGCCTATATATTTTATGAAAGCCCAGAACCTTTTTGGTATTCCTCTTTGACTTTTAACTTATTCTTGTTTGACCTCAGATAAAACATACAGTACACGTTGCAGTATCTACCATTTTTGATTTAACGGCGAGTTTCTTCAAATATTTCTTGTAAAAATATGTTAGATTAATATCATAACCCTCTTCATACACCTCAATTGTCGTGTCGGAGTCAGTTCTGGGGCTTTTAATGTATGTTTGGTGAGAATCTTTTTTGCTTACGGTATACGATCTTTAAATAATGAGTTCCTTATACATATTATATTTCAGGACTTTTGCGAGAAAGTTTAGTTCGACGAAGTGTACCCCCTCAGTCTCCCATGGTCAACACCCTTGATTAAAAGGAAAAAGCTTTTAAATTTTCTCAGCCATCATATGTTTACAATGCTTTTTCAGTCAAGTGGCAATTTATAGGAAATTACAATTATTGTAATGGTGGCAATTAAAAGGTCCACACAAAGTTGTTGATACATTTCACTAATTTCCAGCACCGCAATTAAATACCACAGCACAAATGTCACGAGTGAAAAGTAAGGCATTAAGACTGACGTTAAAGGTAATAAACAGAAACTAATGGAAATATGAAAAATGTGTATGCAATTGTTTTGTAGACTACATTGTTGTAGCATTTACATGTATGGCCCCGGCCTGAATGGCCGCACTTTACTGTTTACTATTGTGGTTGTCTAACTGAGAGCTAATATGTGTATATATAAGACTATATGTGTTCATAAGAGTTAGAGAGTACAAGTTGGTGGCCTGTTAGTTAATAACGGCTTTATAGTGCCCTAGGGTGACTTTTTATATAATTTTATATATTAAATATGTAAGGAGGGAGTTTTATATGAGGATTTGTGGTAATAAGAGTTAAAGGCAAGATATGTAATAAAAAATATATAATATAAATATATAATAAAAATAATGAAAGACATGTGTTTATACATTTTTTCAATATATCTATTTAATTAATTTTTGTTTCATATTTGAGTTTTATGTTTCATATTATTTTCCCGGTATTACCTTCAAAGCTTTCATATCATTAAAATTTCATGAATTCGAAAGTTTTAAAAAATCAATAATTTTTTAACGGTATTTAACAACTAATACTTTGACTTGAACAAAAAGTTCTTTAACAATAGTTATTTAAATCCTTTTCGACAGTTTTGCAATAATTACAATAGCTCCTGTAATGTTAATAGTTTCCTTGTGTTGTATACAGGGCGTATGAGTAACTTTTTACTTCTGTCATAAAATATGAAGTGCAATTTGTTCCATATGGAGAATTTATTTACACCGAACAGGACATACTTAGTTTACCACTAAGTCTATAACACCCAGGAGGAAATATCGGAGACCCTACAGCGTAACGAGCTGATTGAGATTTAGTCATATCCATTCTATATGTGCAAACTAGTCCCACAGTTTTTGAAATATCAATTTGAAATTTTGCGTAGATGCTTTTCTGTCCAAAAAGCAACTGATTTCTCGGAATCACCGATATCGGATCGGTGTACCATATAGCTGCCATACAAATTGATCGTTCCAAATCAAGACCTTGTATAAAAAACTATTTTATTTGATGAGGTGTCTTCACGAAATTTAACATGGATGATTATCCACAGGAGGGGTACAATCTCTGAAAAAATTGTTCACATCGGATCACTATAACATATGGTTGCCATACAAACTGGTCGGTCAAAATCAATGTCTTGTATTGAAAACTTTTTATTCGATAAACTATTGACACGAAATGCTTTACAGATAATTGTTTAAGGCAATTCTACAATCTCCGTATATATTGTTCGGATCGCACTACTATATCATATAGCTGCCATACAAACTGACCGATCAAAATCAAGTTCTTGATTGTAAAGCTTTCTTACTTCTCGGCTTAGCCGAAGTTATGATTTTTTTCTTATTTTTGTAATGAAAAAAGTTATGTATTAATAAAAAATATAAATTCTTCTCATATTTTCACGCACGTAATCTTATTAAGGTAGGAAAGTATTCTACTAACGTGCTATGAGCATTCTATTCTAGGAATCTTATTGTGATTGGATCAAATTCTTTTTAAACTAACTCTCAACAATTTTTTCAATACTACCGGGGTACATACTAATATATATAATATACGTACACATGTGCTCGCATATGATAAGCACATATAGTGTGTTTGGTATGTCAACTTTGCTTGAAAAAAATCACTCATATGCACTGTAGCACCTTATTAAAAATGCTATATTGTTTTTGTTACATCTACACCCGTCAGCGGCATACATAAAAACATGTTGAAAAATATGCGCATATTAATATAAAGTGAATAATGTGATGGCATGCCAGCAATTTATAATTCTGCAAGGCCTGCCTGCGTGTAAAAATCTATGCGCGCACGTAGATATGTATAACATTTCTGCATAGTACTTACGTAAAATAACGGGTGATTTTTTTGAGGTTAGGATTTTCATGCAGTAGTATTTGACAGATCACGTGGGATGTCAGACATGGTGTCAAAGAGAAAGATGCTCAGTATGCTTTGACATTTCATCATGAATAGACTTACTAACGAGCAACGCTTGCAAATCATTGAATTTTATTACCAAAATCAGTGTTCGGTTCGAAATGTGTTTCGCGTCCGTGTCCGATGAGCGATGAGGCTCATTTCTGGTTGAATGGCTACGTAAATAAGCAAAATTGCCGCATTTGGGGTGAAG
The DNA here is from genome assembly GCA_037783105.1 of Bactrocera zonata. NCBI lineage: Eukaryota > Metazoa > Arthropoda > Insecta > Diptera > Tephritidae > Bactrocera > Bactrocera zonata. The sequence continues at coordinate 389,208 of JBAWJQ010001168.1, read as the reverse complement.
AGCAACCAGAAGCCGTTCAAGAACTGCCCATGCATCCCGAAAAATGCACTGTTTGGTGTGGTTTGTACGCTGGTGGAATCATTGGACCGTATTTTTTCAAAGATGCTGTTGGACGCAACGTTACGGTGAATGGCGATCGCTATCGTTCGATGCTAACAAACTTTTTGTTGCCAAAAATGGAAGAACTGAACTTGGTTGACATGTGGTTTCAACAAGAAGGCGCTACATGCCACACAGCTCGCGATTCTATGGCCATTTTGAGGGAAAACTTCGGACAACAATTCATCTCAAGAAATGGACCCGTAAGTTGGCCACCAAGATCATGCGATTTAACGCCTTTAGACTATTTTTTGTGGGGCTACGTCAAGTCTAAAGTCTACAGAAATAAGCCAGCAACTATTCCAGCTTTGGAAGACAACATTTCCGAAGAAATTCGGGCTATTCCGGCCGAAATGCTCGAAAAAGTTGCCCAAAATTGGACTTTCCGAATGGACCACCTAAGACGCAGCCGCGGTCAACATTTAAATGAAATTATCTTCAAAAAGTAAATGTCATGAACCAATCTAACGTTTCAAATAAAGAACCGATGAGATTTTGCAAATTTTATGCGTTTTTTTTAAAAAAAAAGTTATCAAGCTCTTAAAAAATCACCCTATATATACTTGTGTGTTCCTTTTATATGTGCATGCGTGATGCTAATGTTTTGCACAAAAATGTGTCGCATAACAAATCATGAAAACAGCCGCTTGAAGGACAGCATAATATTTATGTGTGTGTGTGCAAAGTGTGCGCTTAAACTGATAAATACGGATGATAGCTCGTCCCAAAAAATATTTTTGTAAACAAAATACACGCATTCCATGTTTGTTTACAGGTGTTGCGGGTTCTTGAACTCGAAAAATGCTAGAAAGAAGTGCTTGCCTAGAATATTTTCACAACAAGAGGCTGGCTAATGTATGCACATTTGCGCACGTGTGTAGACAATCACACAAACACAAGCACGAAAATATTCGCAAATTTATGCGAGATCAGCAATATGGAACTAAATTTATTATTTAGATTTTAGCGTTGCTGAAATTCGAGTGCGCACTTTTCACAAAACAACAAAAAAAAAAACAAAAAAAAAAAACGGTGGGAAATAATCGAAGCAATTTTTTTTGCGTGTTGCCACTTGAAAATATTTACACAATTAATTTGCATATGTGCAGTTTATTGTGCGCTGATTAGGCAAATTTCATTTGTGAGGAATTTTCTGAGTAAACAAACGTGACTAAATGTTCAGAAAAAAAATTTCTTTGTTTTGCTTGCAAGTTGCTGGATTTTATTGGTGGAAGTGCATATATTGGAGTATATATGTGTTCATATATGGCAATGTTTAGCAAAAGTTTGCTTTGATAAAAAGTTTATTTTATATTAATACTTAGCATTTGATTACATTTGAAGTAAAAATCTGAGGAGCGAAACTTTTGAGAGAGAAAATAAGAAAAAATACTGACTTTTCTGTTTGCAAATTTTTTTTTTTTAAATTTTGAAAAATTTTTATTAAATATACTACATTTTTTTGTAGACAAACTTAAGCGTACACTTTTTATCACACCACCGTAGGCAAAGATTCGAATGTAAAAATGCTATTTACCGCTATAAGTATATACATCAGTGCCAAAATCGTGCTCAACAGTGTTAAAAATTACTCGAATAAAAAATTTTTTCTTATTTTAATCATATATCTGCGTACTAAAATTTTGCACACCACTGTATGAAAATCCATCAGCGCCAAAATAGTGCTCAACAATGTTAAAAACACTTGAACACAGAAATTTTGCTCTTTGCTTTAATCATATACATGTGTACTGAAATTTTTCACACCTCTGTATGAAAATCCATTAGTGCCAAAATAGCGCTCACTACTGTTAAAAATACTTGAATACAGAAATTTATTACTCATCACTGTAAGCAATATACTTGAGTGCAGAATTTTGTTCACCAGCGTAGGCAAGAACGTAAGTGCAAAAACGGTTGTTATTATTTTGCTGTAAAAATTTTTTTCGCCATTGTAAATACATGCATATGTATGTACATAAACATATATTTTTCTCAAAATTTTGTTTGTCCCTCACGTAAATAAGTTGAGAGCTAAAACTTTGCTCAACACTGTAAAAAATTGAAATGCCGAAATTCTGCTCACGACTGCATATACATATGTACAATTATTTTTCCAAAATTATGCCTGGCACAAAAATCGTTGAATTCCAAAATTTTGCTCACCACTGTTAAAATATTTTTTTTGTGCCAAAAAATATTGCGCAGGACTGTATATGTACATATATGTATATATTTATTTTTTCCAAATATTAAACGTGATATTGTACAAAAGTAGTTCAGTGCCAATATTTTACTCAGTACTATAAAAATATGTTTGTCCCAAAATTTTGCTCGCCACTGTAAATAAAAGTGTATATATACAAACCAAAGTGATCATTCCCCCACCTATAAAGATGATTTACCTAAGTACTTACTTGCCTAACTTAAGTCTATTTACCGCTCACTAAAATGCAGGGTGTCACAAAATTAACAAAATATTTATATTTTCATTTCAAGAACTCTTCCCAGCTGAGGAAGTTAAACACTATTCGGACCATATTTGATATGAAAATTTCGAAGTGTGGCCGTCAACATTCACAATTACAATATTGTTCAGTAATGCAGACAGGTTGTTTTTATAGTGTAACGTTGTAATTTTACTAAGCTTAAATTGTGAGTTGTCGATTTGTTTTTTTTTTTTAGGATCTTCAACAACTTACTACATAAATAGCATGAAATCTAAATCTTGTGGTAGTCTTGGGACACCCTGTATTTAACTCCAATCATGCTTTAATTTGGGACACCCTTTATAATAGAATAATTAACGTGTAAAAGTGTAATAAATAAGCCAACAACCGCTTACCTTGCTCCCAACTGCCAGCTATTTGCTTATCCACGAAACTATGTAAGTCAAGTTCACGTTCACGTTCAGGTTCAGGTTTGTTGACATTCGTGCGCCACAAGGGGGTCGGTAAATTAGTTAATTAGTTCAGTCGCAGCGGAATGAAAAATAGTTGGAACAAAGAAAAGAAAAAAAAAAAATAACAACAACAACAACAAGCTATGAAATGTAACAAAACGAAAGCAGAATAGAAAGGTTGCAGTTAAATAAAGAGCAAACCGGAACTTCGGACTGTATATATGTATTTAAGTATACTATAAGCTGTTACTTGTTATATGCAAATGCGGATATAGGTGTATTAGGGTGTCCTTTATTTATCTACGATATTGAGTAGATAATATTCTAATACAAAATTTAGCTCTAAACGAAAAGGGTTAGGTTAAATTCTGGTAAGCCAATGAGTTACGCATAGACCAGTTTAGGTCCTTTGCCATACTAGATGAAGTTCAATTACTAGATACATGAGGAGTAGTCATCCTTTAGAATGCCTGCGCTTAACGTGAATTTTAACCGACGGCGTCATTGTCGATAACTCTTCCAGTGTACCATACCGTGGGGCCCTCAGATGCTTACAACGTAGTATTGCCAATGCGGAACAAGCGCACAAGAGATGCTCCATTGCATCCCGGATGGCTTGCTTCAGATATTTCCTACAGTCTTTTCGATCTGTCAGCCCTAATTTGTGGGCGCGTCACCACCAGACACTGAACAGTTAGTATTCCGGTCATGCTCTTACAGTCGCTTCTATTGAAAGCCAATAGAAATTACCTATCCTTTTTGTACATGACTTTTGCAGTTTTGCAACCAGCTAGCACGTTCCATTGGGTTTCGATTTTCTTTACCATGCTTCTGTTCAGTTCGTCGTATAGACAATGCATGGATTTCCCAATGTTGATCACGTTTTCGGTTGTTAGTCGCACGCCATTCTTGGCAATTTTGTCCACTTTTTAATTGCTCTCAATTCCTCTGTGGTCTGGCACTCAGTAGAAGTGAAGTTGCTTGCTTCTTGCAACACATTTCACTGCTTCCCGATATACTTCTGGCCGATACGCAATAAGAGGTTTTACTGTCTTGATTGCTACTTGGCTGCCTAGGTAGATGTGGGCTCTGAAATTGCCTGCAGTTGCATTAGAGGCCAGCTTCTCAATAGCAAAGATCTCAGCTTGAAATATAATGCAGTGGTCATTGTTCCGGCAACTTGAAAGGCTGTCTTATGCCTAAGTCTGGATAGTATATCCCTGCACCAACTGCATCGTCCATTTTCAAGCCATCCGCATAAATGTTCAGAGTGTCGCGCATAGCTAACACATCTTTACGTCAACCATCTTTTTCTATGTTTACTTTCAACCTTCTTTCCCAGTTGAAAAGTGGGGTAATGTAGTCGGTGCCACCATTACTCACCGAAATATGGCCAGAGGTTATACTTACAGAGAAAAAAATTTAACGATAAAAAGGAAAAAAAAAATATTATCGATTCGAAAAACACACGAAGTATAAATTAAAAATTCACATTTCAATTTGATCATAATAGTATATGCAAATTCTCCTGCAGCCAGTAGTCGTCCCGCCGATTTTGCTGCGCAGTTTTCAGCGACGAGGTCCAGTACGAAAAAAGTTTAATAAATTTTTTTTCGTAAAACTACTGCTTTAATGGTTATGCGCAGTTAAATTTATGCAAGAAATAAATTGTATGCATATGGTACACCATGTCGTATGAGCAACACATAATTATACAGTACGAGTGTGAATGCTCAGAACGGTTGATGTATGACTTTAACTGCGTATATTTTAAAATATTATTTTTAAAATATTAGCTTTATCCAAAAAATTAATAAGATCTTTTTTGTAGAGGAAACAATTTTTTATTAGAATATCTGGCTTTCAAAGTTTTGGGTTAATTTGCTTCGAAGATAAGGAGTTTATTGTAAAATATAACAAAAAGAAAAAAATACATGTGATATGAATACATGGGAAAAGAAACATATAAATCATGGCAAGCTTTAAATAGAAACAAAAAATAAAGTTTTTGGAACAAAAACTGAAATTTCGAGGCGTTTCTGCAAAAAAAATCAACTTAGGAACGAAAGAAACACCCTCATATGTGTTTGGACAAGCATATACAGGTAGAAAATTATACGCTCAAATGATTGAATGGTGACATAGCATGTTAATTAAGCATATGTGGTACATATGTACATAACATAAAATGTTAATATCTATAAGTTTATGTATGTGTGAATATGCCAACTTGTAATTAGTATAAAAAGAAAGCTTACATATATAACATAATAATAAAAAAAAATTGTTAAAGCATACACACTGGCACATATGTTAATATACATACATATGTATGCATGTGTTGAGACTTATCATATTTCATTACCGTCCGAGGGACACGGAACACGGCTAATCGCTAGCGGAAGATTAATGCTGAAACAGTCAATATTAATTAATTATCTGCAAGCAGCATAGCATTCAGTTTGCATAGGATTTATTTATGTGCGCAAGAAGTTTATAACCGCAAAGCAGATGCACATACATTTCCACACCAATATGCACACATATTTATGCTTTATTCTATGATGCCGTAAAATATTCAAGGTTAACCAGCAAAATGGTCGCTGAAAGGAAGGTCCTTTGTTTGTTGTCTGCAGTTTTTGTTTATGTTCTGCAAGCGTACATATATGTAAGATTAACCGCTATCTAGGCACAGCCACTTGAGCTTAAACGTGCGTGTGTGTTTGTGGCTGTGGCCTGCCTCAAGCAAACTTCATACTTGAGATGGGTCAACAGGTGGTCCAAAGGTTAAAAGTTTTTGTTTGTCTTCTTTGACAATTTAATGGCCGCCTGGTGGGAGTTTGTCAGCATATACAACGCCAGCAACAACTATAAAAGTGTTTTTCAGCACTCAACTTTATTGCCGAACTCTTATAAAATTAACTGTAAATATGGTTGCACAGTTTTTGTTAGTTTGCGGTTTTATCTTTTCACATTATCACCTTGAGAGTTTACTCTTCTTTTATGATTTCTAGAATTTATCTTTTTCCAGAATGTGTCGCCTCGTAAAAGTTTATAAGGTTTTGCATGTGTGGCCGGCTGAATGGACATAAATTTTGTTTATTTACTTGTCTTTAGGTATTTTAGCTTACTTAACCGCAAATTTCATGACTTTTGGTTAAATTTCTTGAAAGTTTTTTATTTTTATTTTTATGTGTTCGAATTTTTTATATGATCTTCTAATCAGTATCTTATTTTCATATCAAATTAAAAAAATATAACTGAGTAAAAGAGCAATAAGTCTCAAAGTAAAGTATTTTAATAAACATATTCAAGTACTTTGTATACAATTTCTCAAATTTCCAAATATTTAAAAATATAAATTTTTAAGCAAATTTTGGTTAAGTGTCTTTTTCAAAGCACGTGGCAACATCAAATAAATATTTTCGCTGTTCTTCAATATCATTAATATCACACTTGTTTTAAATTTAAAAGAAAATGTTTTTGATAACAAATATTTATAAATTTTGAAATAAGTGGCAACCTTGCACATATTTTTTCAATCATCAGAAGCCATCAAAATTTGTCATCCAATGATATGAATGTTAAAAATTTTAAATTATCTGATTCATAAACAGGTGGCAACACAAACATTTTTAAAATAAAAATAGCTAAATTTATTTTAATTATATCAGGGACCGTAACTCTTATGACTTTTATCAAAAAAATCAAAAAATAAGAGTTATTTTTGATTTTTATTTTTTTTATCAATAATAAAAATCAATTCAAAATTTTTATTTATTTATTTATGCCGTATGTATTACAATATGCTGCATCATTCCAATTTTTATATATGAATATATGCGACTTATCCATTATCAAACGTCCAATAAACTCTTACGTAGATATATTCACGGTAGCAATGCTTTAATTAAAACAGTATTCAGAAGAAGCAAATTTAGGCGTAGCGATAAAGAAGAAACTGACAATTAAAATATAGAAAATTATGAAAATATCATGGTGAATAGAGCGAAATAAAAAAAATTCTAAAATTCTTAGCTTACGTAAAACTTAAAAAGTAATGGTTACTACTGCGAGAGGCTTATAAGTTTTGGCTGCCATTCAAGTCAGTGTTAAGAGGTTTTTTCAGGTGTTCAATTTTACCACCATAATCGACTCTATCTGAGGAACATAAATTATATCTCAAATCTCCAATATCAATCTTAATGCCGAAAATGACCTTTCTACACTGACTTGAGTGGCAGGTACAGAATGAACAATTAAAGCTAATTTTCGAAGCGATGGATACGCAAATTTTTTGCTCTGCCAATATTCCAATAAATTAGCAGAAATATCCAAACGTTTTTCTTTATAATTATCTATTTCAAAATATGCATTTCGGATGCTGTCATTTATTGACGTAGGAATGTCATCTTCATCCGAAGACGAATAATTCATCTCCATTGACTTTAAACCGTCAGCTAATAAAGATCGAGAGCTTCCAACGGAGCTTTCATCTGTTAGAAATAAGTCTTCTGCAACAGGTGGTGTCCAGCAGGAAAATCGCTGAGTTTCGGTGTTTTGCTTAAATACAATACAAATAAAAACACATTAAAAAAATAACAAACAAAACATTAAAAATATATTATAAATTATTACAAATTATTTTAAATTTATTGTCTTAGCTCACCACGTTTACTAGCTGGAGCACCATTTTTTTTAAATGATTTTTGGCCGAATTTATTTTTTCATTTGACAACACACGCTTAAATCTGGGGTCTAAAAATAGGGCTGCATACATAGTGTCACATTCAAGCAACTTTGTTTGCCTTTTTTCGATGTGATCCAGAAGTTGTCTGGTCGTCTCAGTATTGAAGTCTTTTAGAGTAAAAATAAGCTCTAGCCAATTTTTATAAAAATCTCCGAACAATAAATTAGATTTTTGTAGTTTCAGCGTTAGAGTATTTACTGGTTGTAGAGCCTGCATAATTTTTTCTATTTCCGCCCACTCATGTCTTTGGGGTTGCTCGGATAATGGCAAATTTTCACAGCAAAATTCTTTTAAGTGTAGAAGTCGCTTCAACATATTATAAGTGGAGCTCCAACGTGTTGGTACGTCCAATATTGGTTTGAGGGTTTGGCTACTTTTTATACTATGTCTGGAATAGAATGAAAAATTTAACAAGAACACATTTTGTAAATAACTTACCGATATGCAGGTGTTCTAAATTATTTTACACAATTCCGTGACTTATTCACTACATTTGCATTTAAGTTATCTAAAAAGTCTTTAACAGCTAACTGCAATGTGTGGGCAGCACATTTAATAGAAATAATATTTTCGAATCTTACATTGCACACAATTCTTTCGTAATTGTCTTCTGTTTCACTGTCACTTTCTTCGTCATCACTATGCAATGATAACAGCTCCACCGCTTTCACCATATTCCTGCCGTTATCAGTGGTTACTGGATAAACTTGCGCCTTATCTATATTGAAACTTTTCAAAACATTTTCAATTTTAGAAGCTAAATATTGCGCAGAATATTTCTGCTTCAATTCAAGCATGGCTAGTGTGAATATTTCAAGTTTTTTGAATGTGACTATTTGCACATTTACACCCAAAATAGCCCGATCGTGGCAAGTTGCTGTATCCATTTTTAAGCAAAGTATTTTATTTTTTGTTAAATTTCTTATATTATTTTTTAAGTTATCACACTGCTCTTTCAAATGGTGTAAAATATTTCTTGAGTTTATTTTTGGAATATGTAGACCATCAAATATTGGGTTTGTTAATGTATTAAATGGCTCACTATCAAAATGTGACAAGGGCACTGATGTTTAGTTAACAAAGTGATGCAAGAATTATCAACTTCATTCACGGACATTTCAACGGGAAATTTAATTTTTTTTCGTTTTTGCATGCTCCACTGCTTTCTATTTTATCCCTTTTGTCATCATATATATCACTATGGTCCTTTTGTAAATATTTTTTCATATTAGTTAAACAGAGTGCACTAATTTTTTTTTACAAAGTTTACATTCTCCATTGGAGCCTTCAATAATATAAAAATTACATATGAATACATTTCGTTTTCTTCCCATTATGAACTTACATATATCAAACTTTTACTTTTTCAGTTTTATAAATAAGCAGTGCTCATCACAACTTCTCAATCGCGATTGAATGCTATCATGTAATATGCAATATGCATTGAAATTAGCAAATTGAAAACAACAATAAGATTACGCTAATAATAAAAGGTGTACGCTTATAATAACAAGAACAAAAATGAAAGAACAAGTAATTGCGTTTTTTCAAGTTCAGGGGCATAACATTTTGTTGTTATTATAACCGTACACCTTAGTTTTACTTTAAAGCTTAACAGAGATTAAGAAACATATTATGTCACAAATTTTGAATTGATTTAAAAACATAAAAATCAAAAATAATTCTTATTTTTTGATCTAAAAAAATAAAAATCAAAAATAACTTTTATTTTTTGATCTAAATATATAAAAATCAAAATTTAAAAATCATACAATATTTCGCATATAGTTCACCTAAAAATCATGATGGTGTAATCAAAACTTTTCTACGATGTTCCTTTATGTATGATTTTTTTTATTAAAAATTGTAAAATAACTCTTATTTCCGGTCCCTGATAAAAATCGTTTTTAAAAGCATATGTATGTATATAAGTGTTTTTAAAGTCCAAGTGGCAACCACTGAGACTATATTCATTCTTTTTTGTACATTCGAATCGCTATTACTGCACTCTGTTAAAATTGTTTAAAAATTATTTGAATTTTTTTTCTAGTTTGAGATAAAAAATTAGGTGGCAACCACTTAAATTTTTTTTTTGTGATAATACTTTTATCGAATGTCATTTAGTAATAAAATTATTGTGTTATTTCGCGTAATTTGCTGAAACGTAAAAAAAACGATTTTGAATGCATCTACAATGATTTTTTTATGTCCTGGTGGCAACCACTGAAAAAAGAATTTATGTCAGTGTTATTAGTTTTAATACCTTTAGTGTTTACATTTTTTTCGTATTCACTTTTGCTTGTAAATATATCTGAAATTTTATTTTTGAGACCAGGTGGCCACCTCTGAAACTAAAATTTGTCTCACTATTATTCATTTTATTACTTTTATTGCTTTAATTTTTTTCTTACTTACTATTGTTTATAAATACACTTTCAATATTTTTTTCAGTCCATGTGGCAACCACTAAAAATAAAATTTTTTAACTGTTATGAATTTTAATGCTCCTATTGGTTTAAGTTTTATTCTTATTTACTATTTTTTGGAAATACATCTGCAATTACATTTTTTAAGACCAGGTGGCAACCACAAAAAATAGAATTTGTTTCACTATTATTTATTTTAATACCTTAATTAAATACATGTGGCAACCTATTGCTGCTTTTTTATACATAGGTATACATGGTTTCAAAACTTAACAGTGAACCTATGTAAATGGATCTCTAATGACTGTTAATACCTTAATTGTTTTAAGTTTTTTTATTTACTAACGTTTGCACATTTTTCTGAAATTGATTTTTTTTGAATCCAGGTGGCAACTACTGAGAATAAATTTTTTTCTGTTTTAATGTTTTAATTCTTTTATTGTTGTAATTTTTTTTCTTTTTTAGTATCCTATTACATTTATTTGCAGTTGTTTTCTATTGAGTCCAGGTGGCAACTACTGAAAATATTTTTTTCCACTAGTAAATGTTTTAATTCCTTTATTATCCACATTTTTTTTCTATTTTTTCTTTGGAAAATCATAATGAAATACATCTGGCAACCTTTGATTGGTTTTTTTAAAGCCTTAAACGTTTCTAAACTCAACAGCGAACCTTTATCTCTAATGGCTATAACATCAAGTATTTTATTGGCCATAAATATGCCTCAAGTAAATAAATATTTGTATTTTTTTTTTAATCAGCAACTTTCTTATTATTAATTTATACATATATATCATATATACAGCTTTATTATACGCCACATAATAAACAAATATGTGAAATACGAAAAAATTCTCACAACACGCTACTTCCTGCATTCATTCCTTCCTGCCACATTTTTATACCGCTCACAGTGCATACGTGCACTGACGCCGCGGAATGCAGCGCGAGCAGTTTCCAATCCAACTCACGTGCCACTCAAACAAATGAAAATTTAAATATTTCACTTTCTACGTGCGCTTATTGCTTTAATTTCATGGGAGATAAGTTCTTTATGGCATGCGGAATTGCAACTGCAAGTCAACTACTCAAATGCATGGCATGACCATTAACCGTGTTTATTGCTCTAGATAATGCGGCAGATAATGTAGTTCACGCAAAAATACAAACACACACAAATATACTTACATATATACACATACGTATGAGAGCGTGTTAACACACACTTACATTTGCTATTTATAAGTTAAAGTGGAATTTTATTTTTAATGACCATTTAAATAAATTGTTTGTTTTTCTTTGTGTGTATGTGGGTGTGTGTGTGGTTATAATTATCCGCTCGTGGAAATAAGCAAAAAATGCTTAAATTACACGCAAATGAAATGGAATGCATGCTTTACCGGGTCAGCTGACGCTGCAGTGGCAGCAGGATGCAGGTCAGGTTGTGCAGGTGCTACGTTGCGTATGAGTAGTGTGTGCGTATAAATACCCGCGTAAAGAAACGATGCGTGAGTAAAGCGCAATTTAGATAACAATTTTTCACAGTAAGGGTTATATTTTTTCGGAGTGTTGTGTTGTTTACAAATAAATAAATTTGTTGATTTTATTATAACAAGATTTTATATAAATTATTAAAAAAAATAGAATAACCAAAACACGATTATTTGTGCAGTTTAAGAGTTTATACACACTCGTGATTAAAAAAAAATCAATTTTTTGTTTTGCATATATATTGAATGTGTTAATATTAGAGAATATTTTCCGAAATTTTGTAGTTGATCCGGATAATAATTTCGGAGATATGAGCGTTTTTGTGAAAATTTTTTAACCTGAAGTTCTTCTCGAAACGATTTGTCTGACCAATTGACTTGAAGTTTTCACACAATCTTCTTAGATATATGTATTTGTCAGGTTATGGTCGAGAGAAAAATTTTTGGATAATAATTTAAATTTTGGCATCTTTTATCTGAGGGGTAAATTTTTTTCAAAAAAATTTAATTTTTTTGAAAGCCATATTTTTTTCAAAAACAAAATGTTTATTATTTTTTTTTCAGTACCTGTATAATGCCCTGTATAATAATAAATTTTTTTTTGGATTTTTGGAGATGGATTTTTAAATTTAAATTAATTTTATTTATTTATTACATAAACTGCCTCTTCTAAATAAATCCACAAATAAAACGCGTTTATTTCTGACTTTCACCTTATGACGGCTTGTATGAATCCATAGTTAAATTTTCAAAATTTCCCAACATATTCTTAACTTTAGTAATTTTTGAAAAATTATCGATATTTAGCTCACTTGACTTAGCTGCTTTTAGATTCTTTAATCTATTGAAACGATTTCCTCTTTCAACAAGCGCTAACTCTCAACTCAACTCGTCACATTAACTTAAGCATTCCTGTTTTCATACCCAAGCAACCACCGCAATTAATTGCATTTGACAATGAGCGCACGAAAATCGTGCAAAGATTTTAATTACATGTCCACCAACGTAACCGTTAGCTGACACAATGACAGCGAGACGTGTAATTATGTATTATAACTGCTAATGACATGTTAAGAAACTATTGTTCAATAAATCATCAATCAAGGAACAAACAAAGCTGTTAGGAACGAACCGTCCATTTTGGGTTTGGTTACCCAGAATAAAAATAGTTTGAACCAAACGAAGCTTAAATATTCATAAGTCTATAATAAGATATTATGGAGGCCACAAATAGTTTAGAAGTAGTGCTGGAGAAAGCGGTTTCAAAATCTTATCCACTTGCGTAAGTCCTTAACTTAAGGGGGTATTCTAGTCTAGAAGCATGAATTTCAGGTAATTTTTAAAGTGTCGTAAAAAAAGACAATTAATATAAAAATATCCTATCCATTTTTTTATTAGTTATTTGTTAATTTTAGAAGAGTACAGAAAAAAATTAAAAACTAAAAAAGTAAAAAATTTCAAAAGTTATGAGTTGACGAAGTGGGGGTCTCTAAAAATTTCCACGTGACCATGCCCATGATTTCAACCCTCCTAGTTATCTGAAACCAAAAAAAAAAGATTATTAAACTAGAATAATGTCGCAACGGTCGGAACTACGGAAAAGTGGGAAACATTTTTTTCACAAAATGGCGACGGCTTGAAGAAAATTTTTTTTATCACTTTTTCTGAAAATTTCGAATTTTTTAAAATAATAAAAATAAAAATTTTGGGATGCGGCTAGTTCCAACCATAGACAAGCCTATAAAGAAGACCCTATAACAATTTCAAGTAAATCGGTCCAGTAGAACCTGAGAAATCATGGGCATCGTTCCGATAAAGTCAGTTTTGAGAAGTTTCCGGCCGAACTAGCTTGGATGCCGGGTCAGAAAAATGCCCATATCTCCGAAAATAATATGAATTTTGAAAAATTCTCTTGTATACATATTCTTGAATAGTTAAATTTTGAAAATATAAAAAAAAAATTATATTTTCTTAAATTTCTAGACTAGAATACCCCCTTTATGACTTGTATAATCACAAAGCTCCAAGAGGGGTTCCTTAATTAGTTCTGGATCCTAAGAATACTCTGCCATAATCAGCTATGGACTGACACAAGCACAATTCTAACATATCCGTAAGTTATACTCGAGTTTTATGGATTTTTCGACCATATTGAGTTACTTGGAGATCTTAGTCAAGAAATCGGGTATATTATAGTATGACAAGACTTATTTTTTACTCATTTCTTAGTTGGTGGATTGGTTGGTGGACCGTTTTATACCATAAACACTATCGTCTAACTAAAGAACTATTTCAGCATTTCTTTATAGGTTATGAGCGCCAATAAACTGACTTAACTACTTATATATACACATGTATATGACACGAAAAATATATGTGTCAGTAATCCACTGTTTATTTACATAAAACGACACATTTGACCTGCCTCCATACAAGGTACGAGTAATTTATTAAAGCTCATTTGTCTACAAATTTGTTCACACTGCCCATTTGTGGGTCATAAAAGTGTAAATAAATAAAATTATAAATATGTACACGTGTGTACAGAATGAGAGACAAACAAGCAACAAAAATACAAATAAAACAGTAAACAAAGCTACAGTTTAGACTAAGCTTTGGGGAACTATTTGCTCCTTCCTCGATGGTAATAAGAACTAATGTGACGACTATTAATATTTTTTTCTTGCATATTTACCGTTGTTGTACACCGAAATTGAAGCGCATAGCTTAGTCTTATGGCAAGTTGCGGCAGATTGATGGCTGGGTTTTTAGTTGCAATGTGAAAATTTTAACCTAAATTTGTCTTTATACTTGAAGTTGTTGTAATAGTGTAAGAAAAATAATTTCGTTTATCTGAGGCATGAATCTTAATGTCCTAATTCGGTTATTTGTGTGGCATTTTATTTTAAGACCGAGCTGCCAGAAATAGTTTGGTCGAGTGCAGCGGGCGGGGAGGAGGGACAAGGCTGCATATTTGTGTATGGATTGTTGAAGTATAATTAAAGAAGTGTTGTTTATCTGTAGTTCAGTGTGTGTTCTTGAAATATGGCAGTTGCCGTATTTTCCTAAAATTACTAAGGTCTTTTTTCTCTTTTTGTGTGTAGTCGATTTTTTATTTTGAGGTTACATTTTAACTAGAACATCTAGTTGTATCCAGTACTAGTTTGGCTGGTTGGCCAAAATCCATTTCGAAATATAAGCCACTCTTTAGGCTCGCTTTGACGCACTGTGTTGCTTTTTTCAATTATTAAAATCTAACATGTAAATATTGCCCGGAACTGAAATATCTCGAACTTATGCCTGAACTTTGGGGGACCAGAATGCTACAGAGGAAGTGAAAATTCCTCAATTTGAGCAGTTTATATGTAACGTAATTTTACAGCCCCTTTGTTTTTCAGTTTCTTTTTCCAGTGGACCATCGTTTTCCAATGACGCTTCTCAGATTCAAAGGTCCCAACTTCTAAAAGAAAAGAGTAATCATATAGTTTTAGCTTCTTAAGTATTCATTCCTGGTCCCTCTTTCTAGAATATCTGCATTATCGCTTACGCACTTCCTATTTGCATATCAGTGACGTATTTGATCATGAAGTTATAAGGAGGTACTCCTTCTTCTTCTTCTTCTTCTTCTTCTTCTTAGACAACAGTGTAGTTTTCTTCTTCTCATTACTTGGAGTCAATTGGAGATACTAAGTTTAGCCAGGCTTTTCTTCACCTATTATCTTCAACCCACTTTTTCTACCTTTTCCTTTGCTTCCACCGGCGGGTTGAATACTGTCAAAGCTGAAGTGTTCTCAGTCGTTTATAAAAATGATCTAGCCAGTTTAAAGTTGTGAGAATGTTGGTTCCAAGATATGCTGTGAAAAGCAGATGTGGCTGCGCGGTTGTTTAGATAAAAATATCATTGGAGTCCGCCAGCAGCCCTGATATGTTTACAATCGCTGCAATCCTTTTTTAATCGATGTCTTCGAACAATTTTTCGGATATTCTGGCCTTACGTTATTAGCAATGCCAACCTCTGAACCGTAACCAAACAGCTATCGACCCACATCGAAATTCGACGTCATAAATGGAAATGGATCGACCACACGCTGCGAAAGCCTCACGACGACATTAGCGAAACAGCGCAAAATTGGAATCCGCAAGGAAGCCGAAGACGCGGGAGACCAGCCAACACCTGGAGACGGGAAGTCGAAGCAGAAGCACAGAGAAGTGGTTATTCTTGGAGAGAAATTAAATTTATAGGTGGAAATAAAATGAAGTATAATTTGTTTATTCAGGCCCTCTGTTCCACCTAGGAACTACGGGAAAATATATATATTTATATACACCAGCAGCTATACACTCTTAGAGAGGATTGCTCGAGCTCTATTTGTTTCTTAAGCTCATTTTGAGAGGAATATATCAATAATGGCTGATCAAAGTAGAGGTACTTTTTTATCAGACCATGCGTGAGTCCTGTCAAGCTGTCATGTTATCTTTGTTCAGTATTGTTTGGCCTTTCATCATGAAAAGACCTACGCCTGAACAAAGTTTACAAAGTAAAGCTTGTGCAAGAACTGAAGCAGTTCGACCCAAACGACTTCGCTTCGCTTTATGTGCTCTTGAAAAGATTCAAGAAGATCCGACGTTTTCGAGCCAAATTTTGTTCAGCGATGAGGCTCATTTTTTTTAATGTAAACAAGCAAAATTACCGCCATTAGGACGAAGAGCAACCTGAAGAGATTCAAAAGCTGTCATTTTCATCCAGAAAAAATAAAGGCTTGGTGTGGCTTGTGGGCCGTCCATATTTATTCAAAAACAATGCCGATGAGAACGTAACCGTCAATGGCGACCGTTATCGCGCCTTGAATACCGACTATTTAATACCTGAAATTGAAGCTCTAGACGACATTTGGATTGAAAAATACGGCACCATTTCCCTGACATCGGATCAGTCAATAGATTTATTCAGAAAACACTTCGGTGAGCAGATCATTTTACATATGGGTCGGTCGTTTGACCACCAAGATCGTGCGATACCAACATTTTGTTGTTACTCCTCTTTGTAATTTAAGACCGCAACGAGATTGCGGATTTTGGCGTCCACTAATGGATATTGAAAATTGAAAATTTTCGGTTTTCACCATGTTAGTTTCAATTAGCCATGACTTCTGTTTCCTTGCAAATTGCACTCAAGTGACTTCCTCATAATGCTATTTGATACTCCTGTTTCGTTATTACCATTCTATCGTTCATTAAGCTTCCTAATGCTTGATTGTTCATAATATTGGCTCAGAATATTCTACTGATGATTGTTAAGCATTTGTTGATGATTTCTTAAAGTCTTTGAGTGATGGAGTTCAAGTCCAACAATGTTTCGTTTTTATATAACAACATCGACTTGACAGATGTGGATAATATTCTGAGTTTTGTGCTTCTGAAGATTTGCGAGCTTGCAGCAGTCCAAACGCTGCTCTTGCCTCGTTTTTCCAACAGTTGGCATATTCTTATGATTCCCTGTCAGTTGTTTTAATATTGTCGAGGTAGTAGAAGCCATCGCCAAATTCGATTTTATGAGTGTCAATCCTTGTTGAGCTTCGGCTGCAGTCAGTGACTCTCATAGCCTTAGGTTTGGCGACGTTTATCTCAAAACCAACAGTGCCTTATAGCTTGACTAGGTTATTGACCTTTCTTGCATGTCGAAAATTTATATCACAGTGGGCAAATATCATCTGCAAAGTCAAAATATTTCTATTAAAAGGTTGTATCAGTTTGGTGGAAAGATTTGTGGTATATACTATTTAAATGGTTTATAATACTCGTATTGATATTCAAATAAGACTACTCAACAAAGCTGAAAGAAAAATTGGCGACTGAAGTGCTAAGAGGTGTGAGGGGTATTTGAGGTATTCTGATGATGAATTTGAATTCAAAAATTTTCCATCACACACAGCATATATTGGCATTTTAGTAACTGTTGGTGGTTTGACCACTACATCTTTTGGCTACACCACAAAAAATTTTACATTCTAGAAAATAAATATCATCTTTTCGGTTTAGCAACTCAAAATGGGCAAGAAACATCTTCTAGCATCACAGTCGCAAAATGACTCTAAACTTGTGTGATATTTTAGGCATTTTTATTATTATATTAATATTATATTTTTAGCTATTTTACTTCAGTATGCAATACGTTTATGCTCAAAAATTTGTTCTTAATGGTCCTTTCCAAGCTACATAATTCAATACTTAAGTGTGCTTAATCTTTCAAAAAAAAAAAAAAAAAAAAAAAAAAATGCATTCATTTCCACGAAGCCTATCTTAAGGCGCTATTCAATGACAGCAGCTTCTAAAATAAGTTATAAAGCTTCAAAATCAATAAATCCGCATTCTTCTTCTTGTTCAATCGCTTTTTTTCTTGAAATGTATGCACTTTCATGTTATTTAAACAACCACCAACACATATAGTTTTTATTGTCTCAATTTCCATACTCAATTGGCTGGAGACCTTAAGACAAGCAACTTTTATAACAAATAGTTAAGAAAAATTAAGTCATATCGTGTTATTGCATATATTCGTAGATATCATACTACTGTTTAACATGTTAATACGATTTTATGTTCAGTCATACGCTGATACAGACCTCTAATGTCCCCATATCTTGACTTTACAACCGCTTTAACTAAAGAATATAATTTTATTTTAGTACCTTGGAGTTCATACAAGCACTTACACACATATATGTAGTTAAAATCGATATTACCCACTTGATAACAAATACATATTTATATATGAGAATATTTGTTATACTCCGCTTTAAATTTCACTCGAGCAAATGCGATCGCGCATCCATATTCGTCATACACAATTGACATTTGAAGCTGTTGCTGATGCTCCCACTATATAACCGTTTGTATTGGCATAAAAACATATATGTATGTGCTTATGCTGCCAACAATACATTTTCACTTCTGCTAAACGCATTGCTAACCCTGGCAAGTGAGTGTCAAACTGAGAAGCGTCGCTAATGGCAATGCCAACAAGGATTTCCTTATTGTCGCGCCATTTTCTTTACGAGTGCAATCGACTAGCATAACTGTATGCACATGCTGACAGCTTTGTATACAGCTATATTTTATATATGTATGTATATAAAAATGCATACGTATATATTTATACATTTATATATTTATTTGCGCTTTTTGAGCGCCTCAAATATCCCCAATTGTCGTGTATGTGGCAAGTGCGAATACAAGAATAATAAAATAAAAGCATAAGTCTTAGCACAAATAGAACAAAACGTCGAAAAATAAATACAATATAACATAAATGGATCTCAAGCTACGTCAGGTAACAAAATCAAATTGAATTGTGTTGTATTGCCAACACGAGAATAGCTGAAGGCTATAAAGTGACAGACCAAGTGTTCTTCGACGGGCAGCATTAGCGCTGCGTGTGTATGTGTTTCTGCAAAATAAAACTCAAATATTCAACAGCAAAACAAAGATCATATATTTAAAGGTATGTTTTTTGTAAGTCTTCTGTACGAGTGAGAGTAAAGGTGATATAGAATTTTGAAGAATTTAATATGTGCTTCAGATTGGCCTAAGTGCTTTGATAGAGGATGTTACAATGACACACGAATTAGCTTGGCTTGAATTTCATTAAAATTAGTGCGCATTGCTTGGATACTATTTCACATTTAAACAAGTGATTCACATAGGAATTTTTTATGTTTTTATATTTTTTATGCAACACAAGTCTTGCGACTTGAACCCCCAAACAATAGCGCTTCTTCAGGAATTACCTTCATTATTAGAATTTCAAGACGTAATTTTTGTCAGTTTTTATTTTTTTCTTCCACCTTTTCGGATAATACATACTTACTCCGGGGTTGTGCTACTTGGATTAATGGTGTAAGTTACAGATAAGATTTAATACAGTGCCTTACGAAGTCATCTTCTTATACTCATTTTAGATATCAAGAAGATATGAGTAATACTTAATTGTAGTGATGAAAGTCACGTCTCAGCTTTAATATGGACAAAATCCATCAACAATCATGGCCACCTTCGACAGAATGCCATTTTTACTTTATTTTTTATATTCTTTCACTATATAATAGCTAAAGTAAGTACCACTGGCCAAAAGCAGTGTCGATAAATGTTCGAAATTGCACTATGCCTTCTCAAGCTCCCACAAACCAAAAATGAGCAACTCAAAACTTATCGATCTATATAAAAAAATATCATACTATATAAAAAATATCAGTAAATTTGCCAGATATCTCAATACAAGGAAATTGACATCTTTTCTCGATAATAATGTGTTCTGGAGCCAATATAGATAAAATGACTTCATTACTTCCCACTCACCGTCTGATCCAATCAGACCCTCATTAGTTTAGATGGAGCGAACTGCGAGCGCAAACCAAATCGATACATGTTTTTCCTAGATTGGAATAAAGTTTGGTCTCTAGTGTGATCTATGTCAATTGGGGTTGTTTGTCTGCAAAAAAGGTTTATTTGGCGATTTTCAAACCTTTCGATGACGTTATAGATAATACTTCGGTGAATCTCCTTCTGGTAATAAATAGTACGTCACGATGCAATGAGAAAATGACCCCAAGCATTAGTATGGTATGGTTGACTTAATGTCATGAAAATTTGTATATGTGAAATATATTAATGAAATTAAGGTTGAAGTTTAATGATTATAATGTGGTTTAGCGTCATATTTATGAATTTAGCTCCAGACATTCCTCTAGCTCCTACATACTTAATTTTAAGGTCTGCGCTTTTCTAATCTATTGTCGGTATCGGTTAATGTATACAAAATTTTAGTTACGAGGATATGTTTTCTTAAATACAATGTGATTTCGAGCAGAAATTTGAAGAAATCTGCTTATATGTTACGAAACTCAACCTCTTAAAATTCTACGTTCTTACGTTTTCAATACATGACAAAAAAAACCCTATTACAACAATAAAAAATAGAGATATTTTTTTTTCTTATTTCTATAGGTCATGCTCTTAAAAATAACATACTAAAATTTAAAATCCATATCTCAAATAGTTTTTAAGTTATAGCCTTGTAACATCCAGCCGCTCAGTTCAAATAGCTTCATCAGTTTATCTTTAAAAAGTTTTCTTCACAAAACTAAATTTTTCAAATTTGCTTGAGTTAGTGTCCAAAAACAAATGATCCGAGTAATGCTAATATTTTTCTGTTTTCTGTCTTCAGTTTCAGTATATAGTACATATTTCACAGTTCTCCATACATTGACCTATCAGATTAGAATTTTTTGATTCCAGAAAGGACCAAAATTATTAATAAATTTCAGCTTCTGTTTCAAACGCCGCCATTTTGCCAATTTTAAACACTTTTTTCGATACTAAGTATTTGTAGCTACAATGTTCTTTTGAAGAGAATTTTTTTCCGGTTTCATTCATGGAGAAGGCCGGTATCTCTGCAACAGAGTAGGAGGTGTTTTTACACCACAGACACAGCAGATCGCGTATAACTCGAAAAATATTTAATGTTTTTTCTTCAAAAATTTTATTGTGCTTTTAAATATCTATAAATATAAATTTTAAAATTAATTATATAGTATTTTTTTAATTTCCAAAAATGAGATTTTTTTTAAGCTGTCACACTAAGTGTGCTGCTTAATGTACAAGCAACATTTTTCTGTTTTTTCTAAAATGTTTACCAAAACATTGCATTTCCTTTCATATTCTTTTATTATTTTTATTTGTTTTGTTAATGTGTGTTTACATAAGCGTCCAAATATTGTTACAAATTTCAAAAATAATTCACTTTTTGCTTACACAGTAATCAACGCGCTCGAGCTGTGTCTAAAATTAACCTGATACTGCAAAACCATATATGCCTCTGTAACAGTATAAATGTCCGTGCAAATGTAGCTGTTGAATTTTATTTTTATCTCATAGCAATTACAAGCGTACACACTCGAACATGAGTGCTCTCCAAATGCATTTGATAATTTTAAAAACAAATATTATATAAAGAATTACATGCTTGCTGAGTGGCGAGTAATTTTAAAATAATTGCAAAAATAATAAACCGCATACTTCAGAAGAAAAACAACACAATATAACTATATATGAGTAGCTATGTATGTAAGTATGTATGTAAGTGAGTAAGTAAATAAGTATTTAAATTAAGTATATCTGTAAGTAGGAAGAACAACGGTAATTGCATGTTATGTCGTTGGAATGGTGAAAGTGTGTAGACAGCGGTTGATTACTCATACAATGTTGAAGGTGTGGCACATAAAAAAGATATTTATGTATGCATGCATATATAAAATATACAAAAACTTATCGCTGTAAAAAGAAAAATTCTCAAACATGCATACATACACATACTACTGTGCCCAAAAAATAAGGTGACATTGTATTTATTTTGAAAATTCTTTATTTCGGTTGGAAGGAATTCATAATGCACAACACCAAGATAATCGAAGAAAACTGTCAACATGACCTTGCTTTTTGAGCGACCTTGGCGCGATTTTTTTGGTCTCGGTTCTCTTTTGACACGATATTCGCTCGATTGATCGGTTGTTTCTGGGTCGTAAGCATAGATCCAAGTCTTATCGCCAGTTATAATGCATTTCATGACACCGACTACCAGGGAAAGCATCGTTTCACACACTTCAACGCGACGCCTTTTTTCCAAAAAATTCAATGTTTTTGGTACCAGTCGAGATTTGACGCGCTTGGGCCCCAAACATCCTTCAAAATGGTATTGGCTGAGCCTTTCGATATGCCAACTTCATCAGCAAGGTCTTTAATTGTTAATCGACGGTTTTTCAACTCCAAATCTTTGATTTGTTGAACGTGAGCTTCGTCGCTTGAGGTTGATGGTCGCCCTGGACGCTCTACGTCTTCGACACGTTCACTGCCGGCTTGGAACTCACTATACCACTTGTAAACATTTTTTTTAGACATAGCCTCATCACCAAAGGCTTTCTGCACCATCCTCAACGTATCGGCAGCAGAATTGTGATTCCGTAAACAAAATTTAATGCAACTTCTTTGCTCAACAAATTTCGACATCGCAAAAAACGAAAAACTCACTTTTAGCAGCTCACAAAACGACACGTATCTCAAACACTAATGAATATTTTGACATGAAATTTGACGTAAATGTGACTGACAGCACTACCAACCTAAAAAAAAAATAATTCTCCAAATCCTACGCCGCGCGCAGTTTAAATTCAAATGTCACCTTATTTTTTGGAAATATTTTTTATGCAATTATGTAGCTCTCATAGAGCGCAACACTTATGTTTCGGCAAAAAGTCCTTAAAAATTTTGATGAATGAATTCTTTTACTCACTTTTTTTCTAAGTACGCGTTGACATAAGCTGTGTGTGTAATTTATGAGTGCTCTTGACAATAATTGTGTTGTCTTTATACATTAGAGAACATAAAAAAGAATATTAAATGCATTTTATAAATAACGCAGGATATATTCACATATAAGCATGTGTAAAGCCAACAGAAGACCATCAGAAATATTATATAATATATGTATATCAAAGGCGCGTGCTGCTAATGAAGTACCAGACACATTTTTATGGAGAATAAAGTCTTAATTAAGTTATGGAATTTTCTTGGAATTTATTTTATTGCTCAAAACTTGTACTATGATAAGTGTGTTAAATACGCTGGAGTTTGATTCTTATCCAAGGATTTTCATATTTTTTTTTAAGAAAACAAAGTCAACTGCAAATTAATAGCGTTGTATACAGTGAACTACTATAATTTAGGACGATTTACTTTTCATCAAACTTTTTTTAGTTTTTCGATATAATGTTAGATTGCTTAAAAGCTAAAAATTGAAAATGTTGTCAGCTGCTTTAAAAATAATAAAATAAAATAATTTATAAATCGGATGTAGTACATAAAAAATAAAATATATTATTCAAGCAAAAGAATTTTAAGGAATCTAGTAGTTGAAAATAATTTTTAATTAGAGTTGTCACCTATTTTTGTTGTTATAATTCAATAAAATTAATAAGAAAAAGTAATTATTCAAAGCTGAGTGGGTTTAATAATCCTTATAGATGAAAATAATGTTGATGAGGGTTGATTCCTATTAAATATTTAAATCTCTAAAAAGTAATTATGTAATTATTTTTATTTAGTTTAAATGAATTGACAGATTTCTGTGTACAATGTTATCTTCAAAACAGTCAGTTGAGAGTATTTTAGTCTATTGAAACCCAAAACCCCCCGTCGATCCGCTACTGGCTGCATTGTACGCAAATTTTCTTCTCTCGGTTATACAATAATAGTAATTCTGACACTAATATTGAGGTTATATTGCATATAGTCTCTTCATAACATTCCAACCTTAATATTTTCAGTATACTTATATACATTTTTGATAAAGTTCCTAGGAGTCCTGGTTTGAGAGTTACAGGATGTTGCCTGTAGGCAATGTCATGCTTGACAAAGTACTGAGGTCAAACTTGAATTAATTTTTTTCCTATTTTTATTTTATTGTAATCTCTTAACTGTATTTGATTACAAAAATCACTCAATATAATATATAACACAAAACTGTTTTATTCAACTTTTTATTTTATTATTTTACACAGGCTAATTTAAAAATAATTTGTGATCGCGTGTGGATACAGAGACAATAAGCTCACAATTGAACAATTAGAAGGCTTTTATCGTTATCGAAAATAATATGAATAACGGGAGTTATAACAGCATAAGTACAATTTTGCCAAAGGCAGCGTTGGGCATGAAAGGGATAAGGAGCATATCTACATATAGGTAGTGTGACTAACTAAATATACTCGTAGACGATTTTTGGGAATTAAACTTAAAAAAATTATTATATAAATTGTTATATAAGTTTTAAGAGTATATTTATACATATTTTAAAAATACACAGCTAAGTTTTTGAATAATAAAAAAAATTAAAAAAAAAGTTGAATTTTACTTAAAGTTTTGGTATTTTTTGGTTGGCTAGAAATCGATTTTTGTTCTATTTAAAAACTCTTGGAAAACTATGTATGTACAATTTTATGTTTTTTATAAACTGACAATTTTCAAAGGCGTATTCTTTTTACATATGCAAAAAATAAAAAATATTAATTATACAAAATTTTTAGTTTTAAAATTTTTTCAAAACTTTGGTTTTTTAAAACTTTTTATTTGTGACAATTTTTTAAATTTTCCAACTTTAAAATAAAAATAATACATTTTAAAGTTTTCAAAATTTGAATTTTCAAAATTTTTAATTTTCAAATATTTTTGAAACTGTCAACACATGCAAAAAATAACTTTTCCAAAAATGTTCAGTTTTCAAAATTTTTTAATGTTTTCTTAAATTTTGCTTATTTCAAAATTCTTAATTTGTCAAAACTTTCGATTTTATAACCATATACTATCGAAATATAACAAAAATAAATTTTACAATTTTCAAAATTTTTAATTTTTTCAAAATTTTTTAAATTTTAAATTTTTAAAGTAATATACTATCGAAATATGAAAAAAAAACAAAAAAAAATAAATTTTATTATTTTTAAATATTTTCAAAATTTTTAATTTTTACACATATTATATGTAAAAAATGAAAATTTTCGAAAACTTTCAGGCTTAAATTTTTTTTAATATTTATTTAAATCTCGTATATATCAAAATTTTTAAAATTTTCAATTTTAAAGGCATATACATACTATCGAAATATGTAAAAAAAACACAAAATTTTTCAGTTTTCAAAACTTTTAATCTTTCAACATTTTTTAAATGTAAAATTTTTAAAATTTGCAATTTTTAAAGGCAAATTATATCGAAATATGGAAAACAAAAAGTGATTTTTTCAGTTTTCAAAATTTTTAATTTTTTTTTAAATTTTCGTTTTTCAAATTTAATTTTTCAAAATTTTTTAATGTTTAAAATTTTTAATATTTTCATTATTTCTTATTGCATGGAATACTAAACTTATAAGTTATAAATTAAAAAAAAATCCATCTGAAAGTTAAATAAGCTAGAAATAATATGGGAGATTTCCCCTTATCCTTGTAACTGTTTACGAAAAACAAAACAATGAAAATTCGAGTGCATACAATATATAGCTGTAAATTGACTGATTTGAGCTAATTAACATAAATTCTTCTTCTTTTTGTTACTATTATTATTTTGAATTTCTAGTAAATAATTCATATAGAGACAATTTTTAATTAAAATATGGCAACTCTGATCACATTATAGAGATGTATCAACTTTTCCATTAAAATAAGTTTCTATGCATCATAAATTCAAGCGACGTTCATTAAACAAGCGTCAACAAAACTCATAACTGCTTTAAATAATCTACATACATACATACACACACATACATATGGTATGTACATAAAAGCACATGATGAAACTTAAGTAAAATTTCGCTTTTGTTGTTGTTTTGTTGGCGTTCTCTACTTTTACGAAAATGTATGGAAGGAGCAAACTTTCTGCAACTAAGTTGAATATAAGCATAAGTGCAGGCTTCAAGGCACCAACACACACACACACACACATGCGCATATTTATTAATGTTAGTTTGGTGTTGCAAATCTGCACATTTCAAAGTTGCGAGCGAGTGATGAGTATAATGGAAAATAATTTCAAACTATTGGACGCCACTCAAGCGTGACGCACCGTATGTCAAACAAACTTGCCACATCTGCTACTAATGCTGTTGCTGCCGCTGCTGCCGCGACATGCGCTTTCGTCTTTCAGGCGACTAGTTTATTACCGGCGTCGCTGTAATGTTGCTCGGAATGCATGTAAACGATGGTGTATGCATGTTGCACGTTGCACGTTGCAAGTTGTTGCATGTGTCTCAGCTATTACAACATTACTGCTGGCGCTGCGCATTTGCCGTTATCGTTCGACTGCAGCTGCGCGTAAATTGCATTCGGCATATATACACACTCACACACACATACATGGTTAGAAACATTCATAAAAATCACTGCAAATAAATCATTTCCACTATAATAAACTGAAGTGATAGCAAAGCGTTGCATATGTTCCAGGCGCTCGGCTGCGCATGTAGGGAAAGAAATGCCTTTTCACACACACAAACATGTGTATATGAAATATATGTGTGGATGTTTTATGTAACTCAGCGCTTCGCTGGCATTCAGGCCAGCCGCTGCAGTGCATGCCGCAAAAAGAGAAGCGGAATTGGCTAACAAGCTACTCGAGTGCTTTATATGACTTTATGCTCCGAAACACTCCACACACACACACACACATCACAAACTAATATGCATGCATGTGTGTGTGCGATCTAAATGAGCGCACAAACGAGACGTATATGTGTCAGAGTGACGTGTGACGTTGACGTTGCATAGAAGTCCTCTGCCGTACAAAGCACATTTCAAATGGGCGAAAAACCCACAGGATGTGTGGAGAAATTACAATAAAGGAGGCACAACAACAAGAAAAATTGAAATATAGTAAGAATAAATAAGTGAACTTAAAAAATTGCAGAACATTGTTAGCAAGTACATGGGTAATTTGCGGTACAAAGAGTCTATGGTGAACTCGAACAACGGTATAGAGTGTTGTAAAGGGTGATGCGTCACGTTGTATGTCCGAATTGTTACATGCAAGTGTTTTTGCTGTACTTTTACTGCGGAAAATAATTTTCAATGATTTTTTAATAAAGCTTTTGAAGCTTTCATGAAAGCTTTTGAGGCTTAGTTAAAGCTCACGAAAGTTTTGTAAAACTTTTAAAGGAAATCTCCAGAGGTTACTAAGATTATATAAATTTTTTTTATATTTTTAAAGGTTTTCGAAAGCTTTTTGCTGCAAAAAACTTAGAAACCTTCACAAAAGTAAACGTTTATTTATTTATTATAAATATTCGTAAGTTACTAAAATCTAGAATAGTTTTTATTTTGATAAAAATTTTTCCGGGGCTGTCGCTAGACTTCCTGCTTAAGAAAGCTTAAAAACTTAAAAAAAATATGTACATTCGTGTGTTTAAAGCTCACTTTTTCTGTGGAAAATAATGTTCAATGATTTTTTCATAAAGCTTAAGTTTTGTTCAAAGCTTTTAAAGCTTAGTGAAAGTTAGCTCGAGTGAAAGTTTTCTAAAGGAATGGTACAGAGGTCACTTAGATCAAAAAAAATCTTTTTTTAAATTTTGAAAGCTTTCTACTGCAAAAAGCTCGACAACATTCATAAAAGTAAATACTTATTTATTTATTATAAATATTCATTAGTTACTAAAAACTAAAATACCTTCTATTTGTAAAAAGACTTTTCGCTAGACTTTCTGCTTCAAAACGCTTGAAAGCTTATTCTTTGCTGAAAAAAACTTAAAAACCGTCATACAAATAAATTTGCGTTAAGAAATGTTCATAAGTTAATAAATTCTAAAATATCTTTGATATATAGTTATAAAGTTCTTGAAAGCTTTCGCTGAGCTTTCTGCCGAAAAAAAAACTTCAAAACCTTTCTAAATATAAATTTGTGTTTTGAAATGTCCATATGTTGCTAAAAGCTATAATATTATTTCATATTTGAAAAACTTTTCGAAAGCTTTCGCTAACTTTTTGCTGAAAAAAAGCTTAAAAACCTTCACAAATATAAATATTTTTTACGAAATGTGCATAAATTACAAAAACCGGGAACATTTACTATATTTAAAAATATTTTTTTGAGAGAGCTTTCGCTAAGCTTTCTGCTGAAAAAGCTTAAAAGTTTGCAAAAAAATCAATTTGTACTATAAAATGTTCATAAGTTACTGAAACCTAAAATATATTTTATATTTATAAAGTTTTTCGAAAGCTTTCGCTAAAATTTCTGCTGAAAAAAGCTTAAAAACTTTCATAAATATAGCATATATATGTGTGTTAGCAAGCTACTTTCAATTGTTCTAAATAACAAGCAGCATTTTTTCACCCTTTTCGGATTTCATATTCATATTTTGCATACCAAATTGTGACACCCTGTACCACCATCACCATACCTACACATAAGCGAGCAAGTGTTCCAGAACAACGACTGCCAAGAGGCACATCACGTGCTCGACCAAATTCGCTGTGGCATGTGTGCTGGCAGGCGGCAAGCAACGTGCTCCTCCCCCAGTACGCCCTGCACGCGCCCACACTCTCGCACTCGCTTTGTGGCAGTAATGGCTGTGGCATGGCAATGGCAAAAAAAAGGCTGAAGAAAACTTGGCAGACCCATTTTTACTTGGAGTCAGCTCCATATGTCGACGTTCTTGTTTTTTAGTTGTTGTTTTTTTACCCGGCTCTTTGCTAGAGCTGCCGTTGGCAAGCTGTGCGGTTTTGTGGCAACAATACACGCAGGTCGTTGCACTCGCCGCCGCTGACAGGTCACCGCCAACAAACACAACACCAGGCTTACACACATATATGAAACGTTGCATGCAACATGCTGCACATGGCCGATAAAGAAACACGTACCGAGGCATAAATACGTCAGCATTTATTTGTGTATGTGTGTGTGTGTGCTTGTGGGCAGTTAAAGGCAGCTAGTGGTAGCCTCAGACAGTCAATAACAGGCAACAAATTAAGGGCAATAAATTGAACGGAAGTTGCCGCTTTTTGCAGCAAAACGAAGGGTGCATCACACACATACACACAGACACATAAAGGGTTTGCAAGAAAAACCAACGCTATTCACTGGTTGAATAGCCGCGGAGCCGATACAAAAAATTGCTCCTTAGCGAGCATTTGTGTGTGGCAAGACGAACGGAAAAATGTGGAAAGGTTGTTAGGAAAGAATCCACGTGCCACATTTGCCGTCATTGCCGCTGCCCACGCACCCGCACACACACACACACACATGTACACAAGCAGGTTGGTATGTAAATGCTCGCCAGTATAATTCCAGCAACAACAACAAGAAAAGAACTGCGTTATTTCCACTTTTATTTGCCACGTTTTCTGTTCGCGTCGCTTTCTTTGCTGCCTTCGCCGGCGCAAACAGTTGCCAACGTTTTTGTGCTGCGCTGTGAAAATGCTCACTTCCGCTTGCCGTTTCAGCGAAAATAAAGAAATCAGCTGCCGGCGCGGACCCACAAACCACCTTGCAGCCTAAACTTACAACTCAACTGAAAGGAAACGGAAATGGCTGGGTTGCTGTTGTTGTTGCTGCTGCTGCAGTAGCTGATTGCCGCTACCAGCGTCTGCTAGTGTCTGCGGCAAGTGCGCGCGAAAATGCCGTTTCTACTAGCCACTTGAGAATTGCACTCGAAATTCTGTGGAAAAACATGTTCAGCTGCTCGCCGGCCGCTCCCCTGTGTTTTGCACCTAAATTGCCCGTAAATTGAGTGAAGTGGCTATGCATAGAGTCTAGAGAGAAAAACAAGCGTGCATTGTTGCTTCAATTCCAAGTTCTGTTGTTGCAGCAATTCTTTCTTCGAAAGTTGTTGAGCGTGGTTTATGCTCTGGCAGCCATAAATATCGCCGTGCTCCAGCGTATTTGTTGGGTGCAATTTAGTTTTTCAATAAAATACAGTTTTTCTCTGTATCTCAAGAGACATTACAAGGTGCGAATGGCGTTTGCCGAAGTGCTATTTGAAATACTGCGTATGTGTATGTGAAAGTTCTAAAAACACCTTAGGTAAAATATATGTTTTTATTTTTAGTTTGGTGGAAATATTTTAAAATTACGAGTGAAATCATTGTCTTCATATAGCTTACAGCTGACTTGTTGTGGTATATTTTTGAACTTTAACAGAACTTTCAGTGTTTGTGTTATTATTGTTGTACCCTGGAAATATAACCTCTTTTTAAGAAAGTTTATATTACCCAGAGGAACCGCGCTCTGCACGACCCTCAACCTCCACCGACGAGCCCAACGATTGACAATTAAAGACCTCGCTGATAGCGTTGGAATACCATTTTGAAGAATCGTTGGGTCTCAAAGGCGTCAAACCTCGACTGATGTTAAAATCTCTTAAATACCCCATGTCACACTGCATTGGTTCTTTGCGACATTTTTCTCAAAACAACGACACATATCGTTGCTTAACCACCACATTCGCCTGATTTGACTTTGTGCTGACGCCGTTTCGACAAAATTCAGGAGACAGAAACTGAAAACTGCGTTTTATCGAAAATGGATAATTTTGAATGGAACCAAAATGGCCGTCATGAGTCAGTAAACTTTCATAAGAAGTACGAAATTCGCGATAATTTTTGAACAAACCTCGTATTTATATGCATATATTAGGTAGTCGAAAAAGTCTTTTCGTATTTCTAATCAAACTTCAACTTATTTTTTTTATATTTATAATGAACTTTAATGAACCAAATATGTACTATTTTGGTGGACCACTTTTTGCATTTTTTCACTAGAGACATTATTCCATCAGAGTAAAATTTTCTGGTTTATCGGCAAAAAGTCGGAAATTAATTTTCACAGGCTTCTCTTGAAGCCAACTTTACTCCATTAATGGAGTTCTACATTTACCGAAACAAATAGTAGTTCGATGGTGCAAGGTCAAGATTATATGGTGGATGCATCAAAATTCCCAGCCAAGCTCTCCCAGTTTTTGCCAAATCATCAAAGATGTGTGTGGTCTAGCGTTGTCCTGATGGAAGATGAAGCCCTTTCTGTTGATCAGTTCTGGCCGTTTTTTCGATTGTTTGATTCACTTTAATCAGTTGTTGATAGTAAAATATAGAATCAATCGTTCGAACAGGGTGGAGCAGCTCATAGTGGATGATTCCTTTCCAATCCCACCAAACACCCAGCATAGCTTTCCAGGCGCAATTATCGCTTTTCTTAATTCGGCCCAGTAAAATTTTCACGGACAAACATCGAGCTTCTTTTTGTAGTCAGCCTTTGATGATGAAGTTCCTTAGCGATGTCATGGCTGCTTATGTGATGATGTGTAAAGTGCTTCTTTCACATCGAAATTTCCAGAACGGAAGCGAGCGCCTGATACAGCATCGTCGCCGTAAACTTCACAAACTTCATTTTTGGCTTGCGTGGCATTCTTCCCTTTTTTATATAAAAATTTCAAAATATAGTGAATTTCTTCATTACTTTCCCTCATTTTCGAACAGCTGTAACTTTTTTCAACTTACCCGAATTTATTATTTTTTTTTTGGTTAAATGAAGCTTAGAATCTCACCTTTCTAACACTATATGGTATGACACAATGTGATTGGTAGGACTGGAGATATACGACAGCACCGACATCTATTGACAAAATACTAAATGACTTTTTCGACTACTCAGTACAATCAACGATGCCGCCATACCACAATCCGCACCAAAAGGACAATTTTAGGTTATGCTGAACAAACAGGACGGCTTAACTCACCTAAATAAAGACAATTTTGTTTGTTGACGAAGCCATTAGATCATAAATGGAACTTATCAGAGAAGCTGATTTTTCGATGTGCATTGTCGTTTCATCACTTCCAACATCCCCAGCGACCAATCGGCAAAGCTACGGCTCTTTGAATGGCCTGTCGGCTTCAGTTCTTGTGCCAACATATGTTATACAGATGCAAAACCAAAATCGTAAAATTCGCGATGTTGTCATCGGAGAGAGACACAACTGTGCAGAATGACTTTGAACGGACTTTCGGACTTTCCTAACGTCAGTCGAGTCTTATTAATTGGAAGGGATCCGGATTTTTATCCGGGCAAGGACTGTCAACTCAGTATCATTACTAGAAATTACTTCAGGAATGGTTTCTGCCGCTAAAACCACAAAACCAAGACCCAAGGCCCAAGACTCAAACGACTGATTCGGTTTGGCCTTAACACTGGCCTGAACAGCAGTGATATTTCTTTCACTAAGGGCTTTCCTTTGACGGTAATCGTGTTCGAACTTTGCAATTATGTTGAATATCGCGCTGAGGACGGCCATGTCCGTCCATCTGTCTATATGATCTTATGATAAAGAATTTAGCATCATCACTGATGTTTTAAGGATGTAGTGGCATTTCAACAATTTCCACTCATCCAAAATTAAGCTTCTGGAAAAATCAAAAAAAAAAAAATAATAATAAATGTTCTGAAAATCGGGATCGACCACCTCGTTTTGGGCAAATTTCCTGAACGGCTTCAGCTCTTCCACGAGCCCCGCAAACCAAGCCACTACCGTTAAATCTTTTATAAAGTGGATGCATACAGCTCCAGTTGTTGTGTGCGATGGCTGGAGAACTCATTCGGGTCTTTGTTGATACTCTGTTCCACAGCAGCAGTAGCGTCTTCGCTGTGAACTAGACGGTATCTCTGAGAACGTGCACTGATCCATGATTGCTCGCACTACTGAGTCTGCTGGGCGATCATGTCGACCGAATATGGAACATAAATTCGAAATTATACATTCTAAACTTAAGTATGTGTGAGCTCTCAACTGAAAATTGTATTCCTACTAAAGATAGGGTTGCGAATATTGAAAAATATTAAATGTCGATAATGTATTGAGTTTCCGGTAGTTGTGGAAGGGGTCTTTATTAATATACGAGTACATTATACATATTTACATTACACTTTCTTATGAAATACAAATAGTATACATAAATATAAAATACTAATTTATTTCACATATTTCAACTTTTTCCATATAAAAACCTTCAATTTCACGCTGATCAAATCACTTGATTTCTTCTTCCTTGCAGCCAGATGCACAGATGTCTCGATGCCTCGTTGAAATCCATTAAAACTCTTCTGCGCACTTAGGCAGCCATCGGCAACCTTCAGCGGTGGCCACAATTGAACACTAAATCACTTAAGAAACAACAACAATAACAACAGCAACAGAAATCAATAAAAATGCGTTCCTCACCCTACGCCTATCACATCGCCAACGACTTGAGCGAAGAAGAGTCGGACGGCGATGCACTGGACTATCACATGGCGGCGGCCATTAGCTCGAACCATCGCCACCAGCAGCAACAACAAATGGAATTGAAATTGAAAGACATACCAGAGAAGTATTTGATGGTGATTGCTCACTTCCTGTCGGGCGATTTCAATGACACCGAAGCGATGGACCGTGTCAACGGGCCCATACTGAAAGCCAGCATTAAGTCCGTCTATTGGCTGTTCCTCATCCAGTATGCGTTGCTGGCGCTGGCCGGCATCGCCATGAATGTGAGCATTATTGCGTATGCGATGTACAATCGCCTCTACAAAGATGTGACGCACGCATTCATCGTTAATTTGGCGTTGTGCCATTTGGTGCAGTGTGCGCTGGTGTTGCCCATCACGTTGATGGTGATGCTCATACAGAATTGGATATTCGGACAATTTTTGTGCTTCTTTCTGCCAATGCTGCAGGTGAGTGTTTGAAATGAGGGAAAGTTCGGAGGAGGGAGTGGTGGAGAAGGTGGTGGTGTTAAAGGGAAAATGCTTATGTTGATGTGTTGGTGAAGTTAGAAATGCTAGCTACTAGTTGCCTGTAAATGAAAGTAATTTTTTTCACTAGAATTCGGATTTTTATCTTTTTTAAAAGTTTTGAGGTTATGTTTTAGCTAGAATTGAGCTCAAATATTTTTTTATGTAACAAAAGTGGATTCTTATATCAGTTTCATGAAAAATCAGTCCGAATTTAAAGCTTTCAGTTATTATTTTAAGTATTGCTTATTATTCTTTACAGTAGTGATTAACAAAATAAGAATTTTCGTTTTATTCCTTGTAAATCACTTTCATTATTAATGGAAAAGTGTTGGAAATTTAGAATTACTAACTAAAGATCAGATAAAGTTGGAAAATCCAGCAAAATCCTGAAATACCGTTTTTTTCTGAAGATTGGGCCAGACAGTTTCTATTCTTAAGGAGTTTCCTGAGTTTCCTTGGATAAAAAGAGCCTTTTTTCAACTTTTTTTCTCTTATAAAAAATTAACGAAGTAAAAAATTCAAAATTATATTTTTGGCAGACATTTTTTACCAAAAAATTAAAAAATCAGTAAAAATTTCACGACATTTTTTTTTTCAAATGAAAAAAATCCTTCATCCAAATCTTCAATAATTGTATATCAAAAGACCGAAGTAAAATGAATGAAAGAATTATGAAGATCGGTTGAGTAGTTCTCGAGAAATCTTGCTAACCGACTTCAAAAATACTGTATCGAGAAAAACGCGTCTGAAGACGTCACACCTATCCTCGAGCACACAAGTTCTCAAGGCCGTATCTCCGAAATTATTATTATTACTCGAATCAACTTGAAAATTTAGGTCAATACGAGTATTCTAGACGTGTTATGGAATTTAATAAGACAATAAAAAAAATGACATTTTGAAACCCGTTAACCCATGTAATCCCTTATATTATATTGAGTTTTTTTGACATACCCCACCGTCCCATTTCTTGACTCTAATTTCATTTCCGACTGATATTGCATGAGTTTGGTACAGCCATCCTCTTAAAAATTATCAACGAACCGTTTGATACTAAAAAACGCTAAAAGTTGGAAAAATCACCATTGTGATACTTCTTCAACCGAATTCTGAAGCTATGACGAGCAACAGACTTAAATCAACTTACAATTGCTGGTGTATTTATGGAATTATTTATTAGTTAGTTTTAGACTTGATTGAATAAAAAACGAAGAATTAAGATGAATGTGTTCTGACGTCAAATAATCCACCGATATTTTATCTCACCTGCCACTGCTGACCCCTAAGACATTGAAATTATATTTGATCCAACTTCGAACAAGCATAAGTTAGGAAAACAATGACTGACACCTACAGAGGAATAATTCGTGCGAACCAGCACAGCTTTGGAAAAAGCATTTAACTCTGGACCAAAGTCTTCACCAACCAAACTACACTTTCCCACGCATCGTGCAGGTCAGTAAAGTGAACAAATGTGGGTAGTAGTGTGCCTGTGATATGGAGAGGGAAAAACATCTAAGGATTTCCGCCATTAATAATGATAAATTTTGAAAAATGTTGAGCTCTGCCATTATTCGATAGCACCATATCGTTATGAATAAAAAGTCTACTTTGCCAAAAATGTGTCGCCTGGTTGAAGCTACAGTCATTACAGAAGAGAAAGCTTTTAGTACTGCTACAACTTCTTGTTATCGGCCTAAAGCTAAAATCATTATGAATGATGAAACTTATAGGGTTTTAGAGAGGTGTCTAGGAACCTACTTTTCCGAGTACCAAACACAAAAAATTCTTTTTTTTTTGAATCACATTAATATATATATTATATTTCCAAAGTAAATATAGTGCATTCGGCGATTTTTAATATAAGTGAAATTATTCAACAAAGAAGTTCCATTAAATTTTGTGTGCGGAATCAAATTTCTGTTGCTGGAACGTTCTGATTGTTGGAAAAGACCTTCAGTGATAATTGTTTGTCGCGAGCAAGTGTTTCTGATTTATACAAACTGTTTAAAGACGGTCGAGAACTACGTTCTGGACGTCAAACAACATCAACTAAAGATCAAAACGTCAATAAAGGGCAGGATTGGGTGCTTGAGAATCGACGATAAACAGTCAAAGATTCTTCTGGCATCGTTGGAATATCGGAAGGATCAGTGAATACCATTTTCAAAGATAATTTGGGCCTAGGAAAAATGTAAGCACGATTGATTCCAAAAGCAATAAATTTTTTCGAAAAACAGCGTCGCGTTAAGGTTTGTAAAACAATGTTTTCCGACTATCAGGATGTCATGAAACGTAT
This sequence comes from Bactrocera zonata, assembly GCA_037783105.1. NCBI lineage: Eukaryota > Metazoa > Arthropoda > Insecta > Diptera > Tephritidae > Bactrocera > Bactrocera zonata. The sequence continues at coordinate 352,886 of JBAWJQ010001168.1, read as the reverse complement.
TATTACTGGCGAAAAGTTTTGGATCTATGCTTATGACCCGGAAACAGACGATCAATCGGCAAGTATGTTGGCAAAGATGAGCCCAAGCCGAAAGAACACGTCAAAGCAGGTCAAAAATCAAGGTTATGTTGGCAGTAATCTTCGATTAACTAGGTTGGGTGCACTACGAATTCCTTCCGATCGGCCAAACTGTCAACAGATAATACAATAAGGACTTTAACAACTGTTAAAGGGGGATTATTTTGAAGGGAACGATATAGATTTTGAAGTATAATTTAAGAATTTTAAAATTAGGAATAAAATCTTACTATTTTTTGCCCATATTAATATTTATTTGTGGTAATTTACCAATTGGTTAGCAATATTATTATATTTTTCAAAAATTTCTGTATTTAATATGGTGACATTATTTATATTTATATGGCGACTTCGCTATACTTTTATAAATCCTTTCCCATAACTTTCTCTTAAGGCAATATAAACAACCGATTGTGATCGAACAAAATTCCTTCAAAATTAAATCTAATTCAGATACAATACAGTGCAATTACCCTTAACAAAAGCATGCAATGATTTACTAGAAAATTTCCAGACATAAGAACTCAGCTAAGCTCTAATTTAATTTTTACTGAGAATGGTTAATCAAATAAAATAGACAAACCTTTTGTAAATTGTTCAAAAATCGAATTCGATTTCGCAAATAACAACATTTATATATATTTTGCACACCTTTGCAGCGAAAAAAATTATTTCAGTCGGCTAGTAAGGTGAAAAATGTAATAAGAGAATGTTGCGTATACGCAGTGTAACACGGCAATGGCCGCGTGGCGGCGTATGCAGCTGACAGCTACGAGTGTTTGCCTTTTGAGTGCGTGTGGCGCACAACTCAACACGTTTTTTCACTCGTTTATATATATATGTATATATATGTATATATATTCAGACACAAACATACTATATAGGACATACAATCACCATTGAGGTCGCTGCGGCTAAGTGGCCATTGGCCGCTCTCACTTGAAATTGTCGTTATATCTATAAAACCGCTGTGGAAATAAAATTTAATTCGCATTGTTTATTTCAAGCGAGCACTTCACTGAACAGCGGCATCACAACATGATGGACCGTCGGCCGTTTGGTGGCACTGTCCGCAGTTTAACCACACTGACATTTTCACACATTATTATACATTGTTATGAAGGTGTCCTGCGAGACAATACCAGTTAATACGGCTTCAGTGATACGGCACATTTTAGCTGCCTTGTCATGCCTTCAGCATTCAGAAAAGACATTTGTGACACGTGCTCGGACGCAGAAAAGCATTGAAAACGGAAACATAAAATTTATTAAGAAGTTTCGCTTTTAATGCCTGCAGCGCCTTCACTCTCACTCTTTATCACGTGTTTTCTTATACTACCTCTCTCTCTTTCTCAACAATGGTCGCCAGGACGCGCTCGCGGGCATTTTCTGCACATTTATCGATAACATTCATTAGCGATAATTGCTTTCGTTTTCAACGCGTTTCGCGGAACAAAGTCAAAGTGCTGCAAATAGCAACGACAGACAATAGAAAGCAACAACAACAACAACGGGAAGGCATAAATTAAATTAATTTGAACGCATTGTGTGTGAGTGTGAGTGCGTGCGTGAGCAGCAGCTGTTGTCTTTATACGCACACAGACACATAAATACATATAAATATTTTCACACTGCTTCGTGTTCATTACTCCTGATGCCAGTCACCTATAACAACTACAAAAGTTGCCATTTGCTTCGTGCTTTCGCGCTTTGTCTTAATTTCATCAGTTTAATGAAATGAAAATTCTTCTGCCATTCTCTTTAAATAATAAATTCCCCAAGTTATGGGTATTACTTTCCCTGCTTCGTGCTGTTGCTCCCTTTACCTTTTGCCATGTTCAATGTTTAGTTTCTTTGTTGTGCGCTTTCATTTTGGCTTTCACTTGTCGGGTCAATGGCAGGAAGCGCGCTAAAATTTTGGCGCCTCTCAATTTCCTTAAACTGAACTTAATCACCGGATATTGACCTGAATACGTAATTATTTGCAGTCATTGTCATGCAATATTGCTGTCATCAGTTTGTCATTAATATGCACGGACGCAAGTGTATCGAATTTGCTTGAAGGCATTGTTGACATTGGACCAAAATACATAACTTGTGCTGGTGTTTGTGTCCTTCACGCTTCTATATCCGCATTTTCAAGTATAGCACAAAGATACTTGAGTTTCTAAGTTTATACCAGCTATTATGCCACCTCATTAGGATGCCTAAAAGGTTTCAAATATTTTCGCATTTGTTCTATAAATAGAAAGTCTTCACTTTAAAACATGCAACAACACAAAAGAAGCAGCTTTAGGAATTCAGTTACCACAGATGTACTATACTCGTATATATGGTATATATATAGATATTTTCTTTATGGCTATTGGATTTTACCTTACTCCTAGTTTACTTGTTTTTGCAAAGGCTCTTTGAAGTTTCCGCATTAGCCTTGCACAATTATTCAACAAAAAAAGTCCATTGTTTTAAATTTTAATTGTGCCCATTTATTAAGGAGTTAGGGGTAGTTAGAATTTTCAAAAAATTATTTGTTTTTTACATTTTCGTTAAGTGTAATATCTTAAAAATATTCCCTGAAAATTTCACGTTGATCCGATAATAAGTTTTATTAGTTATTCAAGAAATAAGAAAGAGAGCTCCGGCACTTCAAAGCGCCAGTGTGAAACTTTAAACGCGTTTTTCTCAAAACTATGTTTTTTGAATCGGTGACAATTGTAACTCGAAAACGGTTCAGTAGATTTTAATGAAATTTATACAGCTTTTAGAATACATAATAAACTCGAGCCAAAGGTTTTTGATTTTTTCGAAAATTTCGATTTTTTAAGACCAATTAACTGTTGATTCTTTCGCAAAAATTTAGGAAAAAATTTCCTGAGGCCGCCATTTTGTTAATTTTGAAAACAAAATAAAATTGTTCGATCAGGCCCGGGATTATCTATTTATAAAACTAATTTTTTTGTCTGATTGTTTTTAGATGAATCTCCAAGGACTTATGCTTGTCACCGCAAGTACCTTTTTTTTGGAACAGGGTCAACACAAATTTTTTTTTTTTGAAATTTTCGTGACTTCAAGTCAACACATCCTAGAATAATGCCATATTACTACTTTTGTAAAATAACATGATTTAGTAGCAAAAAAAAAAATACTGAAAAGTTTCATTTTTCCGTGCCTCTGACTACCCCTAACCCCTTATATTAGGGGTATATAAATATGTTAACGCTCTATTGCTTTATTATTTGCTTGTTGATTGCCATTTGTTGAAAATTTCCCTATTCTTCTACAAATCAATCAATAGGGAAGATCACATTAGGGAGTCATCTTTGAGACTAGATATCTAGGAAGTTTTTTCATTGTCTTCCAAAGTCTTTCTGCTAGTACTACTACTATGGACAGAAAATAGTAAGACTTTTTAACTTAAATTTCGCGACGAAATATTTTTCAGTGATTGTTGTTTGTCGCGCAAGCAAGTGTTTTTGATTAGTAAAAATTATTTAAAGAGGGTCGAGAATGCGCTGACGATGAACCATGTCCAGAACGGTCATTACCATCAACTGATGATCTACACGTCGATAAAATAAAAGGATTGGTGGTTGAGAATTGATGTTTGACAATCAGAGATCTTACTGTCATCGTTAAAATATCAGAACGAGTAGTGTGAACCATTTTTAAAAATGGGTCTAAGAAAATTCAAAGTGTGATGGTTCCAAAATCACTTAAATTGCCTTGAAACGTATTATTACTGGCGATCAATCTTGGATCTAAGCTTACGACCCGATTTATCGGCCGAATATCGTGGCAAGGACCGAAGCCGAAAAAACAGCCTCAAAGCAGGTCAAAAATCAAGGTTGTGTTGACAGTTTCTTCGACGACAGAGGTGTGGTGAACTCCGAACTCCTACCTACCGGCCAAATTGTCAACAAGGAATACAATGTGAGTATTGTGCGTCTTTGAGCGATGCTTTTTATAAAAGCAGACCGAAAATGTTTCTCGGCAACTCTTAGTTTTTGCACCACGATAAATCACCGTGCAATGATTCTTGTGAGTTTTCACTAAACTTTCAACCAATATCGTGCTCCAACCAACGTATTTGCCTGATTTAGCTGAGGCAAATTTGATTGTCAGTTCAAGCTAAATCTATATCAGTAGAGATAAGCTCTATTTATTGCCATTTATAAATATAGTCCATCACATAAAGAGTTTAAACAAACAAAAAAATCATCGGTCCTTCACCACAAGATTTGATAAATAATATAATATCCGTTTCAGCGTTTAGCTGTTTCCATTTAATATTCATACTTTTAAGTTACTTTCTTAGTTTTTGTGTCTTGCTTGTAATGAAGACTTAACCTTCTCAATATCCATCTCTTCAAAATCCTTTCCTTAAAATCTTCTACTTTCGGTTCCTAAGACCACATGAATTTCCAGTTGTTTTAGTTCTTTTCGTAATTATGTTTTTGGAAAACTAGTTAAGAATTTGTGGTCTGACGTGGTAAGGAAGGTAAAGGGTGATTTTTTTGAGGTTAGGATTTTCATGCAGTAGTATTTGACAGATCACGTGGGATGTCAGACATGGTGTCAAAGAGAAAGATGCTCAGTATGCTTTGACATTTCATCATGAATAGACTTACTAACGAGCAACGCTTGCAAATCATTGAATTTTATTACCAAAATCAGTGTTCGGTTCGAAATGTGTTTCGCGTCCGTGTCCGATGAGCGATGAGGCTCATTTCTGGTTGAATGGCTACGTAAATAAGCAAAATTGCCGCATTTGGGGTGAAGAGCAACCAGAAGCCGTTCAAGAACTGCCCATGCATCCCGAAAAATGCACTGTTTGGTGTGGTTTGTACGCTGGTGGAATCATTGGACCGTATTTTTTCAAAGATGCTGTTGGACGCAACGTTACGGTGAATGGCGATCGCTATCGTTCGATGCTAACAAACTTTTTGTTGCCAAAAATGGAAGAACTGAACTTGGTTGACATGTGGTTTCAACAAGATGGCGCTACATGCCACACAGCTCGCGATTCTATGGCCATTTTGAGGGAAAACTTCGGACAACAATTCATCTCAAGAAATGGACCCGTAAGTTGGCCACCAAGATCATGCGATTTAACGCCTTTAGACTATTTTTTGTGGGGCTACGTCAAGTCTAAAGTCTACAGAAATAAGCCAGCAACTATTCCAGCTTTGGAAGACAACATTTCCGAAGAAATTCGGGCTATTCCGGCCGAAATGCTCGAAAAAGTTGCCCAAAATTGGACTTTCCGAATGGACCACCTAAGACGCAGCCGCGGTCAACATTTAAATGAAATTATCTTCAAAAAGTAAATGTCATGAACCAATCTAACGTTTCAAATAAAGAACCGATGAGATTTTGCAAATTTTATGCGTTTTTTTTTTTAAAAAAGTTATCAAGCTCTTAAAAAATCACCCTTTATTTGTGATCACATATTATACTAGCGAGAGTTCGAAGTAAATAAAAATATGCTGAATTGCCAAGATGTAGGAGCAATTGTATGGTCTTCTATACAATTTATTGAAACTTCTTCAATAACTTCGATATGATTTAGTGAACAGAAGCAACGAAAAGACTAAGAATTAAGTAGCCTATTCTTTTTATACCTGCCACATCGATGAAAGGCCGACGATATCGACCTCAAACTCACAGGCGGATCTCTTCGCTTCACCGGCTGTGACAGCGAACTTCTTTATGTTCTGACTTGTATGAGGAGAGTATATGGAAAACACTGGGAATTACAAAGTCGTTGAGTTACAAGAAAAAATACGTTTGTCTCGACATACTACTGATATGTGATAAGTTACGCAACTTTCATATGGTTTATTACTTAATATCAGGGTTTCGTGTAAGCTTTTGTGATTGATGATAAAGTACTAGTACTTGAGCTCATTAAAGTTTTTTTCCTTAAAAAGTCTTCGTCTCCACCTAGGTTCGCCTTGGCCTGGTTGTAGGTATTTTGGCCGGTATAAACACAATCGTTTATGTTGAAAGGCGAACTCAATCCGTTAAAGTTGCTGGGAAAAAAGCGTGATGAAATCAACTCATGTCTACATTCTAAACTTTTCCGTCTTTGTGAGTTTAAAGCTGAAATCTACTCACTACCTTAGATCTCACCCCTTCAGCCAACCAGGAGAACTATTAGGATTATAAAAAAATACCTTAGTAGATTGTGATCCAACTACAAGAATTCCCTGGCTTTATCAATGCAGTTATCTTTCGTTATCAAAGCTTGATCTCATTCCAGGTATGAGTTCTAAAAACTGGGTTAGATTACCTAGTCTTTATTTTCTATATTTTTTATTCCTCAACTTTGCGATGATATAGAAACTTTTATAGTAAATTTATTCTCCAAAATTTACTTGAAAAGGCAACAACATTTTTAAAGCGCTTTTATTGTTTTATTCTCAAAACTCACGGTAACTTAAGTGTCCTGAGAGAAATCCAAAGGTTAAATATTGAAACTGGCAAATATTTGCCAAGTTTTCTAATCCATAGTCTTATACAATTAAATAAGAAATTCTCAAATATTTTATATTAAACGATAAAGGCCTCAGAAGGCCGTAAAATAAACCTCGTCATAATTCACTATAGAAACAAAAACCAAATTCAGAAAATCGTTTTTATCGCTTCAAATTCGAGCAATAACATGAAACTAAGTGTCCCGTGGGAAATCCAAGGGTTAATTAGCATAAAATCTGCGTTGCTAATTTAATGATTAGCAGCTAAAAGTATGCAAAAGTTATGAGTAAATATCCGCAACACTGTCAACAATATACAACTTAGCTTACGGAAAAGGTTTAAGCGTGATTCCACGGCGATTACGAGTGCCATTAGCCTCCACAGTTACACAAACACACATACAAATATAACTAAATTTTTTGCGGCGCACAACTTTCGCCATTAAAACTACGCGAAAGTGTCATTTGCGGCAGATATGGAAAAGTTTGCGGCCTGAAGTCAATTGCCTGCTGAAAGTTGCACGAAACGAAGTTCAGCGACATCGGCTAATAAAGCGAGTGTTTTAACAGAGCAAAGGAGGAAGAATAAATAAAATAAAAATAAATATAAAATGTATATTTATAGTTAAAAGTAAACATCGCCTTAAAAGCACTAACATCAGCTTGAGAGCTCTAATAAGCAAGCGACAATTTCAAACGAAGTTAATTATAAAGTTTGTAGAGTCAGTTTCTAAATAAAACGCTAGAAAAACAAACAAACTCTCACTGAAGTTGTACTTTTTTAATTTTTTAAAATTGCCTTCACAACCACAATTTTACTTTGTACAAATATATATGTATTTTCTAAATTATTTTTGTAACCAATTATAAAAAAAAATGTTTGTATTTGTTTTCGGTTTCAATTTCTCTTCTTTATGCTCGCCACAGGACATTCCGCTGCATGTTGCCATAATATCGCATATTCTCATCGCCTGGGATCGCATGCGTTGGCTGAGCGATCCACTGCAGGGCCGCCTGCCGGCCTTCGTCTGCTGCTGCGCGACTTGGCTTACTGGCATGGTGATTGCGCTGCCATATCCCATCTATACGATTTATGTGGAATTGGGGGTAAGTGAAATATGGACACAGATTTATTTCATTTACAGATTTTAATATTTGCTTTTGTGTTCAACATGATAAACGGAGTGAATGGTGTAAGTTCAAACTTAAAGCTTTTAATGCGCTAAATTTCAAAAAGTTCAAAAAAAGCTCGTGTCAAAAAATAGTGAATTATTTTGTTTTTCAGTAATAGAGACCCCACTTTTGGAAGAATGCATTTAAAGTTGACTCACTTAATACCTCAAACATCAACAAGCTTTCGATCAAATCTCTTGTAGGTCATGTCTCGATTGATTTTTTCAAAACGCGGAAGTTAAAGATTTCTTTCCTTATATGAAACGGTTGAAATATTAAAAAGCTCTCAGAAAGCTTTGTAGATTTTTTGTTAAGCCACTTTTGCCACGGTTGAAGTGCTGAAAAGCTCTTAAAAAGCTTTATGGATTTTTTACTAAGCCATTTTTGTCTCGGTTGAAATACTTAAAAGCTCTTAGAAAGTTTTATGGATTTTTTACTAAGTCGATTGTGCCACGGTTGAAATACCCTTAAGCTCTAAGAAAGCTTTTATTAAGCCGAGTTTGCCACAGTTGAAATATTGAAACGCTATATATATTTTATACTAAGTTATTTTTGCCACGGTTGAAATGCTGAAAAGCTCTCAGAAAGCCTTAAGGATTTTTACTAAGCCACAGCCATGGCTGAAGGGCCGAAAAGCTCTCAGAAAGCTTCATGGATTTTTACTAAGTCACTCAGATGTTAAATTTGTCTTAAGTCGACTCATCCTGAACCCATTTCGTACACACTGTAACCTTTCGGATTTCCTAAAAAGTCTTAAACGGCTTTTAATCTCAGTTCGATTCTGATATCGCATAATACGAGTTGATTGACTTGACTACAATACAATAAGCTTGTACCTCATAAAACATAGATTTTATGATCTAAGTAGAAGTAACTGATTTTTAGCGATTTTATAAGAGCTCCAAAAAGACTTTTCTTAATAATCTTTCCACAAAAGGTTTTTATCGAAAAATAGCAATAACCGACATACAACTACTCTTAAACAATACTCTAAGTTCTGAAAGTAAAAACTGTTTCCACTGGCCTCGAGAATCTTTGACCACTTTTTTTTCCTTGTAATGAGTAGCCTAAGAGAAGTCTGGCCAACTGTATGGCAGGTCGTCTTATAAAATCCCTTTGGAATTGTATGTTACAGCTGATGTTTGAAAGCTTGCGGTATCGTTGCGAATGAGTACATTTATTGTTTTGATGAATTCGAAAACACATTATTGGCATACAAATGTCTATGCCGTGTTTTGCGATCCTTTGCCCAATAATGCGCTAAAAATAACTTCGTATTTAGCGAGATAGCTTTCAGGTGATGATTTTTGGTTCAAGGATCTTGGGATGAATGTTTAAAGCTTTAGAAGTTATGTAATTGAGGATCTTTAGATGGAAGTTGAAAGCTTTAAAAGTTTATCAAGCTTTTTTTTTTAAGTTATGGTTTTATATGCATGATTTCCTTCGGCCTCCAGGAGCTTTTAAAGAGCTTTAAGCTTTGTAGTACTCATAAGTTTTATATTAGTGCTGATATTATATCTATTTTGTTGAATATTTTGAATTTTTTTCTGCATAAATAAAACCAAAACTCAATAAGTTACTTTTTCATCAAAAGTTCCACACAAAATTAGTTTAATTACAACATTGGGTTGTAGGCTGAAGCAATATGAATATTGCATGTGGTTTTCATTGGAAATTATTACTGGTGTGCCTATAATCTAAAAATAAAATATTCCACATTTAAAGCTTATTTAAAAATTAAAAAAAAAAAATCCTTCATACACTTCACTTCGTCAGCAGATTTATACCCACTGCATACCGAGCTCGTGACTGCCTGGAGTGTTAAGCGTGTGTGTCTGTATTTGTAAAGTTCCACCGGCAGCAATTTCATTTGTATTTCCAACGAACTCCTCTTTGTTATTGTTATCCTGCCTTGTAAAATTCAGGTGAAAATCTATTGTAATGTTTGCTGTTGTTATTGTTGCCTCGAGTTTAAAATAATAGTTTATTTGCTTTCTTGCTGTGTTGTATTGTTATTGTTATTTTCAATTATCGTTCATTGTTATTTCGAATTGTGTTCTCACACCTTCTCCGAAATCGGACATTTATCGCTGTCAATTTCGGCTTTACTTGACAGCCAATGGCTGAACCTTCGCTAAGGCTCTCTCAATACCTTGTTTGATGTTATATAATGGAAATATATAAACATTTACTTACCAGTGTTTAATACATTTATATATACATACAATTGAACATCCTAGAAATAAAATATATTTCATTAGCTGGAATTAAATGTTTGTGTGTCCGAAAGAGTGTACTTGAAAGTGGGAACCCCACGCCGAACAACAAAAACATTTGTGAGTGTGCTCGTGCACCTACTTGCCGCTGGCTAGCATTGTTATGGTTATTGTGTAGGAAAATATTTGACTTTTTTAGAGTTTTCCAAAGAGAATTTTAACAAAGCCCTTTTCATTTCGATTCTTCTTAATTGTCGTTCTAACTAATTGAGCTTATCTTTAGAGATTTTATAGAATACAATAGTGGTAAATTGCGGAAACAAAGCAATTATTTATGCAATAAGAGCATATAATAAATAATTTCCATGAAAGGAATTTCATATTTAATTTTCATTCCGAAAACAAAAGCTTTGAGGTAGAACTTTCACTGTACAGAGAAAAAATATGATTTAAATCATTATTCCAATTAAAGTGAGCATACTTTTAGGGGAATGTTATCTGTGTACATTGTTCAGAAATATATTTGTATCCCATTGAAGAATTAAAATAAGAACAAGAAAGAACCTTAACCCTCCAATACCCTTTTATGATAATGACGTTTCCATACAAAAACTTGTTTTTGATCGTTCAGTTTGTATGACAGCTATGTGATATAGTAGCACGATCTTGAAAAATTTTTCAAGTGTTATAACATTACTTTAGAAAATAATCTATGCAAATTTTCATGACGATATCTCGACAAATGCAAAAGTTTTCCATACAAGCGTTTGAGTTTGATTGATCAATTTTCATGACAGCTATATGATATAGTAGTCCGATCTGTACAATTTTTTCAAATATTATAGCTTCACTTTGGAAAATTTTTCATGCTAATCTTCGTGAAGATATCTTTCCAAATGAAAAAGTTTTTCATACAAGGAGTTGAGTTTGATTGTTCAGTTTGTATGACAGCTATATGCTAGAGTAGTCCGATATCGACGATTCTGTCAAAAGAGCAGGTTTTTGGAGAGAAAAGAACGTCTGAGAAATTTCAGATTGATATCTCGAAAAATGAGAGACTAGATCGCCTATACATTGACACACACGAGCAGCCACACGGACTAATCTCGTCACGCCGATATTTATATTATATATATTATAGGTTTTCCAACGTTTCCCTCTGGATGTCAAGAGCTTCGTGACAAATATAATAGGTATAATATATATAATAAATACTTACAGCTTAAGTAAATTATTGAAGCATACATGTAGGCGCATTAAAGAATTAGAAATCCATTACAATCGTTGCCTTCTTTAAGAAAAAAAAATTATTTGTATTAAAATTAATTTTAATTAAAATCTTTTTTAGTAGGCTTTATTATATATTATCTTTAGAAATCTCGTCCAAAAATATTACCGACTAACAGTCCTCTACACTTAGAGTTCAAATGTCAAACATTTCTTAGAAGTTTGAAGTCAAAAAAATAGACATTGACATTGACTGACCACTCAAATCTCCTGATTTGTCTCGCCTTAATTCTTACTTCGATATCGTAAATAAATGGAATAAAGTTAAAAGCTTTTTGATTTAAAGCTAAGTACGAGTGGAAAAGATTAAAAGGTATTTCTTATCAGAAAAAACAACGAATGATCCAACTTTAGTGGACTTTATCTGAAGTCGTTTCATATCGCACCACTCATTATAGCAAATTCATCAGTTGACAGCTACTCTCTTTTCAAGTTATTTACATTTGAATTCCATCGAACTAGTGTTTTCATCGCCTTAAATCCATAAAATCATCTCCCTCTAAGCTTGAGTTATTTACTAACGTCATTTCGTTGCATAGTTGCAGGCGTCGTTTTTCCTTATTGACCATATTTCTGCATTTTTTGCTCACTGCTTTCTTCTTTATTTGCTACTTTTGACATTTGAAGGCCGTTAGCCATCAACTTGTGTCAATGTGAATTTATGTCAGTGTGTTAATAAAGTAGCCACTCCGTTTGGGTTTCATTTACATAAATCAAGTTGATATTTGATGAAGTCACTTAAGTCATAATTTATTGGGACCACATAAACTAGAAGCAGCAATCTATTAAGCGGCTTGTTGGTGCTACATAAATGGGAATGTTGCATTCTGTTTTCAGATTAAAGTACGAAGTTTGGTTATTTCAAAGCAAGCGCTTGTAATGTATATGTAATGATGTACATTAGGGTGATTCAAAAAAAATTTTTTTTTTCGATTGGTACTCCGAAAAATAAGTTCCTATACACCTCTAAGAAAGCCTCTCCAAATATGAGTTTTTAATTGTAACGGGAAGGTCCTCCTACATACGGTTTTCTATTTTTTCTTATTATCAGATAGAAAAATTTATATCTCGCTTCCAACTACTTGAAAGAATATCTTGTTCCTTAGATTTAGTAGGAAATTTACTGCTCTATAAAAATGGTTTCTTATGATTTTTCGATTAAGTTAACCCTTTACAAGATATTCATCGTCAAACATCAAAGCATATTAGGGTGGATTAAAAAAAAATTTTTTTTTTGTTTGGTACTCTGAAAAATTGGTTCCTAGACACCTCTCCAAAAACCTGTGAGTTTCATCATTCAAAATAATTTTTTTCATTGAGTTATAAAATTCATAAGAAAAAAAAATTTTCCCAAAAATAATCAAACTTTAACTATTAATATCTTTTAAACGATTGGGTTTACGAAAAAATCATAGGAGACCTGTTTTTCGGGAATTCAATTTCCTACAAAATCTAAGGAACAAGATATTTTTTCAAGTAGTTGGAAGCGGGATATGAATTTTTCTATCTGATAATAAGAAAAAATAGAAAACCGTATGTAGGAGGACCTTCCCGTTACAATTAAAAACTCATATCTGGATAGGCTTTCTTAGAGGTGTCTAGGAACATATTTTTCCGAGTAATAATCGGCAAGAAAAACATTTTTTTTTTAATCACCCTAATGTTTATATAGTATATGTATCAACATATTAGAGCCGATCAAAAAAAGTTCCTCTTGTGAATTATAAATAATTTTGTTCGCTTTTATTCTGTGATAAAATGTAGTAAAATATATTTGAAATTTTTATTCTTGAAAATTGCTAAAGAATTTCATTTAAATTTATTAATTAAAATATGGTTTTGTGTAATTTTTATATATACTCAGTAGATAATCATGCATTGTTTAACAAGAGAACACATTACTGTACCGTTATTAGTATTGATTACGATTAAATATTGTCTTCACTGAATACATGGTGAAAGCCTTCAAAGTAGTTACTGAAGCACAAATGCCAATGATATTTGAATTCTATTTATATCAATGAATTGTCTTCCATTCTTGGAGAGTATTACAACAAAAAAGCCAATTATAATTTTCACGCTTGATGACCAGAGACAGTTGGAGCCAAGGAATTTTCCAAGACACGTGATTACTTTGATCAATTTGCCTCAATTAAGCACATGATTTGATTGAAGCCAAAGAAGACGAAGAAGAAGTTAAGCGGCTTTAATGAAATTTTCGACTTAACACTTATCCATATACATATATATTTATGTACGTATATGAATATATATTGTATATATAGATATTGTATATATAATATACATATATACATAATATATTGAACAATAAAGCCGCTCACAGCTGGTAATTAGAAACAAAGGCGAAACGAATCAACGAAATATGAGGCGTATGAGAGCAGATGAATGACTCTTGAATAGAATTAATTTGAATGCATAAAAACAACAGTTACATGCGCGATCAGTTGTAAGTAATCTGATTTATTGTGATGCCATGCATCAGCGGATACACGCGCAAACAAATATCAGCGTTCCAAACACACGAAAACACACATACACATGCATGTAGTTGTATATGTAGCGAAGCAGATGCATGGATTCAGGTAGAGGAAGAGGAGGAAGGAGCGAGTTTGATACGAAAATAAGTAAATGCATGTCTGTATGCATAGATATTGAGTGATTAAGTAATTTGAGATTTTTTATGTGAAATCAAGCAGAAGTTGTGACGCACATTTGCTTGCCTTTGTAACTATGAATGTAAGTATGTAACTATGTGAGAAAGCACCTTTTGTGTACGGGAGCGCCTTTGTAAATAAATTAATATAAAAAGAAGAAAAAATATTATTTTCGGCTGCCTTTAAGCTAAAATACCCTTCATAGTTGCATTTCTTATGCCACAAAAAGTCATAATAAGAACTTTTTCTTAATTTTGTTCGGCCTGTTTGTATGGCAGCTATATGCTATAGTGAACCGATCCGAATAATTTTTTCGGAGATTATAGCATAGTCTTAGGAAATTATTCACAACGAATTTCATGAAGATATCTTGTCAACTTTTCAAGTTTTCCATACAAGAACATGATTTTGGTCGATCAATTTGTATGACAGCTATATGCTATAGTGATCCGATCTGAATAATTTTTTTAGATATTATAGCTTTACCTTGGAAAATTATTTTTTTTAGAAATTTCATGAAAATATCTTGTCAACTTAAAAAGTTTTTCCTACAAGGACTTGTTGTTGACCGATCAGTTAGTATGACAGCTATATGCTATAGTGAGCCGATCTGAATAATTTTTTCTGAAATTATGGAATTGTTTTAGGAAATTATTCTTAGCGAGTTTCATGAAGATAAATTTTCAAACAAACAAGTTTTCCATACAAGCACCTGATTTTGACCGATCAGTTTGTATGACAGCTATATCCTATATTAGTTTGATATAAACAATTTATTCGGAGATTATAGAATTATCTTGCACAATAATTTGAGGAAAGTTTCGTAAAGAAATTTAGTCAACTTAAAAAGTTTTTCCTACAAGGACTTGTTGTTGAGCGATTAGTTGGTATGACAGCTATATGCTAAAGTGATCCATTATGAATAATTTCTTCGCAGATTATAGCATTGTTTTAGATCCTTATTTGTACGGAATTTCATAAAGACATCTTGTCAAATAAAAAAAATTCCCATACAAGCACCTGATTTTGACCGCTCAGTTTGTATGACAGCTATATGATATAGTGATCCAGTCCGACCAAATTTTGGAAGGGCAAGGCGGGATCTTAAAAAAAAATTGAATGCCAAATTTCATGTAAATAACTCGTAAAATAAAAAAACTCTCCATACAAGCAAGTGACTCTGATCGTCCAGTTTGTATGGCAAGAATATACTTTAATGGTCCGATGGCGGCGGTTCCGACAAATGAGCAGCTTCTTGTGTAGAAAAGAACATTTGCAGAACGTCAGATCGATATCTCAAAAACTGAAGACTTAATTCGCATATACATACGAGAAGTGGGACATGCCTAAGCCGACTGAGCTCATCACACTGATTACTTACTATATATACTCTTATAGGGTCTCCGATATTTCCTTATGGGTAGCAGAAACTGCGGGAAAACTGATACTAAAGCACATTTGTCTTATGTCTTATCTTATGTATGTATGTATGTATGTGGCTCATAAACGGACAGGGAGCTATGTATTTAAGCAGTCAAGCAGGTGCTTACCAGACAAGCAGTCTCCATTGAATTCGTTTACCATTGTTGTTGTTATTGTGGTGCTTGCTGTTATTGTTGTTTTCGCCAACGTTAGGATTCATTCGGTTCCATTGAATATGTCACTGAGGGTCTCAAAGTGGGAAAACAAGTGAATTATGACACAAATCGTGCGCATCAGAGAAGCGCCTGGGCTCACTTTACACGCTTTCATCTTCAGCACACACACAAACAAGCACACTATCACTACTAAGAACAAACACACACACACACATATTTGTTCGAGTGTGTACGTGTCGCAATTCGAGCTTATTGGCTCAATGGATTTCTATGACTCCCACAAGTGGTTGTTATTTGCACTGTTGTTGTTGTTGTTGTTGCTATTGTTAACTTATGTGTTTTCGTTTTGTTCGTCCATTGTTTTTGTTGATGAGTCTGTCCTCTCGAGAGCTCGCACACTGCACGGTGTGTGCTGTGTTTATTTGGCTCTCGAGCGCGCAACAGCTGTTCAGTCAATCGCATAGTGACGGCTGGCGTCCCTCTACCGCTCCGCTGCTTTGCCACTATTGCTAGGCAGTAATTCATTTACATATTGCACATGTAAGTGGGTGTGCGTGTGGATAGTTGTTGGCGGCGTACGTCACATTGCATTTGGATTGAACGAGTTCATTGAAGTGGAATTATGGCAACTCAAGTTGACAGTTTGAACGACACAAATAATAATGAGTTAATGAATTACTCAGAAGGCATGACGAAAATGCGCGCGCTGACGCTGTTGATGAAGACTTTGTATATTTTGACGAAGTAGCGATCCGTGGTAGGGAAAAGAGAGCGCTGAAATTAGAAAAGACACGAAAAGTGAATTATTTAAACAGAGGATTCGCATTGAAATCGTGCGTTAGGACGAAATGAGTGCCCTGTCCGGAAGCCTGGAAAGAATGTGTCCGAGCGGAAGTGAATATTAATACATACCTGCTCCTGAAATTTATAGTATTAAAATAAATTTTTGAGTATTTTGAAAAAAAATAGAAGGAACTTCGGGTGAAAATGAACAGTGTCGAAGGAATTAACATACACTTAAGGGGGTATTCTACCCTAGAATTTTAAAAATTCGATTTTTTTTCATATATTTAAAGTTTAGACTTTCAAGAATATGACCTTGAAAGGATTTTTCAAAATTAGACTTATTTTCGGAGATACAGCCGATTTTGTGAGGTGGCGTCCGTGTTCACTAGAATTGTCCGCTAAACTTTAAACGCGTTTTTCTCGAAACTACTTTTTTCCACACGGTACCGGCATTATCTCAAGTTCTGTACAACCGATTTACTTGAAATTTTGTGTGAACCTTCTTTATAAAACCCTTATCGTTCCTACCAGCATCGTGTCAAAATTTTTGTTTTTGATATTTAAAAAAAATTCAGGAATTTAAAAAAAAAGCGTAAAAATGATCCTTATTTTCAGGCAGTCGCCATTTTTCAAAAAAAAATTTTTTCGTGTTCCCGGACTATAACAGCATCCTTACTGATTAAGAATTACTTTTGATTTTTTTTTTTTTCAGACCACCAGGAAAGTCAGGATCAATGTCACCAGGATGCGCCCCTCCCTCTAATTATTTTAATTTTTAATAATTTTTTTTCTGAATTCTTAAGATATCAATAAAAACACCATAAAAAATGGGTATTAAAAATGTTTTTGGTTTTTTTTTTCAATTAAAATTAAAAAAATATTAATTAATTAAAATTAAAAAAAAAAAACTGCCCAAAATTTGATTTCTAGAGTAGAATACCCCCTTAAGCCGTTAGAATTCAATTTTAATATTAGGAAGTCTTAGTTTGTAGTGTCTTAAAAAAGGAAAAAACGCCAACTTCGGCAGCATCGAAACTATTATATCCTTAATATGTGCCTTTTATATAACATAAAAGGTATAAAAAGATCTTTATTTATATTGAAAAGTAAATTTGTATGGCAGCTATATGCTTTGGTGGTCGGATTTGAACAATTTCTTCGAAAATTTTACCGTTGCCTTAAACAATGATCCCTACTAAATTTCATGAGGATATCTCGTCAATTAAGCAATTTTCATGCAAGAACTCAATTTTGATTGTTCAGTTTATATGGCAGCTATATGCTATAGCGATCCAATATCGACGCTTCTAACGAAAAGAGCAGTGTCTTAAGAAGGAAAAGGCGTGTGAAAAATTTCGGATCGATATCTCAAAAAACTGTGGAACTAACACACATAAAACAGATAGACAGACGGACATGACTAAATGTTCCTCTAAACAATTTTGAAAAAATCGAAATTTTTTTCATAAATTGCTACTGTATATTGGTAGAAATAGTATAGAATTAGCCCTGAAGGTCAGCAAAACCGAGAAGCCGGTATAAAAGCCCTCCGCTCGAACGCCTTCGGTAGCGGCAGCTACTGCGTGCTTTTGGTTTAAACTGATTTTTTTCCGAACCACATTTTTTCACATGGATGACACTGTCATTTCAAAACCATTGTAGTTATCGATATGAACCAAACGGCATTTTACTCTTTAGATGTCTGGCTATGATCTGAAGCAGAACCAGAAATATTAATTAATATTTAAAAAAGTTATAAGTAATTAAAAGTGAAAAAAAGGTTAACAAAATTCAAAAGTCCGCCATTTTGTCTTTTTTTTTCATTGAAAATGCTTCATTCTGATTCAGGTCATAGCCAATTCGATACAGAATATGAAGCCGTTTTGCTTTTTGCTTTCAAATAATTCTTTTCCAAGAAATGATGTCATCCATCTACGAATCGGATGAGTTTCAGCAGCCATTTTCAGGACCGTCATTTTGAAAAAAAAAATAAAAAAAAATGTTTTCAAGTAATTTAATATATGTACTTTCATATGTAAAAAAAATTGATTACTCAACATGTTCCGTAATAAAAATAAAATTTATTGAAAAAAATTACGTTTTTTAGAGGAACCTGACCTTAAAGGGTTTCTGGTGTTATAAACTTTGTATGTATCTGCTAAGGGAATACAAATTTAAACTACGATTTTACCCTCGTTAGTTCTTCGAATTGAAGTTCTCTACTATAAACACTTATAACTATTAGGCACATACATATGTGATTTTCATAATATTTAAGGGGGTATTCTAGTCTAGAAATTTAAAAAAAATCGAAATTTTTTTTTTTATTTTTTCAAAGTTTAACTATTCAAGAATACAAGAGGATTTTTCAAAATTCAAATTATTTTCGGAGATATAAACATTTGACCCGGTATCCAAACTGGTTCGGCCGGAAATAATCGAACAAAAGACTTTACGCAAAACTTTAAACGCGTTTTTCTCAAAACTGACTTTTTCGGAACGATACCTCTCAGGTTCTACTGGACCGATTTACTTGAAATTTTTATAGAGTCTTCTTTATAAGCTTGTCTATGGTTGGAACTAGCCCCATCCCCAAATTTTTATTTTTATTGCTTTTAAAAAATTCGAAATAGTCAGAAAAAGTGATCCAAAAAAACTTTTTTTTAGGCAGTCACCATTTTGTAAAAAATTTTTTTTCCCCACTTTTCCGTAGTTCAGGCCATTGCGACGTTATTCTAGATTAATAATCTTTTTTTGCTTTTTGGTTTCAGATAAATAGGAGCGTTGAAATCATGGGTATGGTCACGTGGAAATTTTTAGAGACCCCCACTTCGTCAGCTCATAATTTTAGTTTTTAATTTTTTTGTCTACCCTTCTAAAATTAACAAATAACTAATAAAAAATGGATAGTAAAAATATTAATTGCCTTTTTTACGACACTTTAAAAATTACCTGAAATTCATGCTTCTAGATTAGAATACCCCCTTAATAAATTAATCTCAATACTGACTTTTTCCATAATTTCATTAAATTATTCAGCTTTTTAACGAGTAATAACGGTAAATAACGGTTAATATAACGGTTATTATACCAATTTTGGACCAAATACTTTTACATTTTTACCAGATAACTCTTATCTAACTTTTAACACCATTTTTTGTAGAGATATTTTTCATATTTCTCAATAAAGACATTGTGAGTTCAAGGGACTAACCAAAAGTGTCTTTATTCGTTTATGAGTTCTACCAAAAAATATACACTGACCTGGCCCATCCTTATAAAAATTTGCTTTTTTATTCCGACTTCAACTTTTACAATGAAATTGGTTATGCAAATGATGAAATGCTTTCCAAATCTCTCAAAATGTGTACGAAATAAGCCATTTATTCTAAAAGTAGGCAGTGCCATGGCCACTTGTTCAATCTTAAGACATACCAGTCGTCATAAAGGCAGACGGATGAAGAGAGAATCACTTTTATGAATACTAAACGAAAGCTTCCTCTCATTTTTTCAAGACTAAAGTTAAACACATTTTTCATTTGAACATTCAGAAATGAAAGCACAACAATTGTTTCCCACTTACTGCACTTGACCCGAATATTAGTTATATGGCCAAGCGTGGTTGTTTCGCCGATTTAAAACTGGATCGGGAAGTTCTAGTAAAGCATTGCTAACTTTTTATAACTTTTTTTCCACAATGAAAAACCAATGAACAATGAACACACCATTTCAATTCAAGCTGTCACCATTAGAAAAGTTATTTCTGCATTTTGAAGCCTGGCAAAGATAGATTATTTAACAATTCTATACCACCCACACCACCTGATTAATGGAACAGTTAAAGTGTAACAGTCCGAAAATCTTTTATGTGTTTATTTACACTCAATAAGCGAAAGAATAATGCAAGAAAAATCACAAAGCAACTTCCTGTGCACGAAGACATTCAATTCGGCCGGAAACTAAGGGAAATGTTTTGTGTTAAAGACGTGACTGTCTGC
The DNA here is from genome assembly GCA_037783105.1 of Bactrocera zonata. Lineage (NCBI taxonomy): Eukaryota > Metazoa > Arthropoda > Insecta > Diptera > Tephritidae > Bactrocera > Bactrocera zonata. The sequence goes on along the minus strand of JBAWJQ010001168.1, from coordinate 332,599 downwards.
GCGGCTTAAACAAGGCACCTCACTGAGTCTTTATTGCTTTATGCCTTTGACGCTGCGGCCATTTCCGGCAGTACACTCTTTACTCACTCCATTTTACTTTCTCGGCGTGAGTTGGGGAGCGGTTATCTGCGACTTCCGTCAAGCACCAACTGCGCAGCGCTGACCCCTACATAAGCGGCTCAATATTTTTGCTTCTACATAATACTTTTTCGTGAATATATATAAGTGTACATGGCATACGAGTATTTAGCACTCGGCGCTGCCGCTTTTGGCGCTAAGCCGTCAGCTTTATTGCCAGCAACGCCATAACTTTTGACTGCGATGGCACAAAAATATTTTCCGAAGGGCTGCAAAAGTTGTGCTCAAGTGTTTTTTACGTGTTTGGACTTATTTTTATTGTTGTTGTGACTTCAGCTGACGCGTTCTTCAAAGATAAACAGTTGAGCTGCTATTTCCGTTGCTGCTTTTTCACATAAACCAAATTTGGCGGCATTCAAAGCCTGATTTTACTGACGATTTTTATGGCTTTTGAATTCAAGGCGAATGACCATAATGAAAGAAGATTTTATTTTCAGTGATTTTGTGTAAAATATTAAATTATTTTTGAGTTGTTTTTGTTGTTTATAGTAATATTTAGATTTCGAGTTACCTGCGTATCAAACTCAGCGCTCCTGGGGAGGGATGTTTCATCTTCTCTTTTTAGCTCGCCTTCAAACGGACGTTGATGGATGCCCACAGGATACTTGGTCTAAGAATCAAGGACTTTCTTTTGACAGCTGAAAACGTATGTTCTTTGGAATACTTAAATATTGACCAAAAATATCCTTAAAACTCAATAAGGCACTTTGCCTCTCACAAAATTTTTGAGGCAGCTAATATCAATCTCGGCTGATTCAACAGTTTCGCCGAAGACATGACTGACGAGATCTTTGCACCGATGTCTTGCCAAAGCTTTACAGTGGAGGAGAAAGTGCCTTTATGTTTCAACTCTACCTTCCTCGTTTTTTATAGTTTTACTATGAGGGCATGTACTGCTTTTAGACAATGTTCAGTAAAAACTTCTAAAACAGCGCCGAGTTGAACTTTGTGGAGCAAGTAGACTTCAGTGACACTCCATTGCTCTATACTCAAGATCAAGTCCCAGAGAGGGATATTCCGAAATCCTGTCATACTTCGACTGCATCTTGCAGTCTAGTAGTCACCTGCACTAGTGAAATCTTCTTCGCGAACAAACCTCCAAGGGATATGTGGATGAGACGGATTTGCTGGAGAAGCGGTGAAATATGCTTTTTCACAAATGGATCGAAGCTCAAGGGGAAGAGTAAAGGTGGAGTCGAGGGCTCTCAATCCACTCTTGTTTCACACAGCTAGAAAACATTCTTTTTTTCAAAGCAGAAGTGGCAGCCATCAATTGATGTATTTCTCAGAAATGTGACTTCCAGGGAAGTATGCATCCTTTTCGATAGCAGAGCTGTTTTACAGGCCTTGAGCTGGCTGCCAATGAGCTTAATGTTGGTTAAGGAATGCATGATCTCACTGCCGGTAGCATCCTACCTCCATATTAAACTTGTTTGTGCCTGGCCTCAGCGGATCCGCGGAAATCGTTAAGCCGATAAGTTTGCAAGAAAAGGCACCTTTATCCAATGCACAAGTAGGTGTTAGCCTGTCTTCGTGCATTCAGGCGTTGGATTTATGGGTCTCGCTTGAAAATGTGGGATCTCGAAAGCCTTCTAGCAAGATTGGATCTATGAGCCTCGCACGAGCTCAGCAAACATTGGTTAGGAACTAGCCTTTGCGAGATGGCCAAGAGTGGTACATAAAGAATTTATTGAATTGCTTGCTCATAGTAAGGTTCACATTGCCGCTATGATGATAAGTGTCCTAACTACACACTGTCCCATTGACATTATGCGCTGAGGCTGAAGAATTTGGAGGAGGCAACTCGACAAAGTTGCCATAAGGAACATGAGGTGGAAACATCACGACACTTTTCTCGCCACCGTCTAGCTTTCGCCGCAGTAAAGTTAAAGAACCTCGGTTAACATAATTTTTACGATTCGCTGTATTGCTTGGATTTGGAAGATGCGACGGTCATTTTGATTCACATTTAGAAGTTTATCATCACGGACAAGGGTCTCTAGCTGTCCACGTGGTATTAAAGTCAGTCTTTTTGTCTAGCCTAATCTAACCCAAATGTTCTTGAAGTAGAGATAAGAAAAAGAAAACTATCACCTAGTCACAATCTCTACTCTTATGGTCATGGAATAACAAGTCAATTTTTAATCACCAAAATTTAAAAAAAAAAACGATAATTTTTAGTCAGTATTTGGCTTTCCGATATTTAAGAAAAAGTAAAGTTAAAGAATTTAGATTTTTTTCTTTATTAATTCTTAGCACAAAAGAATGAATATGGAAAATCTCTCCCAAATTTCGGAAAAATGGGTTGCTGCAAGTCACTCTGCCTCACTATTCAAGTTCCGACTAAACAGGCCGAGTTGTCACGACACAAATTGACAAACCGATGTTGGAAAACACTTTTTGAGGAAATATTCTGGAATATTTAAATTTAAGTATTCTTAATTGGCGTTAACACCCCTTACGCAATTATAGCATCCGAGGCTTGTTGTTCCTTTTCATTGGTATGTTTTTTTTACGTGAAGGGTCCCAAACCCAACGCACAACACTGCGGAGGGGATTTTTCGCCTTCTCACTTTAGCTCGCCTTCAAACGGATGTTCTTAGGCTACCCAGAGGACACTTGGTCAAAGACCGGAAGTCGTGAGCTGCTTGAGTCATATGTAAAATAATCGTTTCTGACCACTCCCAAGTAAATGGCGATCAGAGAACTTTCCTCACTTGCGTGAACTTCTACACATGACTCCATCCTCCAAGTATTATGAAAAGAAATTTCAAGAAATTCAAAAATGTGTTGAGAGTGATGAAAACTTTTCATACACATTCAAAATAATATATACATTATTACAGTTACATTTTGCACCTGTATTTTCATTTTACTTTCTTATCTCACATTTCATTGAACAGAAATATTTTTCTAATCCAATAATGCATCAAAATTTTATCAGCAACTACGCAACCAGCAGCCAAATCATATTTGAAAGTCCAAATATTTCGACTTTGATTTTTTCCAAGATAATATTTCCTACATTTCCAAGGAAATTTTTGCCCAATTTACTTAAATTTGCAACAAACTTCATCATTCATTGCTACTCCACACTCAAATCTAGTTAACTACATTGTACACACACCTCACACACATACATATACAAGTAATCTCGCTCTCGAATCCCTGGCATATCCTTTGCATATTAAAATGTTAATGCCAATCAACTGACATTGATACAAATGTCCGGTCTTCCAGTTGACCGCCGAAATTCGTGTAGTACATTCGGAAATTGTATGACTGACAGTCATTCAAGTGTCAGAAACATTTTGCTTTTGTACACAGTGAAGGGTACCAGAGCAAAGAGTGTTGTAACTACTGTAAACTGATTTAAAATGCATTGGGCAATATTTATGATGACAGGCTACGAGTAAGGCATGGAATGTAAAATAACTAGTTTGCAGTACAAATAATGAATATGGATATATAGTATTATATAGCTGGGTACTCTGCAGTGAAAAAGTGGGTGTGGGGCGGGTGTGAGATGAATTAGAAAAGGGCTGCTTTCACAAGCGATTCCCTTTTAATTAATTCAAATGGTATCTAGATTAACAGAATATTCTAAAAGTTATGAATTTCAAATTAGTATAAATATTTGCGCTTTCTACTGCCAGTGCAGTGCAGGAGGAGGAAATGTTTAACCAAAAAATGTGCATAAAATCAAAGCAACATTAAAAAAGTTTCATAAAAAACCCATTTTACCTACACATATATAACAAACAGTAAAAACTGCTTACCATTCAAAGCACATTACAATAATTTTGAGCTTAGAACTCGCCTAAAAATAATTTTGGATAAAAGTATTTGGGGCGCATCAGCAGAAAACTCATATAAAAGCATTTAACTAAAGCGAATTTACTTAAGCGTCTAAGCCTGTCATGTACCAGACAAACGAACAAAAAATAAAAATGAAAAAATCCCAAAAATGTTCGAAAAATAAAAAGCGAAAAAGCACAAGCATAATCATGCATGACCAAATTCATACAAATCGCATTGTCCGAAAGTGTGGCAACACCATAATGTCTGCACAAATGAAATGTGTCCGAAGGTTGACTGAATTTGTGCACAACACCAACACTAATGTGACATAACAGCAACACACAAATGCGTGCGCCATGTCGACGCACATCCAAGCTTTGTACGCACACATCACTCATACGCTCCGGTGCACACTTGACATTCAACTAGCAGTATAATTGCATGCACACGGTGGTAGTGGTTTGTGGGTTGTTTTGGCAGCATGTTTGCGCACTGAAATGGACACGAGTGTACAGTGACATGCTTTGTACTTGTTATTATACCCTGAACAGGGTATATTAAGTTTGTCACGAAGTTTGTAACACCCAGAAGGAATCGTCGGAGACCCTATAAAGTATATATATAAATGATCAGTATGTTGAGCTGAGTCGATTTAGCCATGTCCGTCTGTCTGTCCGTCTGTCCGTCTGTCCGTCTGTCTGTATATATACGAACTAGTCCCTCAGTTTTTAAGATATCGTTTTGAAATTTTGCAAACGTCATTTTCTCTTCAAGAAGCTGCACATTTGTCGGAACGGCCGAAATCGGACCACTATAACATATAGCTGCCATACAAACTGAACGATCGGAATCAAGTTCTTATATGGAAAACTTTCACATTTGACAAGATATATTCACGAAATTTGGTATATATTATTTTTTAAGGCAACAATGTAATCTCCGAAGAAATTGTTCAGATCGGTCGACTATAGCATATAGCTGCCATACAAACTGAACGATCGGAATCAAGTTCTTGTATGGACAACTTTCACATTTGAGAAGATATATTCACGAAATTTGGTATATATTATTTTCTAAGACAACAATGTAATCTCCGAAGAATTTGTTCAAATCGGTCGACTATAGCATATAGCTGCCATCCAAACTGAACGATCTGAATCAAGTTCTTGTGTGGACAACTTTCACATTTGACAAGATATATTCAAGAAATTTGGTATATATTATTTTCTAAGACAACAATGTAATCTCCGAAGAAATTGTTCAGATCGGTTGACTATAGCATATAGCTTACATACAAACTGAACAAATAGTTACTAACAGAAATGCACCTGTGAAGGGTATTTAGCTTCGGTGCAACCGAAGTTAACGTTTTTTCTTGTTGTACAAATAATATTACATACAATACACACATATGTACATATACCTGTGCCCAAAAAATAAGGTAACATTGTATTTATTTTGAAAATTCTTTCTTTATTCTTCCAAATAAATTTCATCCCCTTCAAAGTTATCCCCTCTCGATGCAATGCACTTATGCCAACGGATTTTCCAATCTTCGAAACACTGGTTGTAGTCACTTTCCGGAATGGCCTTCAGTTCCGTCTACGCTGCGGCTTGAATCTCCTCTATCGTATAAAAACGGTGTCCCCGGAGCGGTCTTTTGAGCTTGGTGAACAGCCAGAAGTCGCACGGCACCAGATCAGGTGAATACGGTGGTTGCGGAACGATATGGGTTGAGTTTTTGGCGAAATGATCACGAATTACGAGGGCAGTATGGGATGGTGCATTATCGTAGTGTAAAAACCAAAAATTGTCTTTCTACAATTCCGGCCTTTTTACGCGGATAGCGTTACGCAAACGACGCATAACGTTCAAATAATATTCCTTGTTGACTGTTTGACCGGTTGGAAGGAATTCATAATGCACAACACCACGATAATCGAAGAAAACAGTCAACATGACCTTGATTTTTGAGCGACTTTGGCGCGATTTTTTTGGTCTTGGCTCTCTTTTGGCACGATATTCGCTAGACTGATCGGTTGTTTCGGGATCGTAAGCATAGATCCAAGTCTCATCGCCAGTTATAATGCATTTCATGACACCCTGGTAGTCGCAAAGCATCGTTTCACACACTTCAACGCGACGCCTTTTTCCAAAAAATTCAATGTTTTCGGTACCAGTCGAGATTTGACGCGCTTGAGGCCCAAAACATCCTTCAAAATGGTATTGGCTGAGCCTTTCGGTATGCCAACTTCATCAGCAAGGTCTCTAATTGTCTTCTAATCGACGGTTTTTCAACACCAAATCTTTGATTTGTTGAACGTGAGCTTCGTGGGTTGAGGTTGACGGTCGCCCTGGACGCTCTTCGTCTTCGACACGTTCACGGCCGGCTTGGAACTCACTATACCACATGTCAATATTTTTTTTAGACATAGCTTCATCACCAAAGGCTTTCTGCACCATCCTCAACGTATCCACAGCAGGAAATTGATTCCGTAAACAAAATTTAATGCAAATTCTTTGCTCAACAAATTTCGACATCGCAAAAAACGAAAAACTCACTTTTAGCAGCTCACAAAACGACACGAATATCAAACACTAATGATCCTTCGACGCGCGCAGTTTAAATTCAAATGTCACCTTATTTTTTGGGCACAGTACTGCTTGATACTAGCAAAATATGCCCGGAACTAAATAAAATCTGCGCGGAAACTTTTCAATTACGCTCGCCAAAAACTTTTGCGAGTTGTTAGCTGGCACGCGAGTTTTATGTTTTTGCTGTGTAACTGTAAACATGTTTTGCATGTAGTGGTGTATGCATATGTGTGCGGTAACTCAATGAATGTCAACGCGTTTTCTACTAATTAGAAATGTTTTCAACTGATTTTCAGCATATGCAACTCACATGCTCGTACACCGTTATCTGCTATCCAGGAGACGTGTGCGTAATCTGTAAATTGATTAGCTAATTTGCGGTTTTTAATTCACAGCAAATGCAACTGCCGCAGCTGTTGCGGATGCGCTGAAAGCCTTGATTATCATGTCAAATATGTTTTGGGAAAATGCCTTTGCTGTTTTGATGAAATAAAATTAGGACTTTTATTTCTATTTTATTAATTTCTCTAAAAGCTCGGTGGGTTGTCTGAAAGTATGTGTTCCCAAGTGCGTGAGTGTTGTTGAGTTATTTCCACCTTAACTTCTTGCATACAGCTTCTGCCGATGGCTTCTGGTAGGATTCCCAGCCTTACTGTGTGTACGCCATTAACCTTTAACTGGTGACAAGCGGTCTCACAGGCCGAGCGGAGTCAGTGAAACATCATTTTACCCGCTGATTTTAGTTCCTACCTAGATTGTATTAGAAAGTTTATAATTAAAAATCACATTTAGAGCCTATTAAGTAGTTTTATTTTATAATTTTATATATTCATTTAATGATTTGAAAGACTGTAGTAAACTATCGTATATAATTTCGATGCTATAGACAATGTAAAGCAGCGGCCTCTTAGGCCGCTCGTCACCAGTTAAGTTACACAAAAACCATGTCACCAGTTAAAGGTTAAGGCAATGGTCCTCTGAAAGTCCCAAAACTATGGAGAGGCTGGCCTTACTAATGGCAAAAAGATCACTAGATCTCTTGCGATCGATGTTGAACTAAAAGGCTTTTGAGACTGCACATGCACCGAAGGTGGCCCAGCGCTGGCTAAGCTTCCGCGAAGCCCAGTTATCTAATAATAGAACACAAGATGATATGGGATCACTGACCGCTAGGTCTAGGGTGCCTTTTCCTACTAGCTCATCGGCTTTACAGTTTCCTGCGCTTCCGCTGTAGCCTGGCATCCATACCAATCTTATCACAAAAACACTCTCGCTATTGTTAGCGAGGTTAGGCACTCCATGACCAATACTGAACGTATTGTTAATGAATTCAGACTAGTATCGCCGTCCTAGTATCTGAGTGGACGGTCATTTCTCTGAAGGAGGCTTCACTCCGAAGCAGTAAATCTACTGCTACCTTAATGCTGCAAGTTCAACTTGGAAAACACTGCAATAGTCAGAAAGTCTGAAGCCGGAATTAATAAAAAGCTCCTGGCAGTAAACTCCTTCACCAACCTTTTCCTCAAGCTTTGACCCATTCTGAAAGAAGCTCATAACTCGCTTGCCGGTATATGGGCAGAGAAAGAGCCGCCAGAGTTTGGTTTGGTGACGCCAAGTTCCAAACTCTCGCGATTTTCTTTGCCAGTGTGGTCTTTTATAGAGCCCTCCATCGCATAAAAGCTCCATAAAAAATTATGGGATTGACTTTACTTAGATCACCCGTTAGCATAGTAAGAAAATACAAAATCCTAGCCAAAAATGAGTTGATGAAATAAATTGTGAAATAAATTCGTTAACTCTACGTATTTTTTATATGTATATCGGATATGAGTTGCCGAACTTTTTTGGTATTAAGGGGGTATTCTACTCTAGAAATCACATTTTGGGCAGTTTTTTGAATTTTATTTAAAAAAAAAAACCAAAAGTATCTTTACTATCCATTTTTTATGGTGTTTTTTTTTTGTTGATATTTTAAGAATACAGAAAAAAATTTTACAAAAAAATATTAGAAATTAAAATAATTTGTCGATTCCAAGCCATTCTCATGGAGTGAAAACGATAACGATTGTTTAATGAAAATCATATTCTCCAATGAGGCTCAATTTCATCTGCGTGGAGCGGTAATTAACCAAAACTGTCGAATCTGGTGTGGAGAAAATCCACTAATTATTCATGAACAATCATTATATTTACCTAAATTGACAGTTTGGTATATTTTTTGGTCTAGTGTAATCATCCTTCCGTATTTTTTTCGAAAAGAAGCTGGTGAAATCGTTACTGTCAAGGGAGAGCGGTATAGATCGAGAATAACCAACTTTTTATGGCCGCAATTGGTGAAAGTTCATCTTGACAACATCTGGTTCCAACAAGTCGTGGTTATATCTCACACAGCGCATACAATGACCGAATTATTGCGAGAAGTTTGTGGATTCGGTTATTTCAAGAAATTGTGACATTAAATGGCCTACAAGAAGTTGTGACTTAACACCATTGGACTACTACTTGTCGGCTTATTTGGAGTCATTGATATTTACAAAAAAATCGAACTCTCTTCAAACTTTGGCAGTCAATATTGAACTTGCTATTCGTGACAAATAACTTGTTTTAGTGCAAAAAGTACTCAAAAATTGGGTTCATCGGATTCGTTCATGCAAAAGAAGTCGTGAAAGCCGTTTGAATAATGTTATATTCAGAACTTAATTGTATCGATTGTGTTTAGCATTAAATAAAAAGCACTTGAATTCCATTAACAATTAATGTATGCTTTTTTTTTTTTTGAAGAAATCATGTCACTCTCATTGGAAAACCAGGGCAAACATGAATTACTGAAAATTGAGCATTATATTTAATGCAAAAAATAGATTATACGAGGGCTGCTATATATATTTCTGTCCTAATAATGGAAATAGGCATATTTATCAACGAAAATGGTTTTTTGTTTTTTTTTTTTTTCGTTGGATTTGGCTCGTCTTGGAAGACCCACACGGTCGATTGCTGTTTTTTTCGGGCTCATATGCATAGATCCATGATTCGTCACCTGTGACGATCTTATAAACGTCTTTTGAAGCACCGCGATCGTATTTTTTCAGCATTTCTTTACACCAATACACCCGAGCCTCTTTTTTGAGCGATTGTCAAATTGTGCGGGATCCAACGAGAACAAACCTTTTTTACGTCCAGGTGTTCATGCAATATTGAATGTATGCTGGTGGGAGAAATGCATAGGCATGCCTCTATCTGAAGGTATGTTACATGACGGTCTTGCATTATCAGTTCACGTACGGCATCGATGTTTTCTGGCACAACTTCTGTTTTTGAACGTCCTTCACGGAATTCGTCTTTGAGCGAGCGTCGGCCACTATTGAATTCGTTGTAACAGTTTTTCACAGTGCTATAAGATGGTGCTTCATAGCCATACAAAGATTTTAATTCATCGATGCACTCTTGTCGTGATAATCCACGTCGAAAGTTGTAAAAAATGATCGCACGAAAATGTTCACGAGTTAATTCCATTTTTTGGCCGAGATGAATTTTTTAATTCTCTGTAAATAAAACAGTTCACGATTAAATGATAAAACAGAATGTTATGCTAAAAAATGTCAAACTTTTCAATGGAAATGTCAGAAGGCACCTGGCAACACTTAGTGTTGCTTAGTCCAGAAATATACATAGCAACCTATGTATTTTATCCATAAATTACACATTTATTTTTTTTTATATAATATAAAATTTTTTTTCGTTGCCTTTTGGAACTGGATATTAGCGTCAAGTATTACTATACCCTCTCTTTAGCAATACAACTCAAACATACAATTGAGAAATCTAACATTCTAATACAAAACCTTCCATACAAAAAGAGTTGAAAACAAACATTTAACTTAGCAATAAAGTTCCAACTTTGCATATTTCAATTTAAATGCGGGGCAACAACATTAACAAAATGCTATTTCGATTACTTATTTTAAGCTTGCCTAACCCCTCACTTTATCCACAATACCCGTATATAGTGAGGATTGTTGTGTTTGAATAATAGTGCAACCAGTCGTAATATCCAGTCCAAAGAACTTTATAATTAAATAGTCGGACAGCGCAATTAAACTGTTTACGCTGCGATATTAATGCAAGCTTCGGCGAAACTTTCATTTCTAGCTAAATTTACTAGCTAAGTTTCGGGGCACTTTAAGTTCTTCATTTGCACGTTTGGGAACTTTGGGTAGCAAAATGATTCAATGTGAGTGTGGACGATGTACATATGTATGTATGTATGCATATTGGCATTGTAAAAATACTCTGAGCTTGTTTATGAACATACTTCAAGGGAGCACATCTATCACTATCAACCAACCACAATGTGGAACCCTAAAACACCTACGGCAACAACAAAGAAATATTGCAGTTCTACAGAGCTGCAAAGATAATAAAAGTGCACACAAATAACCCACGAATTGATGTACAAATAAAGTAGGCAATTTTATTAATCTAGACACGCTAGACGAGAGGCCTCCATGTCGGTAACTTTCGGCAAAAAACAACCGAATATAATACGTACAAAGCGGCATAGGCAGAGTATTCAGCTAACCAAATGTTATGGCAACACTTTTTCAAAGCCAAACCAAACAGTTGCGGATTAAAGAATGACTGACTTGTGAAAGCCTTGAAGCACGTCTAGAAAAAGTTGAAGATGGATTATCTAGCAAATAAAATGGTTTGCGCAAAAAGCACTCGACTGTCGACGCAATCAAAATGTTGAGCGGAATAGTAGATAAAGCTATTGAAAATGCAATATGCAGGCATGGCATCAAAAAAATATTGAGCAGTTATCGTGAAAAATGCATTCAACTCAGAGCATTGGCCCTACATTATAGGAGCCTTACAGAAACTCAAACCTGCGATATATTTATTGCGTATTGACTGGTGGGATACCACATGGGACCATTTTGAGCCAAATGATATAGAATACATTGTATCATGGAATACTGTGGCTTCCTCTATAGAAAGCGACTAAAATAATTGGATACGCTGAGGACATTACTGTGGCAATAAACCAAGGAGTTATGTCAAATGGAATTATCCCTGTTCAAACATTAGAGTAGCTATCAGTTTAAAGCCACCAGATACAATATAATGGCCCTTGAGCTTAAACGAATATATGATACTAGAAAAATTCTCGGCCGGACGTTAACTATAGAAGAACCAAAATAAGAAAGACAAGAGAGGACACACCGGCTTATTAAAAATGTCAAAAGCTGGGTGGATAGAAATCATAGGCATACGGATTTCTATATGATGCAATTTCTAACTAGCCATGGGTGGTTTAGAGAGCACATATACTAATGGGACCACGATAATGGAGTAATGTGTTCCTTTTTTTGGAATTAATACTGAAAATTCTCTGCACATTTCTTCTATTGCCCGAAGTTTAACGTAGAAAGAACTCTACTAGAAGCACTACTTTAAAGAATGTACTCAGTCTAATGTTTCGAAGTTCTTTGGGCAAAGTAAGGTGTATTTTCAGCTATTTTTAAGGGGGTATTCTAGTCTAGAAGCATGAATTTCAGGTAATTTTTAAAGTGTCGTAAAAAAAGACAATTAATATTTTTATTATCCACTTTTTTATTAGTTATTTGTTAATTTTAGAAGAGTACAGAAAAAATTAAAAACTAAAAAAAGTAAAAAATTTCAAAAATTATGAGCTGACGAAGTGGGGGGTCTCTAAAAATTTCCACGTGACCATGCCTATAAGTGCAACCCTCCTGGTTATCTGAAATCAAAAAAATAAAGATTACTAATCTAGAATAATGTCGCAATGGTCGGAACTACGGAAAAGTGGGAAAAAATTTTTTCTCAAACTGGCGACTGCCTAAAAAAAGTTTTTTTGGATCACTTTTTCTGACTATTTCGAATTTTTTAAAAATAATAAAAATAAAAATTTTGGGATGGGGCTGGTTTCAACCATAGACAAGCCTATGAAGAAGACTCTATAAAAATTTCAAGTAAATCGGTCCAGTAGAACCTGAGAAATCGTGGGTAGCGGTCCGAAAAAGTCAGTTTTGAGAAAAAGGCGTTTAAAGTTTCGCGTTCCGGCCGAACCAGTTTGGATGCCGGGTCAGAAAAATGTCTATATCTCCGAAAATAATTTGAATTTTGAAAAATCCTCTTGTACACATATTCTTGCATAGTTAAGCTTTGAAAATATAAAAAAAATCGATTTTTTTAAATTCCTAGACTAGAATAACTCCTTAAACATTTTTTTTTGACATAAATATTGAAAAATAACGGAGTTATGTGCTGTCTAAAGTATTTAGTATACAATAACTTACGATTTTTTAAAATATCAAAAATTAACATAATGGCGTGGTTCTGAAAAAAATTTAATTTTTATAGGCAAAAAATTGTCGTTTTTTTAAACAATGTCAGCAATGTTGAAAAATGTCGTTTCGAGAAAGACGCTATTCAAGTTTCAACTACCTGCGAAATACCTGCTAGCGGTCGCTCTTGAGAACGCTGTCATTCAAAAACTATCCAAGATGCGATCTCGCCGATTTCATAGGATATATTTGGAAATATAAACTATCAAAAACGCAAAAAAATTGATTTTTCGAAAGTGTCACACTGGTATAGCGCCTTCACGGCTTAGTACGTAGGGTTACCGCTGCGCCAGTTCGACATATTAAGTGAAATGAATCGAATCTTTGTCGCGAAAGGTATGCACTATGCGTACGGTATGAATCGTGCTTGCTGCTACAAGCTGCAGTATTTTAGCAAAAAAAATTTGTAAACCCACCCACAAAATTCAGAATCACAAATATTAAAATTCAATAGACAAAATTGTAAAAAAGCTCCGGGGAAGTCATTTAAAACCTCTCAACGAACAATGACAGTGATTTTATTCAGTTCTTTCTCACTTTTTTTTTGCTGGTAAGACCGCTTGTTTGAGACTACAAATATATGCAGTTGTATCAAATACTGTATGTATGTATATATACAGCAGCGTCAGCTTAAATCACACACTACAGTATATCATTTCTTTTCTTTGCACCGCTGGAATATTTTATGTCACAACAATATTTATTTAAGTACCTCCATGAAAAGGGAAGAAATAATCGAAATCTGTAACAAGTCAGTAATAATATTCGGCAAAATAAACTCCGTTTCTATGTTGTTGGGTGTGTGTGAGCAGGTGAAGTTACGGAAGAAAAGGATGATGTGGCATTTGAAATGATTGTGGATGTGGCAGGTGTAGTGCTTTGCAGTGGATAAGGTGAGGTGATGTGCAGGGCACACTCGAAAGCGTCTAAAGTAGGGTTTAAGTTGCCCGAATGCTGTTGCTTTTTTCAGTTGTGTATATATCTATAAGTGTATTTAGGTATATGCTCACCGGTCCGTAAGGCTTATTTTAAGACCTTTGTGCTGGTTTGGCTGCTAGTTGTGGGTTTTGCTGCTATTATAGATTTCAGCAGTGACATTGCTTTTATAAAGATATTGTCTTTTACAACAATAAACGAGTGATGTGCAAATAATAGTTAGTATTAAATAAAAGCTTCCACGAAGCTCATGTTTTCGCTTGATTGAAATTAAAAAAGAACTGATTTAAGCTTTCGTAGCATGTCAAAATGGAACGAAATTAAAGTAAAATATAAACACAAAAATCATTATCTCATTCTGATTAAGTCTCCCCAGTGACAACTCAAATCCTAGTAAAAACTGTTATTTTTCATAGGTGCTGAAAGGTGTGTATCGTTTGAACGGAGAAGGAACATATTTTTTATTATTTTTATTTTTTCTTTAAATTTTTAAGAAATTATGTTCAAAATAGTTTAAAGGGGTGCTGATAAACCGTAGAATCGAAATCACTACACTTTCAACTTTCCGAGATAATTTTGTAGGCGTCAGATTCGTTGATTACCTTTTCATTCGCTTAATTTCTCGCGTATTCTATTGGGGTCTTTGAGAAAATGAATAGTTTGTTGGAGTTCATACTTAGAGATTGTCTTCTAGAAAAAGCATTTTCTTCTTCTTCTTAAAATGGATTCGCTCTTCAAACATTCCGACAATTCCACAAAATATATTTTATCGTTGATACGTAGGTTGCTATATATATTTCTGGACTAGGCAACACTAAGTGTTGCCAGGTGCAATTTGACATTTCCATTGGAAAGTTTGACATTTTTTAGCATAACATCACTCAGAACGTTTTGTCATTTAATCGTGAATTGTTTTATTTACAGGGAATTAAAAAATTCATCTCGGCCAAAAAATGGAATTAACTCGTGAACATTTTCGTGCGATAATTTTTCACAACTTTCGGCGTTGATTATCACGACAAGAGTGCATCGATGTACTAAAATCTTTGTATGGATATGAAGCACCATCCTATAGCACTGTGAAAGACTGTTACAACGAATTCAATCGTGGCCGACGCTCGCTCAAAGACGAATTCCGTGAAGGTCGTCCAAAAACTGATAATGCCAGACCGTCATGTAACATACCTTCAGATAGAGGCATGCCTATGCATTTCTCCCACCAGCATACATTCGATATTGCTGAACACCTGGCCGTAAAAAAGGTTTGTTCTCGTTGGATCCCGCACAATTTGACAATCGCTCAAAAAAAGGCTGGTGTGGATTGGTGTAATGAAATGTTGTAAAAATACGATCGCGGTGCTTCAAAAGACGTTTATAAGATCGTACAGGTGACGAATCATGGATCTATGCGTATGAGCCCGAAACAAAACAGCGATCGACCGTGTGGGTCTTCTAAGACGAGCCAAATCCAACGAAAAAAAAAAACATTTTCGTTGATAAATATGCCTATTTTCATTATTAGGCCAGAAATATATATAGCAGCCCTCGTAGTTTGTCTATTTTGAAAATAATCGTTCAAATCGGGATTTTCAATAAAAGCGCTACAAAAGTTTTTTTTTTTTTTTTAAATAAAACAAAAAAAGTTTTGGATATTAATAAAATTCTTTATTTCTGTAAAAGTACATTCGATGCCATTATGTTGGAACTCGATTTATTTTGCGTGGCCGCCACGGGCACGCTTGCAGAAGTCCAGCCGCTGAACTAAATTTTCGGCGGTTTTCAAGCATAAATCGGCCGATACGATACTTCATACGAAGTTCATCAATCGTCGCTGTCAACCATAGACTTGACGTAGCCTCACAGAAAAAAAGTCTAATGGCGTCAGTTCGCACGACAGAGGCGGCCGATTGACTGGGCCATTTCGTGAGATACCACGTTCACCAAACTTGATTTTCAATAAATCGATTGTGACCTTCGCTGTGTGGCTTGTAACATCATCCTGTTGGAATCACATGCTGTTCAAATCCATATCATCCAATTACACCCAAAAATATTCGGTCATCTTTAAGCGCTAGCGATACCCATTCACAATAACGTGCCGGTCTTGATCATCACAGAACCGTAATTTTTTCGGGATGCAATGGTGGCTCATTGAGTACGTGTGGATTGCTGCTTGACCAATAAGGCATATTTTGCTTATTGACGAAGCCATCCAGCCAAAAATGAGCCTCATTGCTGAAGATGATTTTTCGATGAAAATCCAGATAATTTTTAAGTTGTTGCTCAGCCCATGAACATACTATGATTCCGGTTCTTGCGTCAATTTGATCTTTTAAGGATGTAGGTCAAGATCTTTTCGCAAAATTTGCCACGAGAACGTCGTAGACATACCCAACGCTTGAGAGTGCCGTACAAGAAACTGATTTGCGTCTTCCTCAATTGATGAACACTTCTTTATCTCACTGGCACGGGAACATTTTGTACTGAGCCTGTGGATTCAAATTTTTCCACTAGACGCTAAATTGTTGAACTGACAGGACGATTATGACGACCATAAATTGGACGTAGCGCTCTTAAAGTTAAGGTCACTCACTTCGAATTTCGGTAATAAATTTTAATAATTTCCACTCCTTGTTGGATCGTATATCTTTCCATGAAGTGTGAAATGATGAAATGGCAAACCTTATTGAAGAGAAATGTCAAAAAAGCGGAAAAAATATGGCGTTGTTTGCTGTCCCTATCGGTCGAATTTGTAGCGTCTCTATTGAAAACCCTGGTATTTATCATTGATATCCGATCTTTCTCCAATTCGTTGAAATAGGCTTGGATACTTTCATCTCAAATTTGGACACTATAACTGGGGCTACTTTTCGATGCTTTTCATGATTCGGTTCATTCCGCACAGTCTAATTCGGAAACTGTTGACCGACCGGAAAAAAAATAACTAAGTATGTTTCATTCCTTGTCATCTTCAACAAATATCCGATATTCCGAACTGTTTTGGTCCATTGCGAGCTCACGTGGCATCCATTTTCACAAGGCTTTCGCACATCCAAATTTTGATACTTTCGAAGTGTCTGTTATCTCGATCAACTTCGATTTTCGGTTACCCAAAATGATTTTCTGTATACTTTTTATGTTTTCGAACAAAAAGTCTCATTGGTACGTCCGAAAATTAACTGCACGGGAAGCCCATATAACTCTCAGAAAGTTACTATATACATACAAACATATATAACAGTTTTCCTTTAAAATACTGACTTTAATTCCCTACATCATTAACACCACAGAAAAATTCGGATAATAAACCGATCTGCAGTAACGAAATAAGCGGTAATGAAAAAGCCTGCCATAAAACACATTTTTCTGCCATCAAATGAAAACAGAACAAATCTCGCCACAGGGTTGCACAGTGCACACATTGTTGCTACTTTATGTACTTAATTACAGTTTGTAGTTCTGACGAGCTGTCCGACAGATTGCTACCGACCGTTATTAGCCGAACAACTGTTTCAGTTTTATTGCTTAAACAAATGTCTGACTTCTGCATTTGAACTGCTCATCTGTCAGCGGTGGCTCACACTTTTCCGGCGCTTTTGTCTCAACAACGGTCCATCTGCCTACCACGTGCTCTCTCCCACTGTGGTTGAGTCATTTTATGGTTTTTCTTTTAATTACTCTGGTTAACCTTTTAATTGGCCTTCATGTTGACCAGTGGCAAAGACGCCAGGCTGTCAGCGGCAGGTAGTGTTGAACAATGAATGGGCTTCTGTATGGTGGGTTGTCAGACGAGATTTGTATCTTTTTTTTGGAATTCGTAGTAAAGGTTTAAAAATGTAATTTGGCACTTGAAAGACTTTCGATAAGTTTTTACCTTTTTGTTTTTTAATCATTACGGAAAATGTGTTTTATTAAGGGTTGACTTATTGTTGTTAATTTATTTTGACATTTTCAGGTAGATAATGAAGAGCATAACACAAATTGGCCAGACAAAGCCATAGACACGCTAAGAGTTTCACCTGAATAGTTTCACAAATTTTATGAAGAGATTTTCCAGTTTTTTAAATATGGAGGAAGATGAGATATTTATGAAAAATTACCTTTTTTGTCAACCTTGTTTGGTTGTATTGAAATGGTTGAGAAAATCTACCCACAACAGAAGTGAGATTTCTTTAAGAGTGAATGAAATTAATTTTTTTATTGTTTACGATTAGAAACGACGATTCACTACATCATATTACATACATCTGTATGTATATGCAGCATATCATTTTCAGGTTCTGCTCTCAGATATAACCAATTTATATCCATTTTATAAGCAAAACTCAGACTTTGTTTCAATAAGAGTGGTTTCTATTATATCGTTTTCCTTAGCCTGTAAACTTATGAAAAGTGGTGATAACGGTTTGTGGAACAAATCTTTGTTTTACGTGTTTAACATACTATAAAAATTCATCTAGGTCATAGAATTTAGTAATTTAAATTTTGTCAAGGTGGCAACCCTTCTGAAAAAATTGTAAACCTGTTTAGTTTGAAAGAGATGTCCTTATGTATCATATTTATTTCCGAATTTCGATTTAAATTTTTAACAGGTGGCAACTCTTTTCGTTAAATTTTTTGAAATAATTCTTTGTTTCACTTGTTTAATTTACCCTAATAATTCTTCTATATAATAGAATTTAGTAATTTAAAATTTTTTTATGTGGGAACCCTGCTGAAAAAATTATAAACCCCGTTAATTTGAAAGAGATGTCCTTATACATATGTACATATATCATAATTATTTTCAAACTTCGATTTAAATATTCAACAGGTGTCAACTCTATTTTTAATAAATTTTTTGGAATAAATTTTTGTTTCGCCTGTTTAATTTACTCTAATAATTCTACTATATTATTGAATTTGGTAATTAAAATTTTTTTTAGGTGGCAACCCTGCCGGAAAAATTGGAGACCCCTATAATTGAGATGTCCTTACATATATCATAATTATTTGCGAAATTTGATTTAAATTTTTAACAGGTGGCAACTCTTTTCGATAAATTTTTTGAAATAATTCTTTGTTTCACCTGTTTGATTTACTCTAATAATTCTTCTATATCATAGAATTTAGTAATTTAAATTTTTTTTATGTGGCAACCCCGCTGAAAAAATTGTAAACTACTATATCATAGAATTTAGTAATTTAAAATTTTTTTATGTGGCAACCCTGCTGAAAAAATTGTAAACCCTTTTAATTTGAAAGAGATGTCCTTATACATACATAGACATATCATAATTATTTCCACACTTCGATTTAAATATTCAACAGGTGGCAACTCTTTTTTAATAATTTTTTTTGGAATAAATTTTGGTTTCGCCTGTTTAATTTACTCTAATAATTCTACTAATTTATTGAATTTAGTAATTAAATTTTTTTAGGTGGCGGTTTGCGAATTTCGATTTAAATTTTTAACAGGTGGCAACTCTTTTCATATGCATACACGCGAACTAATCCCTTTGGTTCGAGATATCGATTTGAAATATTGCGGGTGTCTCTTTCTCTGCAAGAAGCTGGTCATTTATCGGAACCATTGATATCGGACCACTATAGGATATAACTGACATAAAAACTTAACTATCCAACTCAAGTCCTTGAACGGGAAGCTTTTTTTTTTAGCAAGGTATCTTCCCAATAAAGCTATGAACTACTTATTAGCAACAAACAATTTTTAATATTTTTCAAAAATTCTTGTCGGATCTTATGATGTTTTTAAATAGAAATTTATGTAAATTGAGAGGGAAATTAGTAGCCTCTGACATTTTAGTACTGAAAAGTACATCAAATGGTTAGTTAGGTTTTTTGTGGAACATCTTTGCCTTCATTGTCACTCACAGCAAATATGCTTAGGTTATTTAATATAAACATAGAATAATGGTAAGATGGTCACCAGACCACTATGAACCAGACAAGGACAATAATTCATTCACTGTTCCTGCACCGGTCAAAAAAATTATTTCTCTAAAAATTTTTGCTCTTAATCGCTGGCTATTTCTGTGAAGGAAATACCTCTTATAAAATGCAATAGTCTTTTGGATTGTAAACAAAGTTTTTGGGGTCCCTTTATGTCGAGCATAATCATGCCACACAACACAAATGTGCGGAGAGAGCACAATCAGGCAGCTAGCTTATCACATGTATATAACTAGCATAAGCTTACAAGTATATATAATTAAGTGAAAAATTTTGACTGTGTGGCGCCCCGAAATCAAACAAAATTAGAAAGAAACTTTCTTGGAAACGAAAGCTGTAAACCAAAGTTGTTAAAAAGCTTTGAAACTTCCATATAAAAACACATATGTGAATATTAAAACCGCTTGTTATTTTTAACTTTCCTTTCCCGAACATTTATCAGCAGCTGCTAACCATAAATTAAATTTAATACGAAAATTAAACAAATTTCCTGCGGAGCCCTACCTAAGCCACTTGTGTCTGCTTTAGCTATGCAGACTGTTTATATTTCCAGGAAAGCGAACTCGTAAATATTTGCATTTCCACTTTGGGAGTGTGTTTGTGGGTGTGTCTGTGTCTGCCAGCTGCTTTGCAAACTCCGGGCATTTGCCTTGTAAGACGAATCCTTTTATCAGCCACTTCCCCCATTGTTAAGCGTCGCGTCTAATAATCACATGCCGACTGCTTTGTTTTGCCACTTCCTTGGTGTACCCCCTCTCTCACAATAGCCAGTTAAGCTCTCTCACTGCCGTGCGTCAAATGTTGCTGTTTTTAATTTCTTCGGGAACGGAATTTTAAGCGCTTCTCCAAGGCATGCTCTTAAAATGCTAAAGCGTTTTTATGGAGCAGAATTAAGACACCTCCTTCTAGGCATCTCCTTCTAGGCACCTCCTCCGCATGTGCCTATTATGGCACTTAAACTGCCGCACACGCTCCAGCATGCTTTAATGCGAATTCTGGCTGCCGTTTCCTTTGGCGGCTATACGGTATATTAACAACCGGCTTAGGTCGCGAGTGCGTGTCGAAAATATATATATATATATATGTATGTGTGGGTGTTCGAGAACAACCAGCGCGAAATGTGTAAGTTATTCTTCTCTACTGAATAACTGTGAAACTAACACAATAACGGAAAATAACAACACACCCTCCGGAAGGTCGGTTATACAAACTTACATGCGTACGTGTCTTCCGATTCGTCTAAGTCTGAAATATTTCACAGCGACGTGATGGTTATCGTGATTATCTCACGTCTCAGGCAGCAGCATTTTAGAGTGTGGGTCTCGCAACGTGGCTGCGGTTAACACTTTAACACGTCAAAAGACTTACTGATTGAAAATTTAGGAAGTTTTGCAAGTATTTTTTTTTTTTTTTTTGTAATAGAGCTCTATGTACTTACACAATACCGTCTCTCTTATGCTCGAGACATTCTCACCTTGCGCTATTTGGCGCCAATTGGAGATTCCAAGTGAAGCCAAGTCCCCCTCCATCTGGTCTTTCCAACGATTTAGAGGTCTTCCTCTGCCTCCCACCGCGGCTGCTGCGTCGAATACTCACAGGGTTGGACCTAGCCATCGTAGCCTTTGTCTTTTAATTCGCTGAACTATGTTAATGTCGTCGTATATCTCGTTTAACTCATTATTCTATCGACGGCGGTGTTCGCCGACGGCCTCCACCATTCGTCGTTGCATTCCATAAAACCTTTCCCTCGAAAACTCGTTACGCCGACTCATCAGCTGTTGTCATCGTCCATACCTCTGCACCATGTAACAGGACGATTATGATAGATGACTTTTAGAATTTGGTATTTGTTCGTCGAGAGACGACTTGGAAACACACAACGCTTTTGGTAAACATTCATACCTTGTGAGGAAGTCTTTGAAACAACTAACGCTCCTAAAACCATTATAGCGAGTTCACTAATTCAGTTTTTGACCTTGTTTAAAATTGAGTTAGTTTTTCTTTCTTTTCTCTTAATGAAAAATACCAACTGTCGAGGCTTTGCTTTTACAATTTTCCCCGATAAGGTTCTTCCAACATCTGCTCAAACCCAGATTAAGTATATCTAGTCTATTCAGACATCAACGGACCTCTGACACAACTGCTCTTGGTTGGTTTCCAACTTTTAGTAGATAGAAACTGCTGAAATCTGATTTATTCGAATTCGTTATCCGAAATGGGATTCGAAGGTTCCACAATATATATGAAGAGAACTCCATATCCTTTAGATATATATTTGATTTTGATATCTACGCTGTTTTAACTGAATTTATTAGCATCCACAACATTTCTGGTATATAATGGTCTTAATAAATATTTTTTTTTGTTTTGGTAGAGGCTCATTCTATTAAAACAAACTGGTTGCTCTTCCGTTACAACCATATTTGTGTATATATTTCTACTAGATATTCTATTATAAGGTAATTTTTTTTTATAAACCTTCTTTCCAAAGCTACTAACCTTTATCTAAATCGAGTTAATCAATTTTTTACTACTTTTATATAACCTTGGAAATATAGAGAGCTGAAATAAAGCAACAGGATCCTTCAAAAGATCCATCATACCGATATCGTCTAAGTACAGTGTCACCATTTAAAAGCCTTCTGTTCAAAGATAAAGGCGATTCAACTCCACAAAAAACAATCCAATTTATTGTTTCCGCTGCTGGGTTAATCCGAGCTCCTCCATCACATGTACTCGGCGTGGCACGTGGTGGGCAAAAAACACGCTGGCTGGCTTTTGTGTTGTGTCAGCAGCTTTTTCGCGTCTGCTGCGCTTAATGTGAAGTAAAATGGTAATTTATGCGTTTTTTGCCTCTTTGCCGTGTCGCACATATTTCGGCGAAAGTTTTTATTTGCGCTGTCAAAATTATGCGAAAGCGCTCGAAAGGTCCAACGTGCTGGCTTTGCTGAACCCTTTTTGCGGGGGAAAAAAAAACGAGTGATTGAGTTATGCTTAGGCTAGAGGGCACATACTCATATATCAATCACGATAAATGCCGTTTTGGGGTTTTATTAATTGTTGGGTCAAGTTGTTGGGTTAAATGTAATAAATGTTAACATTTATTGAGGGTGTAAAGGTATTCTTTGTAAAATATTGTGAAACATTTGAAGTTTATTCGTAAGGCTTCAACATGTCCTTTGGTTACTGTTGGGAAACATGTTGACAACGGATAACAATGACATTTACATAACCAGGTTGGCCGTGACCGAAGAAAATTAATATTTATTGGCTTACAATTTGTGGTGTTGCTTCTAGATTAATCAATATAGTTTGGGCTAATTAACTAAGGTTAGGTTAAGTTTCGTTAGGTTAGGTTAGGTTAGGTTAGGTTAGATTAGGTTAGATTAGGTTAGATTAGTTCACTTATAACTCCCTAAAGCCAGAAGTTAATAAAACTCTAGTAAGATACTAAAACCGGATGGACAAAAACACTCCAGCTCTGAAAGTATTCGACGCTGTACCCGCCGGGGGAAGCAGAGGAAGAGGAAGACATCCACTCCGTTGGAAGGACCAAGTGGAGAAGGACCTGGCTTCGCTTGGGATATCCAATTGGCGCCACGTAGTGAAAAGAAGAAACGATTGGCGCGCTGTTGTTGACTCGGCTATAATCGCGTAAGCGGTGCCAACGCCAATTAAGAAGAAGATACTAAAACTACATGTAAACCACACATTACAAGAGTCTACGAAGTTGGACCTCACGAGCCAAAGTATGACTGAGATATATACTTATCCACCATCTTTGAAGAAGATCCATTGCTAAGAAGAGAGCGTATAGTCGAAGAATAATGGGACAGATCAGAAATTCTCTTCTTACTTCTTTACTAGGGACTGCATTTAAGAATTCAGAAATTCTGATAATCCTTCTTTCCATTTCGAAAGGTTCGGAAAGAAGTGTAACTTTGCTGAGCTGCTGATTGAATAAGAGACTATGGAGTCATTGACTTCGTGAAAGTAGTTTCCCTTTTTAGCTAAAGCCAAGCTTCGAAAAAGTTACTAATCATTCGCCATAGAAATTTTAACCAAATTTCGCAGAAGAATGGTTTGAATACCAGCAGAATTCTGCCGAATTGACATCCCTTGACTGAATTGAAAATCCGGTCCTGTTCCGGTTACGAAGACCCCACGACGCAGAGTTTCAATCGAAGATCTTTGGATCTACAATGGAAGTCACCTTTATAAATTACGTAACATTAAGAAATGGGGTCCTATCGTGCGTTTGCTGCACAGAGCAGGGTGCATATCTTTGCTGCAGTAGAAGAGTGGTTCGAGTCAATGCTGGGACCTCGGAGCGTAGAGTACTGGAGACTTATCTTCCATCTATCACAACATGATCGATCTGGTTGGTGGCTTTTCGATACGGAGACAGACAGGTGGCTTGATGAATTTTCCTATGTTGGTATCTAGTACTACAGATAACGATATTGCGAGCCTAGGCGAAGTCGATCATCGTCAACCCGCAAAAAACTTTTTAGAAAATTATTGGAAAAAATAAAAAGTTAAAGTATATTATACAAATATGTGTTAAAGAGCATAAATATTTCTTTATCAAAGTAAAAGGTCACATTTTGTAAACTAAACTTGGAACTGTTAAGCACTTAACCCTATTGCGATACCCTGCAATTTACTCTCACAGGCAAAGACCATGAGTGTCATAGCTATTTAGTAAGCGAGTGGGTATGTCTATCCGAAAATATAACCCAAATATGCAAGCTTTATTTAAACGCGCATTCCTATCAACAGCAACATTCTCTCCACATTTCTTAACCACAAAGGAGTAAAGAGTCTTCAAGGCCAAAAGTATGACAGTAAAAGGAACAAGCTTCCGCCGCAATAATTTTATTGCCCGCCGGGGCTCCAAACTCTTAAGAAATTCAAAATAGGCAGGTATATGCACACAAACTGTTGCCTAAATACATAAAACCTTAAATTCCTTAGCGCATCCTTGGCAATAAAAACTTTAAAGGGTTCTTATAAGCTTGACGGCACTTTCTGCGGAATGCCAAACTTTCACTTTTAATTACAAAACCGCACGAACACACATACACAGCCACAACAATAATAAAGGTATCAGGTTGAAGGGCAAAAGTCAGCGCTTGCGAGCTTTTGAGTGTGATATTTCGCAAAATTATAGCACACTTTTTATTTCTCTGTAAAGCAACAACAAATGGTTGCTGATTTTTGCTGAATTTCATGGCACATGTACGAGCACGAGCTTGCGGGCAACCACGGCCGTAGATCGGTTCCAGCTTATCTGCCATCACCTCCCCAATTCGTATTAATTTTCCGAACCGATGGCCGTATAACATTCATAAATTACAAAAGTAAAATTCGTTTTCGCCGAAGTACCAACAAAATGCGTTTCCTTCCATGCGCGGCGGCGTAAAAAAATTGTGGGAAAAAGCCTTAACCACACATTCTCATTTGTTTTACTCGAACATAGACATTCTCGGAAAGCCATTCTTTGAATTTTTATACAGTTCGTTGCTTGCAAAATATTTATTGAAGTTACGCGGAAAAACAGCAGTGTTCGTATGGACTTTAGTTATTTTTTCCGTCTATAAGTTTTATGAATTTTCATAATCGTTGCAATAACCTGTAAATTACATTAAGTGGTGCAGTGTAGACACGGTAAGCTCTCTTATTCCGGTGGTTGACTGAAGTTAACTGTTATATTTCATATTTCCATTGAAAACAAGCCTTGTAAGTGATCGTTTTTGATGTGAGCTTTTGTTGAAATACTGCAGTGCTCAGAGCTTTCACTGGAAGCTTTTTTTCAGCTTTTTCTTTAAACGAATTCAAATTTCTTCGTGAACTGGAACAGCAAATGTAGTGGAAATTATAGGGTCAGACATCGAGCTTTTGAGGGTACCCTCATATATAGTGTTTTCCTTAACTTAAAATCTCTTATCTTGGTTATCCTATCGACCATCGTAAATTGTTTCAATATACGAGTATCTATTTTATTTCGCACAAATATTGTAATATAGATATAATTTATCTGAGCAATTGAAAATGGTAACCCTGCTTAAAAATAACTTTGACAGAAATTTTACTAAAACCTTTTGATACAAACAAGGTTAGATCTGTGAAAGAACAGCCCTTTGCTAGATAAAATACGAGTCAACTTCGATAACACAGAACCGGCTATCGTGGTAATCGTGCTCAGCTTCGTTCTGGATACTGATGCAGGTTAAACTCCTACTTATCCAGAACATATAAAATATATGTCCAGCATGCAACGAGTCCCCGCATGACATTAACCACCTTTTTGCATGTCCAGCTAACCCTACACAGCTGATACCCTTCTCCCTTTGATTGGAACCCCTCGAAACAGCATGTTTCCTGGGTCTACCATTGGATTACTTCAATGAAACTTTATCTCAACCGTACCACCCTAACGGAGACTGGATAACCGTTACAACAACACAGAAAGTTTTCTTTGACATAGTTAATTTTATTATTATATAGTTATGTTTCATTTATTCAGTATATTTGACTTAAAATATTTTTTAAACATCTGGCAACCATTTTAATATTTTTTTTCAGTTGTAATCTTTTTTATACTTTCATTTGCATTGCAATGTTTTATTTTTTTTTTTATAAAAAAATAAGTAAAAATTCTAATTAGCTGGCAACATTTCTTAAAAAAATTTTTCATTTTAATCTTATGTAAACTTTTTTTTAAAACACATGTTATTATAGCTGCTTTATTGTATGAATTTTATAGAACGAGTATAATTAAACAGGTGGCAACTCGCAAAAAAAATATTTTTAACATTTCTTAAAAATATTTTCATTTTTATTTAATATAAATTTCCTTTCATAACCATGCTGTTAAAATAAATATTAATAAAATACGTATTAAGGTGGCCACCTGATAAAAAAGTAATTTCCACTTTCGGTCGCTAAAAAGTTGTATTTATACTGCATTTTTCCTGTATGTCATGTTAGTATTTTCATAATTTTTTTAACAGGTGGCAACCCTAAATTTTTTTTTCTGGTATATAAATCTTCGAAAAATCTACATATATATACATACATTATTTTGGGTATAAAAACAATTAAAAAAATATATAGAATTGCGCTTAGTCTTTTCAGTAGTGATGTTCTGTGCCCAATGATTCCATAAATATGCTGTTAAAATAAATATTGTAAAAAAAATAATAATTTGCCACTATTGGTCGCTCGTTGTATTTTATACTGTATTGTGCCTTTATATCATAAAAATTGTTTTTATAATTTTTTTGCCAGGTGGCAACCCTTTTTTTATAAAAAACTTCAAAAAATATATAGAACTGTTTTTAGTCTTTTTAGTTATTCTGCGCCCAATGATTTCATAAGCATGCTTTATAAAATAATATTATTTTACAGATGGCAACCTCACAAAAAATAATTTTCAACTATAGCTCGCTAATTAGTTGTATTTCATACCGTATTAGTCCTGTATATCATAAATACATTTTTCGCAACTTTTTTGATAGGTGGCAACACTAAATTTTTTTTTTGGTTATAAAAACGTAAAAAAAATATAGAATTATGTTTAGTCTTTTCGGTAGTGAGGTTCTGTGATGATTTCATAAACATGATGTTAAAATAAATAATATAAAAAAATAATTTTTTCATAAAAAAAAAAATCGTAAAAAAAATAATTTTCAACTACCTGTCGCTAAAAAGCTGTATTTTATACTGCATTGTTCCTGTATATCATAAAAATATTATTTAAAATTTTTTTAACAAGTAGCTACCCTAAACAATTTTTTTTTGTTGCACAAAACTTCAAAAATATATAGAGTTGTTTTAAGTCTTTTCAGTAGAGAGTAGATTTTTTGTGACCAATGAACGTGACGGAACTGTGTTGCGTTACACAATTTCGTTGCGAAAATCTTAAAGTAGTACAAGTTATTTGACCTACGTATGTTTTTTAAACAGCAGCAATAATTAATTTTAAAGTGAAATTATTTTGAGAATCTCAAGACCACACGTAGAGATCTGAACGTTCGAAGAACTTATTTGCGAATTCATCGCTGATTTAATTAAAATACATTTTTCCATACGCTCATATATGTACCTACATATGTATGTATATACATATATATGTATGTATGTACTTGTATGTATTTGTACTGCATTGTAACGTAGTGATTAATCATACATAGGCACATATGTAAATATTAACATTATTTATTTAATGCAGCGGATGCCGGAATATTCCACATAATCTATTTATGGGCTTCGCATATTCACACTAATCACATGCCATTCGCCTTTAAGTTGAATAATTAAAATGAAATGAGCTTTTGTGGTCTGCCACACCTTCTCTAAACATGTGCTTTCACGTATTTTCACTATTTACAGTTATACATATACATATATGAAAATAACCGAAATTCACGCAGGTGCACTTTCTTTGAGAACTTAAGCAAATATTTTACAAATCGCTAATCAGATTACACACACCAGCGGTTATCGAAACTGTGGACATTAAAATTAAGAAATTGCGATTAAGCATATATGTACATTCATATGGGTTTAAGTATTATATAAAGGTCTGGTCAAAATTAAAAGTAATCATTATGGCACTCACATATAATTATATATATGTACATATGTATGTATATATGTCTAGCAATTTGTTTATAACTACTCATGCCTCATACTTTTACCCACTTTCGCTTTGTCTTTGGCTAATAATCGATAAGTCAAATGACAGTTTTCGCTCGCTGCTCAAACCATACAAACGGTTTCTTACCCTCTAGCTACTTATACGAGTAAGCTACTCGCTACTATCATTAACACGCAATTGACGGCAATATACTTCAACACACTTTTAAAGTCGATGTAGATAACGACCCTGTAGGAAAAACAATTCATATTGAAAATAAGATAAGCTTAAATTTTTTTCTAAATATTTTACTTCATATATTATTTTGTTAAAATATATAAATATATGTCTTTTGATTAATAAACCGAACATACTTAAATGGCAAAAAAAAATTAAATATTTTATTCGATTTTTTTATTTTTACAAATACGCACTAAAAAAAAAATTCTGAAATTTTTGGAAAAAAAGTATTTTAAACTCGGCCATTGCGACGCCATTTCAGCTGACCCCTCGGAAAAAAGGCCTTCCGTGGCAGGATGTTTCCCAGCAGGATCATCTAAAGTGAAAAATACGTGTTTTAGTCAAAACATTAAGTTATAAATTGAACGAAGAGAAAAAATGAAAATTGGATTTTTGGCAGACATTTATACAAAAATAAAATAAAAATTTCAGTGAAAATTCCGCGAATATTTTTTGAAATAGTTTTAATCGAAAAATTAAATACTTCTTCCAAGTCTTTAACAATTGTATGTCAAAGACCTGTGTTAAATTTCATGAAGATCGGTTGAGTAGTTCCGGAGAAATCGTGCCAACCGACTTCAAAAGCACAGTTTCGAGAAAAACGCGGTTAAAGACGAGGCACTTAGCCTGGCTAGCCTCGCACAAGTTCTCAAGGCT
This sequence comes from Bactrocera zonata, assembly GCA_037783105.1. Classification (NCBI taxonomy): domain Eukaryota; kingdom Metazoa; phylum Arthropoda; class Insecta; order Diptera; family Tephritidae; genus Bactrocera; species Bactrocera zonata. Next base: position 303,268 of record JBAWJQ010001168.1, on the reverse strand, counting down.
GTATCTCCGAAACTATTATATTACTCGGATCAACTTTAAGACAATATTCTAGAGGTGTTGTACAATTTAATAAGACAATAAAAAAAATCGATTTTTTTAAATCCGTCATCCCATGCAACCCCTTAAAGCGGTTAAAATGGATCGATACCTTACCGAATATGATTATATGTGATAAAAATTGTTGATCGAAAATGACATCGGTAAAAACAATCTTATGGAGTTGATTAAAAAGGAATACATTTGAATCGGCTTAATTTTTGAAGAAATTTGGACCAGATCTGCCCACAGAGCACATCAAACAGTGACTTTTGGAGGATGTAACAGCGTCTGAACAATGGCTTGTGGATAAACAGCATTCCAAATGCGGCAAGTTTCTTTAATAACATACTCATTCAAGCAAAAGCGAGCTTCACCGTTGAACAATGTTTTTTTTTGTGAAAATCAGAATGAACGGCCAACTCGTTTTGGGCTCATTTATCGAATGTGTGATGTGATCGATGACTGTTCAGCATCAATTCTTGCACGAATTGGATTTTGTAATCCTGCAAACCAAGATCCTTCCGCAAAATCTTTCATAAAGTAGATATGTAAAGCTCCACTTGTTGCCATCGATGGTGGATGAATTCATTCGGTTCTTCTTCGAAATTTTGTATCTTCGGTGCACACTGTACTGTATTAAAAATCAAAATATCAGGTTAAGAATCTTGATCCGAAAGAGTTAACATCAATAGTTGCTTGAGGTTGGTAAAAAGGTTGTACAAGGCTTTGAAATCTCAGAAAAAATTTTAAATACTTAAAAATTATGTATTTCTGTTAAACACTCCCATCTGTCTCAAATAAAATTACAGCATATGCCATATTGATTTTAGCCTTCGCCCAACATACTTTCATCGAAAATAAATTGAAAGGAAAATTAAGTCTAAAATTCCAATTAATTATTTAATATAGTTAAAAATATTTGTAAAATAAACGGTATTTCAATATTACGAAGAAATATCTCGAGCTGGTACTCTTTAAAAGTAAATATTTTATTACATTTCCTCCACAAGTTAACACTCCTTTTAAGTTATACATTTCCTGCCAGGTTATGAGTAATATGAAATCGATCACATATTTACTCATTTGCCTATTGCAACAGTTTACACGAAGTCCAATCCATATATGTACATATATACCTACACATACATACCTACACATGCAACCAAGTAATAACACACGCCTCCCTGCATAATAAATACACAGAGTTCCTACTGGGCGCGTGTGCCGCCAACATTAAAAATTCATTTTGCATTTTGCCTCTTCCCTTTTACATTGCGCTATGCTGTAATTTGTCGTTTGTTATTATACCGAATATGTCCGTTATATGTCGAAGGAATGTAGGTCTCTTCAGGTCGTTGTTGTGCTTTGTGCGTTCACTTTGTTTTTGGTATTTCGAATATAAACTAAAATCAATTGAATCGCATGTCAACATGAACATCGTCAATTGCTGTGCTGGCCATTCGCCTTTGCTTTGTGTGGTGAAGATTTTTTTCTGCGGAAACGTTAAGTGGTGGGTGTGGAAGTGGAATAAAGCCAGCGGTTATGCATATGTAAGGAACATGTCTTACTTTATATAAACAAACAGACACTAATTTGGTATGCACGTTTTTATAAATTTGTTATGAGCTGGCATTAATACTAAATGGTATTCTAAATGGTATTTAATTTGACATTTAGACATGACACAGAAAAGGTTACGGCGTTCAGTTTGTTTTGAATAACATAAGTCTTAGACTTAGTTTACTCAATAGTTGTTTGGTAAAAAGTACTGACCTGGTTAACGCAACACAAATTGAAGACTATCAGTAGATTTCAAAAGCTAGTTTCTGAGTATTTCGGTTTAAATAATTGGGAATATCAATCCTTCAAGCAAATTCTGCAGCAGCCGATTCTAAAATAATACATTTCATTCGATTTTTTTCCAAGACATAGTTGCTATTGCGATGATCTAATCCATTTGAGAATACATTTCGACAAGCGTCACCTTATATAACACTCCTTGGCCTAAAAGCAGAGATTTAGCAAAATTTTGAATAAGTCAAAAAGCTTCTCATTCACTCTCTTTCGTTATTGATGTCTTGGAAGTCAAATCACCACTTTCTGTACGCGCTCCTAGTCTAAAATTAACTCTCGAAACATAAGAAATATTACGATCCGTATACTGTACTTGGTCTAACCATGGTTCTAAAACCTCTTTGTATGCCTCTCAAATCTACCCCTCAAATATTTCTTTCTCGTGATTTCTCCTTCCAAGACTTAACCTAGACGAAACATTAGTAATACTGTCAGAGTAGCCGCATTAACAAATTTTAAATATCAATATCAACGGAGTTGGGGTTTTATGTCCGAGAAAAATCAATTCTTTCACAATGGGAGTATATTCTAGTAAAAAATGCTCTCCAGTCTGGTTTGATTCCAGTCGCCCGTCGTTTCTTCTTTTCAAAATTTGGCGCCAATTCATGATACCAAGTGCAGTCAGGCCCTTGTTCACTTGATCTTTCCAACGGAATGGAAGTCTTCCTTTGCTTTCCCCCGCGGGTACAGCGTTGACTGTTCGCTTAGGCCTTAGTCAGCGTAACCGATGCCTCTTGATTAGTTCACACAGCTCATCGGTCTATCGATTGCGATACCTTTTTTTTTAAAAACTCATAATGCCGACTCATCCGGTGTTGTCCATGCCTCTGCACCATAAAGCAGGGCGGAGATGATGAGTGACATGCAGAGTTTGGTCTTTGTTCGTCGAGAGAGGACTTTACTTCTCAATTGTCTTCTTAGTCCGAAGTAGCACCTTTTGGCAAGAGTTATTCTAAGACTTCGAAGTTATGACAATCAACCGTGACGTGGACGCCAAGTCGCGAGTGCGACGACTGTTTGTTTGAAGACGTGAGATATTTCGTTTTGCCCTCGTTCAATACCAGACCCAATTGCTTTACTTCCTGATCCATTCTGGAGAAAGTAGAACTAAGGAACTTAGTTAATATCATCGGCATACGACAGCAGCTGCACACTCTTATCGAATATTGTTCCTTTTCTTTCCAGGAGTAAATTGAAGAAGTCGCATGGTAGGGAGTCGCCTTGTTTAAACCTTGTTTGATATCGAACGGCTCGGAGAGGCCTTTCCTTATGCTGACGGAGCGTTTGGAATTGTCCAAAGTCAGTTTGTTCGTTGAATTTGTCGACTTAAAATTAAATTATAAATAGTTGATTAAGAAAATGTAACTGTTCCCATGACAATCGGATCTTCTTTACCATAATGGTCTCGGGCCCTTATATTTCTAGCAACAACAACAGAAAATAAATCATAGTATACTTTCCTTTTCTCCACCCATAATTTCTTTAAAGTCTCCCTTTTCGCTTAACAAATAATATTTATTTATACTATTTGTTGTATCTGTGTTATACTGATTGGTTCCAACCTGCATACATTCGCGACAAAAGTTCATGGGATGAAAGCTTTCACATAATAACCTTATTAAAAATTTCAATATTTGTCCAAAATAATTTAATATTTATTGTACTTTGAAATTAACCACTAATCCCCTACAAATACTTATAAACTCACCCTTATATATAATATCAGTCTGTATCCAGGCGCAGCAATTTAATTGTATAATGTTTATTTGATTTCTTGTCCACCTATTTATTGCCAACAATCTGCTTGTAAAAGTGTAATTCCCAAGTCAATTTACGGTTTTTCGATTTTTATATAAAATTACTCGTGGCAATCAAAGTGACAAACAAGCAAATGTCGTACATATGTCTGAAGTGTTTAAGTATGCACTCGTGTCTAAACGTATACACACACACACATGTGTATATGTATGTGGTAAAAGTCGTTTTTCCAAATGTTTGGCTCTTGCACTCGATGAATAAGTGCTGAGCTTTTGTGCCACAGCAATTTCAAAAGATTCACGCGATCCAACAATCAACCGAACGGGCGTAGCGCTGTCAAAGTTTGGCGACCGAACTCGAACCGCGCGAGCACTTCCAGTGGCAATTCGAAGATGTCTGTGATGTATGCCGCCATATACTCTATCCTGTTGTACAAGAAGATATGTAAGCTTGGAGAGTGTGCGGGTGTGTCGCTTGCCTGCACCAACGACTCAACAGCTTGTCTACACATGTCTTTTTCGGTGTCAGCGGTTCAACTTTGAGTCAATGCTACACTTGAGTTCGCCGCCACGCCGACCCCAAAACTCTTCGCTTTAAACTCGACTATCACGGTTAAGTAAATTGGAACGAAATTACAGTGGCAGTAAATATTTGATTAGATTCTTTGGAAAATCGTTAAGCACGTACTTGTGTCGGTAATCGCGTGTATACTCATAGCACATGCAGGGATACCAGAAAGCAATATATACTTACATATATGATATGCATATAAGTAAGTATATATTTTAATGGGTGTTTATTACATAGTATTACTTCGCATTAATAAGGGTACTGCACCTTATCGTATAAACAAGCTGAGCGTAAGTCTGACAACTGGTGATAGTAGTGTTGCCGCCGTTTATATCTTAGAGAACTGTTTCTTAAATAAATTTTAAATGTAAAATATTTTTACTCATCTATGAAGATCTTCTCTACGATTTGTCCGTCAAAGGTCAGTACTAATAAACGGTGCTTCTCAAGTGTTCTTTTTCAAACAAGAAGCAGTCGAGTACTAAAGCCTAATATGTGGTTCTACCTATCCTGCTTCTTCATTATTGGCGCGGACACCACTTACGCGGTTGTTGCCGAGTTTACAACGCGACAGTCGTTGTTTCTTTTCACTACTTGGCGCCAATTGCAGATTCCAAGTGTCCTTGAAGACCAACAGGTCCTTCTCCATCTGGTCTTTCCAATGGAGCGAAGGTCTTGCTCTTCCTCTGCTTCTACCGACGGGTACTGCGTCGAGTATGCTCAGAGCTGGAGTGCTTTCATCCTGTCGTAGAACATGACCTAGCCAGCGTAGCCGCTGTCCCTTAATTCGCTGAACTATGTATGTCAATGTTGTCGTACAACTCGTACATCTCTTCGTTCCATCGCCGTTGCCAATGGGTAAGAACCACAAATCTTCCGCAGGACCATTCCCTCGAAAACTTGTAACGTCGACTCATCGGTTATTGTCATCGTACATGCCACTGGACCATACAGGAGGACAGGAATAATAAGAAACTTATAGAACTTGGCCTTTGTTCGTCGAGAGTGGACTTTACTTTGCAATTGTCTACTCAGTCCGAAGTAGCACCTGTTGGCAAGAATTATTCTGCGTTGGACTTCGTGGCTGACATTGTTGTTGGCGTTAATACTGGTTCCAAGATAGACGGCATTATCTAAGACTTCGAAGTTATGACAGTCAACAGCGACATGGAAGCCAAGTCGTGAGTGCGACGACTATTTATTTGATGACAGAAGATATTTCGTCTTGGGCTCGTTCACTACCAGATCCATTTGCTTCGCTTCATTATCCAGTCTGGAGCAAGCTAAACTAAGGACGAGGTTCTGCAGCTGGAATTATTTGCTCCAAAAGTAGGTTGAACGTGCCGCACGGTAGGGAGGTTCCTTGTCTAAAACCTCATTTGGTATCGAACGGCTCGGTGAGGTCTATAAAGAAATGAAATACATTAATTTTAGTTTCTTCAGATTTTCAAGAATTTGCCTTACTATAAATATCTGGTCGTCCAGTTTGTCTACCTCTATCGGCCATGGCTGTGGCATGCTTTCTGAGGTCATATGTGATGATTTATACCGTCGACCGATCAGCACATGGTCTGTTTGGTTTGACTGACTGGTGACATCCGTATAAATTTGTGTATATTATTTTTATCGAACATTGTGCTGCCTATTTTAAGGTTTTTCGAGGCGGCAAAACTGTTCAAATTCTTACCTATGAAAGCTACTCCAAGCATATGCTCTTTGTCATTGCAACTTTAGTAAAAATCTGATTTCCTTTTTTGAATATCGCCGCTTCCTCTTCTTTAACAGTTACGATCACAAACCTAATCTAAAACTTATCGATCCAAATAAGGTTAGATCTCTGAAAAAACAGACCTTGGTCGGATAAAATCCGGGTCAATTCCGGTAACGTAAAACGGGCTGTCGTGGGAATTGTATGATCATGAAAACGATGAATCAAGTTTGTTACAGCTTAGTTCCAGCTTCCGTGGCCGACTCTTTTTTGTGGTATCAATTTTTCAGCCATGTGCCCAATCCACTTTAGGATGCTCAGTTGTCCCTTTCGTTCCTTTCACTTTTTCCACTGGAGTTGAGTACCTAGTTGTAAAAATAAATACATATTTTTTTCCAAATTTCTTAACTTAAACAACTTTTCTTTTTCAATTTCAGGATTATGTGACAGAGCTGAACGGCATCGGCCTATGTGTGGTCAACTTAATGGATGATATGCACGAATATATGCGTGGACTATTTCTACTGATGTAAGTAGTGATAAATGAGAAATTATTGCATTTAAAAAGTAAAATTTATACACAAATGAGAACTTTAGTATCCCAAAGCCTTTACTTAATATTTTTAAATAACCGAAAAATTTTTGCGCTTTGTTTTACCCGGTCAAAGTACTCAGTCCGCAATATACTAATGGTAAACCGGAAGTATAAATTCATCTTAAATAATCCTGTAAGAAAGAGAAGAGAAAAATATCTTTTGATATTAAATATATGTTTATGTTTTCATAAGTCCTTTCTCATAGCCATAAATCAAAAAAAAAAAATTATTCCACCACATTTCCTGTTTACTAAACTTAAGCACAAGCTTTGAGTCAATAAAAAATTTGTCAATATACAATATTATTGCTTAAAATGCAAATTGCGCGCACCACAATTCCTAAAACCATTATTCTTACTTAACACAATAACAACAATAAAGCCTGCTGCATACAAAGCAAAGGCAGAGGCAGCGCTTGCCAGCACAACGCTTGGCTTCCCTTGGCTTTTGGCCGTCTATCAAAGTGGTCTTAGCTTTTTAAATGGCAGCAGTTATTGCTGATCGCTTTATGTGCATTTAGACAAAGATTTATACTTGGATTTCGACATGAAAACGAAATGGTCACTATGATTTGTGGCGCCAGCAAGCCACTCAAGTTCACTACAAAACCGAAAGTGCCTGCTTTTAAGCGTCGCTTTCTATTTACCACAATAATGCTTCCTTTTCAAATACGCAACATTGTTTGCTTTATACTTTATACTTCATATTTTCTTTTCTTTGGCTTGCTTTTCCTGTTTGGTTAATTTATCGCAATTTTTCAGGTACTGCGCGCCCTCCGTTCTATTGGCTTATCTTTACATAAGGACTTCACAGGAATTGCGACCACCTGATGGTCCGTTTGCCGTTATGATGTTCGAGCATCGCGCGGATATGCGAAATCGCCAACGGTATGTACTGAGAGATAAGAAATTCGAGTAATTGTACTAAAATGCCTATATTAGGTATGCTATTTTTAAGAGAGTGACAAAATTTGGTCAACGAAAACAAAATTTCCGCATAGATATTACCAAACTGACGTAATAACAGCAATTTTAAAATAAACACTCCATTTTATTGTCTCTAGTTGATTCATAATTTTGTTGTAAATTTTTAGTTACCTCGGCACATCTCGCTGAATTCGGAAAAGGATAGACAAATTGAGTGTTGAGGCAATTTATTTCTTAAACGAGTGTTCTTTTTCACCCGCCTACAACAGCTCAAATTCAGTATTAGCTGATACAAATAATATGGATACTTCATACTTTTATAATCTTTGTTATCTTTAGACAAACTGTTTCCGTACAGATCCTATGAATACAACGCGAGGATATCCGCTATCTTATTTTTTAAAGTTCTACAAGTCCTCTATTTTAACATGAAATGTAACAGTCTTTTGAAATATGATTCGAGAATCTTCAGAAACTAGACGAATCTCGAAAACATGGTCCTGGCACAGGTTAGAAAATTCTCTTCTAAATATATTCTTACAAACAAGGTAAAGTCTGAAGTGTCTCACTTTCGTATTAGTAATGGATATACCATAGAGGGACGATATATTGCTTTTAAAATGAACTTACATCCTTTGCATTCTATTTCCGAAGCGCCTTCATTATTTTTAGACCTTATACCCTCTTTACCATTTACTATATTCACGACATTTACCGACCATTTCTCACTAACAGAAACATATTAGGGGTATTCTCTTGCTCTTGCAAAACCCTTGCACGGTGCAAGAATTGCAGATTTTTCCACCTAATATAACGGCACAACAACAAACACACGTAGAAAAATATTTGCAATGGCTGTAAAATATGTCAGACCGAAACCCATGTTTATTTGCGTGCAATGTCACGCAAAAATATAATTGAAACTCTGTTTTAGCTGTCATTTTACATAAAGACATATTTTGACGATAAATTGTTGAGGAAGGTATATTTTAAATAGATTTTGTAATTTCTATTTAAATTATAAAGATTTGTTATAGTTTTTTTTATTAAAAATGTATGCAAAAGGTGCACCAATTCACAATAGCCTAGCACAATAGTCATTTACAATAAATTGACAGAATCAGCCGTTCATATATCACTAGATTCTGCAATGGGTGCTCTCGTGCCCTCGTATATTTCGGTATAGGATTTTTGAAATATGCAATCTGGCAAGAGCAAGACAATCCCCCTATTCTTCTTTGGCGTAGACGCCGATTATAGCCGAGTTTACAACATCGCGCCAGTCGTTCTTCCTTTTCGCTCTATGACGCCAATTGAAGATTCCAAGTGTAGCCAAGTCCTTCTCCACCTGGTCTTTCCAACCGAGTGAAATGAACTAAGTCAATACCATGGTAGAACTCGTACAGCTCATCGATCCATCGAATGCGATATTCGTCGTGGCCTTTTTCTCAAAAACTCGTTGCACCGACTCATCTGATTTGTCATCAATCGAGCCTCTTAACCAAGTAGCAGGACGAGGTGTTGAGTAACTTGTAGAGTTTGGTTTTTTTCGTCAAGAGAGGACTTTATTCCTCAATTGTCTACTCAATCCAAAGTATCGTAGTACCTGTTGGTAAAATTATTCTGCGTTGGATTTCGAACCTGAACCACGTTATTTTTGTCAATAATAGTTCCAAGATAGACGAAATTATCTACGACTTCAAAGTTATGATTCTCAACAACCAAGTCGCGAGTAGTACGGTTGTTTGTTTGATGACATAAGATATTTCGCCTTTTCCTGGTTTACAACCAGACCCATATGACTCGCTTCTTTATCCAGTCTGGAGAAAGCAGAACTAACGGCGTGACTGTTTAGGATAGGGAGTCTCCTTGTTTGAAAAATCGCTTGGTATCGAATGGCCCGAAGAGGCCTTTTGAGATCCAGACGGAACTTAGAGCTATATTAGCTTTGCGGAGATACTTAATTCAGGTATATCGGCATAAAGGCAGTTGCCTTTCGTGTTGTCGAAAGCGGTTTTAAAATCACCGAAGGGGTGGTGTGTATCGATCTTCCTTTCACGGGTTCTTTTCAAGATTTGGCGCATAGTGATTATAGATATTCCAGGTCTAAAGTTACACTGAAAAGGTCCAATCAATTTGTTGATGATGGGCTTCAGTCTTTTACATAGTACGCTCGATAAACCCTTGTATGAGATGTTGAGAAGGCTAATCCCACGATAGTTGCCGCAGATTTTGTGGTCTCCTTTATTTTTATACCCTGAACAGGGTATATTAAGTTTGTCACGGTGTTTGTAACACCCAGAAGGAAGCGTCGGAGACCCTATAAAGTATATATATAAATGATCAGTATGTTGAGCTGAGTCGATTTAGCCATGTCCGTCTGTCTGTCTGTCCGTCTGTCCGTCTGTCTGTATATATACGAACTAGTCCCTCAGTTTTTAAGATATCCTTTTGAAATTTTGCAAACGTCATTTCCTCCTCAAGAAGCTGCTCATTTGTCGGAACGGCCGATATCGGACCACTATAACATATAGCTGCCATATAAACTGAACGATCGGAATCAAGTTCTCATATGGAAAACTTTCGCATTTGACAAGATATATTCACGAAATTTGGTATATATTATTTTCTAAGGCAACAATGTAATCTTCGAAGAAATTGTTCAGAACGGGTTACTATAGCATATAGCTTCCATACAAACTGGACACATAGTTACTAACATAAAAGCACCTGTGAAGGGTATTTAGCTTCGGTGCAACCGAAGTTAACGTTTTTTCTTGTTTTGTTTTTCAATCATCGGTCGTTCTTTCGTCCGACCATATTTTACAAAGATGCTGATGCATGCACCTCATCAGGCTGGATAAGTGCTCCCTTCATAATTTCAGTATGCTCTGGGCATCAGACACTAGATCATCTCTGGCGCCTCTACAACAACAGAGAAACACATTAGTTTTCCAATAACTATTCAGCAAATTTAGTTTTGATATCGATGTTCATTTTTATGAGTATAAATGAGCTCAAGTATAACATGGACATAAAAATCCAACAACCAACTGTTTTTTACTTTGGAGGGTCTAGTAAAGTGCCCTTTAATATCTTCAATTGTTTTCCTTCTATCTTACAATTCTATAATATTCACTAAAATGCTCTTGATTATCTACAATGTATTCCATTACTAAGGGCCATGGAATATCGAGAGAATTGCGACAATACTCCGCTATCCCTGAATAAGTAATCTTTTTTACCGAAGCTATGATAGAACAAGTAAGTATTTCACCTCGTGTTCACACTTATTTTTATTTTTAACTCTGAACTCGGATTCGTAATAAGGGAAATCGAATAATCAAATGCTTAATTTGTACATTATTTTATCGGAGCATTTTCCCCAATTGCGGTTTTTACCACTAGCCTAATATCACAGGTTTCGAAAATATTATAATATGAAGGTATCTTAATTAGTATGCAAAACCAGGAATATACTTTGAATCGTTAGAACCGTTCACCGAACAGCGGCACCTATTAGTGACAGTCTTTAATAATTTAAAAGCTTCACGCTCATTAAAATCTCTCATTTGCGCCAACTTCTAGCAAAGTAAATCATATTTGAGTGGGCGTGACGACAAATATCTCACTTCTCTGTAAAAATATGGTATAAATGTAATATCCATGACGAGTCGTTATAACGGTTGATTGTGCACCACGGCGTTATACAAACCGAGATAATCCGAGCAAAGCCAAAGGCTCTCAGGCTCGTGTGCGCTTTACTTTCTGATTCCGTAGACGCTTGTTTGCGCTTTTCTTTTCACTTCATGCGTTACAAATGCAGTTATAATGGCGAGTGAATTGCGTAATTATGTTTGCAGTTGTTTGTAATTGTTATTTTGTTGCTATTTCAAGTGGCTTGAATGAATGAGAGAGCTCTAAAAATAGCAAAAGTAATTGTATAATGAAGGCAGAAGTGTGGAAGTAATCTTCTTACGGTAAAAAAGCCAACGAAGAAATGCAATTGAAGCAATGAAAGAATAATGTCAGTTGGCGCTTTGTGACTGCGAATAAAGGTGAATAGCACAATTGAGTATAAATAGCAGTTTTTGAAAATAGACCTATGCGGAGGTGGATTGCCACATCATAACCCTGTTTGCCTTCGGTGGATTATGCGGTTCTCAGCAGAAAAATTTCCTTTCCGCGAAAAATTATTTCTATTTTAATAGTTGGTGCTTGGAACTTGTGTTAAAAATTCTTCTTTTACGAAAGAGTGAGAGAATTTAATGAGAAAAAACCCTTGAAAATAGTTATGGGTTATGTATATGGTTGTTAATAGCAGCTCCGCGGCTTTCTCAAAGACCTCAAGTTGAGGCTCACAGCAGGGTTCCGGCAATATGCCTAACTGTGGACAGTATATTCCCGCTCCTACTCCATCGTCCATCTTCAAGCTATCCTTATAGTTGTTTAGTGTATTGCGCGTAGCCAACACTTGTTGCCCAGTTGAAAAGGGGGGTCATGTAGTCAGTGTTTGCCCAACCGCCATTGTCCACCGAGTTATGCCCAAAGGTTCTATATATAAATTCACCTGCCGCTAATTGTCGTCTCGCCGATTTTGCTGCACAGTTTTCAACGAAGAAGTCTATAGGTGGCAGGTTTAGTATCAGTTCAAGGGCCGCCGTTGAAGTTGTTATGCACATCTCAGCGAGCCTCTGTAGCCTCTCCATTGGCTTCCGGTAGGTAAATTTCCAAACGCCTGTCCACCATATTACGGGACCGTAGAGCATAACTGGTCTCACAATAGTTGTGTAGAACCAGTATATGAAAGAGGACGAGAGCCCCCGGATTGTGACGCAACAGGCATATAAAGCATTGCTGGTTTTTCTCACTCTTTCTTTCACGTTGTGCTTCCAGTTTGCTATTCAAGACTACCCCATGATGCTTGGTGCGGCACTTGAGAGTGGGTTGTGCCCCATTTATTGAAGGGAACTGCCATACGAAATTTTATTTTATTTTTTTGTTTCTTGTAAACACTAGCATATCCGTTATCTCCGGGTTCAACCCCAAACCCGCTTGCGTTGCCTAGTTCTAGACTGTATTGAAAGTGGTGGTCATAATACTGCTAGTGGTCTGTGGACACCTTCCTGTTATTAAGATGGCAATGTCTTCTGCATATGTCACTACCTTAAGGGCTTTGCCTTCCAAGTTCCTTAGCAGTTTATTCACCACTAAAGGCCAAAGAATTGGAAATAGCACTGCACTTGGGGAGTACAGACTTCCTTGGCCATTTTACCGTCGTTCCATTCTGCTCTTATGCGTCTAGTGGACAAAAGACTACTGATTCAGCGTTGTATAGCAGGATCAACACCTATTGCCTGGATACTGTTCAGAATAGAAATGTCCAGGAATGCTTTAAGAGCGTTTTCCTTATATTCAAGAGCCCTTTCGTGTATTTTTTATGGCAAAACATATAGTTTTTTGCCTGATTTTGATTCACAGTTAGTGGTCCGATCTGCAAAATTTCATTGGAGATTGTAGCATTGTCTTAGAAATTAGTCTATGCCAAATTTGTTGAAGTGATCTTGTCCAATAAAAATGTTTTCCATACCAGAGGTGGATTTTGATCGGTCAGTTTATATGACAGCTATATGCTATAGTGATCCGATATAGGCGAATTTGGCAAATCAGCAGCTTCTGGGGGCGAAAAGAACATGTACGAAACTACAGACACTTGCCTCAAAAGTTAAGGAAGTCAATTCGTTGCTTTGATCATTTAAAGAGTCTCCGACGTTTCCTGCTGTGAGTTACAAACTTCTTGGTAAACTTAATATTCAGTGTTCAGGGTATAAAAAAATAACTCACCAACCCTATTTGTATAACCTCATTACTTCTTGGAACAATTTTGTAATGAATTACTAGATTACTTTTATAATGAGGAAAACTAAAAAGAAACTCATTAAGTACGCATACATCACTCTAAAAAAATTTCCAAAAATACACAAAAGCAGCATTACAAACAAGAAAAAAAATCTTAAGTGTGTCGCAGGTGCTAAAAGTAATGAATTATCCACGCAGTGTTTCCATATTTCCAAAATTTTAATTAACGCCCTACAAATTACGTTTTGCAAGCCATAATTTTTCTATTCCACTGACTTAACTTCAGCATCTGCTAAGCGCCCACATAAATATATTAAAGTTTCGCAAACTTTTAATCATGAAAGCCAACACTCAGGGCAGCATATGCGCCGAGCTTCGGACCAAGACATTCTACACCTCAACTAATCATCATTCATTATGCTCGTACATAACGGTAACTAAGCAAGACAACAACAACTAATGATATTATAAATTTTACGCACCATTGGATATCGTCAGGTCCCCCACACACAAATTTGCCTGTCGACTCACCTGGACAACGCAACGGTAAATTAACAGGCGACTTCACTTACACAATTGCGTAACCAAAAGCCTCAAAGTGCTGCTGCCGTGTCCAGCAGCAGCTATACTATATGCTTGTAACTGTACCTCAAGTGCGTTGTTGCTAATGCAGAGACCAGCAACTAAATTTAATATCATTATTGAGGTTCGGACGTTAGGTGCGTAGCTAGGGACACAGAGCCAGCGACACACACACACATACACATCTTCAAACGACCACACTTAGACATATTCCATCTAACCAAGTACTCATCTTCTACTTTACCTCTCATTCGCAGCAACTCATCAGCCTCTTCGGTGGGCGGCAGCGTCGGCGCTACCAACACTTCCACCTCGGGCATCGGCTCAGCGCTCACCACACACACGAATGGCGGTGCCAGTGCCGGTGGTGGTATTGGTATGGGTCACAACACCTCATCTGCGCTGTCGACAACCGCCACAACGAAGACACGCTCATATGACTTGTACAGCGCCGAGTTGGATGTTTATCGGGAGAAACGTAAGCAACGCAACTTCGGCAGCATGGCCGCTGCTCAGATACTCTGTCTGTGTCCGCTAATGATACTACGCTTCGCACGCCTTTCCATGGAGGAGACCTATGAGAATCAGAAGCATTTCGACTTCACCTATCTGATGTTTGTGTGGATCGCTTTTCTGCCCACCGTCATCTTTCCCTGCATTTATGCCTCGCAGATACTACCCAGGTAAGAACCAGGCCGCATGGGCGGGGTGTGTGGTAAGACTTAACAGAAGTGTGTGTGCTTTTATGCTGTGTATGTGTGGGCTTGTAAAATTTATGAGCTCACATGACAAGCTTACTACATCTACTTAGTGAAAATAATTAGTTAAATAGCTGCTTGGTTGGAGAGACCGATGGCTTTGATTTGATTGCTGACTATTCAACTTTATGTTATGTGTGATGCTAGACTTTGACTGTTTCGTAGGTGTGTGAGGAGATTGTAAACCCACTTTGTTGTTATTGATGGCAACACTTCTGCTAATTTGAAATTATTTATTTATTTCTGAGATTGTAGGTCATAAATAAGTTTAAAGTTTTGTGTTGCATGTTTGCTTGGAAATTTTTAGTATAGGAACATAGTTTAGGAGAGAGAGAAGTTTGTCTTACAATTTAGATACTTGCAAGTACTTTGTTGAGGTGTTCCTCTCTGTGCGATGCCTTTGTTTAGGATATTCGAAGGTTTTGCTATGCCTACAGTGTAACAAAGCTTTATTTGTACTTCTTTATATACGTAGATACCGTTTACGAGGTTATGGTCTCTTATCCGCGGCTGTTTCCTAATTTTCATGGTGGTGTTTTTTACATAGCGGTTCCCAAACCCAGCGCACAACCCTAGTGAGGAGAATTTTCGTTCTCTCTTTAGCTCGTCTTCAAACGGATGTTTTTTTGGCTACCCAAAGGATACTTGGTGTGAGGCTGGAAGTCCTGAGCTGCTTGAGTCATATGTAAAAGAATCGTATCTGGCTACTTCCAAGTGAATGGCATTCAGAGAACTTTCCTCACTTGCGTGAACTTCTAAACATGGCTTTATCCTCCATTAGTTACCATTATTTTTTTCTAAAATAGTCATCAAAGATTTCGAAAACGGATTCTCCTATTTTTCGCATATGAAAGTCATAGGAGCCAAAAAGAAGGACTTATGTTATCATTCTTAGCTTCTTTGCTTTAATTATGACGGCTTCTGATTATTTCAAGAATAAAGAATTTATTTCTTCCTCGATCTCTCGGTGCTTTCAGCTATCCTGCCATTTAAATGGACTTTCTCTGAGAAAATATATTTTTTTCTTATGTCTTTAAAAATACAACCTTTCCAACTGCATTTCATTGACTCTCCTTTACCTTCTCCAGATTGTATGAATACACCTAACAACGACTTCTTCTAAATTACTCAACTTTTTTGGAATAATCGAGGTACTGACTCTAACGTCCGTGTTGACACTTTTTTGCTCTTGCTTGGTCGGTTTTATTCTCTTCAAAACTATTATGTATTCTATCAACATTCGACTGTGATAATAAGATGTATTGATTTGATGATAGGTTTGGGGAATCTCTTGAATCCTTTGAAGTATTTTCTTCAATATTTTAATCTCTGGCGCTCAGTATTTCAGAAAGTAGAACTTTGATGCTTTGTAAGAACTCAGTTGGTTGAAAATTTCGTATTTTCAGATTTTTATTATTAGAGGTATTTGATCTTTTGTAATAGTGTTCTCCCTTAATACAACCTTTGTGCATCTTGTATAACCGTCCTTTGTGGTCTTCGAGGTTATTTAATCCAGCAAAGAGACAGTTATGAAATACCAAGTCTTTAAAACTTTTTGATATTTCCATTGGTTCATTGATAGACTTCGAATGCATTGTGGCCTTAGGCCTATTGTGCACTCTCCTATATCACAAAGACTAACCTAGCCACGGCATTTAATGTCCAATATGCTTATAGGTGCTAGCGAAGCAATGCGATCCCTATGTGGAAACATAGTTCCAAGGGCCTTTAACCTGCGTCTGCAGAATACTATGCAGCAAGTGGTCTGATGTTTCAAGCTCCCTGTCGCAGATTTAAAAAAAAGCCAGGTTTTTTGAGAATATGACCAGTAGTCTGAAAATATCTCAAGGCCATTTGGCATGGCACATGCCTTGTAGTTGTTGCCACCAATACCTCTCTTCTTACTCCATTCGATCTTGCGGAGGCGCTCCTGGGGACCAACCGCAATGAAGGGCTCAGGTCCTAGAGGAAGCTGTGGAGCGGGGCGAGGTTATCAACCAGTTTTACATATTTCCGTAGTACTTAGTGGCTCAAAAATGCCTGAAATTCTGTCAATAAAAGAGAGAAAAACTTTGCTTTGTTAAAGTGCTCGAATACTTGTTTTATCAGTCCGTTGGTTAGTCGTTAGTTAATCTCAAAATTGCATTCGGCATTCTACATTTAGACATTTTCTTTCTAAATTTGAAATCAACTCATAGCAAAAACATTTTCAAATTCAACCAAAAATTTCCCAAACGGAAATTGTATTCTTATTTGCCGTCAAATTGATATTACCTCAGTGAAATTCATACTTAAATTCTATCTAAATTCTCAATTTTTAACCATTCTCTCTCTCTCTCTTTTGCTCAATCCTTATGCACACAATGCCACCGTTATAATCACTCATTTTGTTTGTCTTTCCATTTTCTCTGGCTTTAAGTGCACAAACACCGTTATTGTCGGCATTGCTGTGAGTGTTGGTTTTGTTCAAGAAGCGGAGCGACAAAACAAAAACAATCGCTATAAGAAAGCACGCAAAATCAACAGTGAAACTCGACTCAGTGACTTGACTGAGAAAATATTGCCATAAAAAACATCAACCGAATTGAAGCCAACAGAAGAGAACGAAAGCGAAGAATGAATAAAAGGCAAACAACTTGTTCAACCTTTAATGCCACTTTGGCTAATTTAATTATGTGTACATATGTATATAAGGATATAGAGTGCATAAGCCAATGTGAATAAGTTGTAAGAAAATTGATGGTATTGTGGTACGGATCATATAATCCATACTTTCATATTGGACTTTGGACAAATGATTGATTTTAATTCTTCTTTATTGGCGTAGATATCTCCTACGCGGTTATGGCCGAGTTTACAACAGTCCGCCAGTCGTTCTTCCTTTTGGCTGTTTGGCACTAATTGGAGCCAGGTCCTTCTCCACTTGATCTCTGGAGTAGATGTCTTCCTCTTCCTCATTCGGACGGCATGACCTTGTCAGCATAGCCGCTGTCTCTTAATTCGCTGAACTGTGCCCAAAAAATGTGACATTGTATTTATTTTGAAAATTTTTTATTTATTCTTCGAAATCAATTTCATTCCCTACAAAGTAATCCCCTCTTCGAAACACTGGTTGTAGTAACTTTCCGGGATGGCTTCAGTTCCGTCTTCGCTGCGGCTTGAATCACCTCTATCGTATAAAAACGGTGTTCTTGTTAACTGTTTGACCGGTTGGAAGGAATTCACAATGCACAACACCACGATAATCGAAGAAAACAGTCAACGAGACCTTGATTTTTGAGCGACTTTGGCGCGATTTTTTTGGTCTCGGCTCTCTTTTGGCACGATATGCTCGATTGATCGGTTGTTTGAGGGTCGTAAGCATAGATCCAAGTCTCATCGCCAGTTATAATGCATTTCATGACACCTTGGTAGTTGGAAAGCATCTTTTCACACACTTCAACGACACCTTTTTCCAAAAAATTCAATGTTTTCGGTACCAGTCGAGATTTGACGCGCTTGAGGCCCAAAACATCCTTCAAAATGGTATTGGCTGATCCTTTCGATATGCCAACTTCATCAGTAAGGTCTCTAATTGTTAATCGACGGTTTTTCAACACCAAATCTTTGATTTGTTGAACGTGAGCTTCGGCGGTTGAGGTTGATGGTCGCCCTGGACGCACTCCGTCTTCGACACGTTCACGACCGGCTTGGAACTCACTATACCACTTGTAAACATTTTTTTAGACATAGCCTCATCACCAAAGGCTTTCCGCACCATCCTCAATGTATCCGTAGCAGAAAATTGATTCCGTAAACAAAATTGAATGCAAATTCTTTGCTCAACAAATGTCGACATCGCAAAATACGAAAAACTCACTTTTAGCAGCTCACAAAACGACACGTATCTCAAACACTAATGAATGTTTTGACATGAAATTTGACCTAAATGTGACTGACAGTACTGCCAACCTAAAGAAAAAATAATTCTCCAAATTCTTCAACGCGCGCAGTTTAAATTCAAATGTCTCCTTATTTTTTGGACACAGTATGTCGTCGTACAATCCATCGTTCCATCGACTGCGGTATTCTCCGTTGCCAATACACAAAGGACCAGAAATCTTCAGCAGAACCTTTCTCTCGAAAGCTCTTAACGCCGACTCATCAAATGTTGTCATCGTCCATGCCTCTGTACCATATGCATTACGGGGATGATGAGTGACTTGCAGAGTTTGGTCTTTGTTCGTCGAGAAAGGACTTTACTTCTCAACTCAGTCTGATATGGCACTTGTTGCTGGTGATAATGCTGATTCCAGGATAGACGAAATTACTTCCCATTCAGACCCATCCTTTGGTAGTTAAATTCACTTTGGATAGGACGTGTACTCAAGATGACCCGACTCAAGCGAACGAGGGTACAATTTGATTGTTAAGCCAGAGGATTAGCATATAATTGCAGCTAAAGTTGTTTGTAGCTTTTTGGTCCGAAGGTTAGTCAAGTTTGGAAACTAATTCGAATTGCCTCTATCACAATGTGTCTTGTTCAGGAAGTCAGGTCTTCAATTGTAGAATATAGAGCGGCTTCTTATTTAAAATAGTTCGAATATAATAACTTGAATATGAACTTACAAACGAAGTATAGATAGGGAATCCCCTGATTTATTTCTGTTTCACTTTGATTATTTTTGAAAGTGGAACAAAATACCAGCCAAGAGCCTAAAGTTGAAATCTGAAGTTTCTGGGGATTATTATCGAATTAAGAAACATCTTTAGCTAAAATATGTTTCCTTATAAGATATTTTGAATTCTGAGAGTCGAACGGAAGTATTCGAAGAGTTTAATGATCAACATTTTTGATCTTTTCTGAATCCATTCTGTTTATTGGCGGCTTTGCAAAGCTAGAAGTTGAGCTATCAAAGCAAGTTTTGAGTTTTATTTCATAAAGGTACTGAAAATTAATTTACCCGCTTTCTCCAAACAAAAGCATGTGATATTTTGATAGAAAAAATTAAGCTTTACGCATTTCGAATTGCCTTTTTGCACAGAACATTACACAGGCTTCTAGTTGAGTTTATAATATAAGAAAATTTTGCCAAAGCTTTGCTAGTTCCACGTTCTACTCCGCATGTACACAATATTGTTTGGCTGCCTTGTTATATGTGTCAGTAGTTCCATTTGTTTGCGTTCACTTTCAATTAATCTTGCGTAATCTCAGCGAGAACGTTTATTTCGCTCGCAGCGTGCTCATTTTGCATATCCGTCGTTAAAACAAGGACATTGAATTACTAATTACGACCTGCTTGACTGAAATCACACAATCAGCCATCAGCCATGAGGATTTCCACTGATCCAAGTTGAATGTTTATTTTAATTAAATCCCGTTTTTTTGCGCTGGTTGTGTTTCGCTAGAAAAGGCAACATTGTAGCGCCATATCAGGACATACATATACACTGCATTTATTTACAATTCTTTGTTTTTTCTGCTTTCTTCTTCCCCGCACGCCGCACATCGTCGATGGACAGAGATAAGCAGGAGCGCATACGTGGCTATTTTCGTCTTTCAACGAAACGTTTCCATAAATCGCGCAGTTGTGGCGGCAGCGGCAGCGGCCACACGCCCAGCTCCCGAGAGGATTCCATTGAAAAGGACGACAACACGAACGCCACGCAAGCCACGTCGATACTCGTGAACGGCGAGGAGTTTCTGAATAGTGGCGGCAGCATTACCGGCACCGCGCTGGTGACACGTCACGAGCTCAATCGGGCTGCCAAGTTCCAACAACAGCAGCAACAGCATCACAACAATTGTCGTCAGGCTGGCAAGGACAGCGCGAACGGCGTTGCGGCGGTAGGTCAGCATGCTTACGGCAGCAAGTCGACGCCGCTGGCGAAGGATGTGCGTGTGAAGAAGAATGATGTGAAGATTAAGATCATATCGGATGGCGGCAAAGGCAAGAAATCAACGTTGGCAGGCATTGCCGGTGCTGGGCAATTGCAGGCACAGCATGCAGCGAAGAGCGCGAGCGTGAGCAGCGGCAGTCGACGCGAGAGTGTTGCCGGTGGCGGCGGTGGCGGTGGTAGTATTGGTGAGCGTAAATTGACGCTCGGTTCGTTGGATAACTCCTGCTCGAATATGACCTCGTCGACCTACTGCAATGGCGCTGGCAGTTTGCTGGAAGATGATGGTGGCGCAAGCAATTTCGGTGATGGTGAAGACTCCTCAATTGTGAGTGGCATGATTGTGCCGAGCGGCGGACAAAATGGCATCAACTATATGCAGCACAAGAAGTGGAGTCTCAGTGGTCAACCATTGTTACGCAACAAGGATTTATCGTTTAGCGATTGCAGCAGTTTCTCGCACATGGAGACGGCCAGCACGTTGGAGCGCGACATGGAGATAATCGATATGTTGGAACGTGAGCGCAGCATGGATATACAGGAAATGATAGAGCGTGAGAAGCACGGTGAGACGGTGCGCATGACGGTGGGTGAACGACGCAAGCTGCCCGATATTGAGAAGATTTATCAGCGTTCGCCAAAAGCGAAACTCGATCCGTACAGTTATGATGTGTCTTCACAGGTGACGCCGACACCGTCAACAGCAACCGCCAAGGATAGCATACCGAACTCTTTGCTCTGCAGTGATCCGTTGCAGTCAAGCGGTGGCATTAGTAGTAGTGGTAGCAGTACGAATGATGGCGGTTACAGCGCTGCGTCGACGTTTACCGGCGATGATGGTATGGCAGCGCATCGCCTGTCACGCAACGATGACGGTGAGAGTGGCATCGATGTCGACGAAGAAGTGCCGTCCGATTTCTTCGACAAGTACACGCCGGGCGCTGCCAATTCGGTGCCATATGCCAGCAGTGGCGGCGGCCCAGCAGTGAACACACCCACTTCCGCCTACCAGTATCAGTACTCGCGTCGTCTGAGCCGCAAATCGTCGCATCACAGTCAAGGCTCCAATTCACATCGCACTTCGAAGCGTGACAGCTTCAATTCCTTGAATGGCAGCGATCTCATTGCGGGCGCATTCGGTGAGCTCGATCCAACGCAACCGCTGTCGAAGATGTCAGTGGTGGAGGGCCGTATGCGCCGTAGTAGTGGACGTACGTCCAGTTTCTCTTCCTCGGCGCGCAGTTCAATGAAGTCACGCGACTACAATCATGGTTCATCGCATTCGGCGCATCCAGAGCTGGACTTCAGGGAGAATATATTCGCCGAACTCTGAAGAGGTGAGTGTGGTAAGACTCGAGTTTAGGTGCCACGATCCAAATTGTGCATGCTTTATTTGAACGAGGTGCCTAAGTAATTGGATTAAATTAAGCAACGAAGGTATGTTTGAAGTAGAAAGCTAGCTTTTAATACGAACAAATGCAGAAACCCTTATAGTAGTGTGTATTGGTATGGAAGTCCTGACAGAGCAGTTTTATAACAGTAGTTAAGCGTAGGTTTTTATTAATGTAGACAGATCCTAGTAAGTGGTAAGTAATGTTAAGTATAAATTTGAAATGTGATGAAAATAGTTACAGAATTGGCTTAAGCATTCTAAAACGAAGTATCAAATGGAGTTTGGTGTGAGACGAGGAAATTCTTACATATGATGTTGTTGGAGTTACGTTGCGAATAAGTTAGTGGGTTTTTTATATGGGAATTGAGTTAATAAGGGTTGCTAACTGGAGTAATATACGAAGCTTACCTAACTTCGACTGGCAGTTGATTTGAAGGTCAGTTGACCATTGAAGGATTGGTTAAGAAGACATCTGGTCAACTGTTCCGCAAAATCTCGTTGCAATTGTTTTAGGTCTAGTATTGGGATTCCGAGATTGATATATTTATGAATTACGGGGATATCAATAAGGTAGGGTATTTGGAGATTCTAAAGAACCTAAATGGTTCACGACAGGACGGGCAAAACTGGAAAGATTATTAATATGATTATTTGTATGAGACAATTGTAAGATTTGTTTCTGTAGAACAACTGGGGTTTAAGTTTAACATGTGATTACTTAGCAAATGAGTTCTTTTGAAGAAAAGTGCGGGTTCTTGAGTAAACGAGGGCTACTAGAAAAAAGCTATTATGAAAGAATCGGTTAGAGAGAGAGAAAAAGTCGCGTTCTATTGTATGTTATATAAGCATTTGTTAGTATGATAGTTAATTATGGTGCGTTACAAATAATAAATCTTTTTATAATACTTTTATATAAGCTTGCTTGAGGTTGAAAGCGTCTTTCTTTGAAAAATATAAAGAATTTGAGTTGGAATGTTAGCTGACATTTGAAAGTAACTTAAAAGAGCTGCCTTCCATTCGCCGAACCGAGAACTTACTGAATTAGTGAATCGAACAAACTGGTATAAATCTCATAAACTGGCATAATTCAATAGTTTTTGAAACCCATCACTTCTATCACTTCGACGTGGCATACGAATGCTCTCTTGCCATAAATACGGCTGGATAATTTTTAAATTTTTCTGTTTTATATTTTCGGAGTATTGGATTGTACAAACAATTGGCATAAATACCATAAACTGGCGTAATCCGCTAGTACTTAAAATCTACCACTTTTATCACTTTGATATGGTATAGAGAAGCACTTATCTCAAAAATATAATATAATAACTAGCTGGATTTTAAGTTTCTTTGTTCTGTAATTGAGTGGATTTCCCACATGTCGTAGAACGAAGTGGCGACACGAACAGAAGTGAATAGTGCAAACAAGTGGTATAAATCATAGAGACGGGCAAAATAAAGACTATTAGAAAGCAAACACTTTGGACAAGTAACCGCAAGCTCTGCTGTGTAAAATTCAATTGGTTGACTACGCTGTTCTTTTCACTCCTCAGCCTTTCGACAAGAAAGATGAGAGTTCCCCAATAGTGTAAAGAAATAATAATTGAATGAGAGCTGAAATAGTCAACTTTAGTCATTGTCATTTTTTGGACAAGAGAGAGCGGAGCTCAGATTTAGCATAAAAAAATTGTTAGAGATAAGCCACAAGCTCTTTTATATTGAATTCAGTTAAGTTTAGACTTTATATTAGATTAGAAATAAATGAGGATTGCGCGTTGACCTAAGGTCAATTGTGCCCGCTCCTAAGTCACAACGACTCACTTAGTCCAAGCATATTTATAAATTCCTATATACAGCCAGGTACTATTGAGGCGATGTGATCGCTAGTTGGAAAAATGGATCCAAGGGCCTTTATCCTGCGCCTACAGACTGCTGTGCAGTCAATTAGCAGGTGCTCTGGAGTTTCAGGCACTATGTCGCAGAACCGGCAATTCGCACAAGAAGCTAGACCTCTGTTATATAAGTGCTTCTGGACTTACATTAGCCAGTGGAGAAGGCGACAAGTAACTTGGAAGGTTTCTTTCACATTTAAACCTCTTAAGGCCTCCATCCTTGCGGAGCATCTCATTTATGGTATGGAGATCAACGGCAATGAACGGTTCATCAGCCTATACATTCTCAGCTATATTTTTGTTGCTCGGCAATCAAATAAGTTAGACTCGATCTGTTAGACTATTCAGCCAGTCTCTTCGACGTTTTCGAGCCTTCGGTATACCATTTGATAGTAATATCCCTAAGCAATTGCTCCAGAGCAAAATCGTCCCAGCCTTACTGCTGAAAAAACCTTGAACTTCTTAGTGAGGTTTACACTTTTGGTAATGCTGTCCATTGGGAGAAGAGCCAATTAAGTCCTTCATGAGCTTTGTCATACCTTTGCCAAACCCTTCTGTTGTCATTTGAAGCAGTGTGTGTTTGGCTACCTGACCGATTACTAGGTGAAATGGTGTAAGATCCAGCATGATTTCAAATGCCACCGTTGGTCATGTGCGCATAGCATACGACACGCGGAGGCCAGTTGTTGCATCTTCGATAATTGATGCGATGCTTTCGAGACATAAGTCCGTGATGTACAACGTGCGAACAAGTTTTTCACTTCTCACTTTTTTAAGTTGAGAGAGGTGAGTTCAGCCTAAGCAAGCGGAAAAGTGGCGAATCGAAGGGAGCTAACGTCATAACACTTGAAAACACTCCTGAAAGAGCATTAAATTGTGTGGAATGGTTTTTAAATTTTTTATTAACAACAAAAAGTGCTCTACTTTTGTGCGTGGGTCAATATTATTGAAGTGATTTTTTTTACCAATTTTTTTATAGTCAATAACTTGGAAGCGCATTTTTTATGCGCACTTTTTTACCTAACTTTTAATTGTGAGACAAACATTGCAAAACATGAAATGTGAAATCAAATTAAATTTACTAATTAACTTAATTAAGCTGTTAATTAATAATAAATACAAATAATTGTTGCGTTTTTTGTCATTGTTAATGTGAAAGCACAAAATAAACAGAAACAACAACAAGTAATATTTATATATATGTACAACTACAGTGTTTAGCGTTAAACAAAAAATTAAAAAAATAAATTTATAAAAATAATAATCATTATTATTGAGATATTGTTTAACAAGCGTATTTATTGTATTTGTAAATGAGAATTTTGTATGTTGAAAAGTAAAAAAAAAAAATTGTAACTTTAAAAACTTAAATAAATTTTATAAACGGGATTAGCATTTAAAACGAGCGCACACACAGGCATTCATGCATGTGCAAGTGTGTGTGTGCTGGTAGTGGGCGGGGCGTTTTGTAAGAGCAGCAGCAAGTATGTGCCAAGCTTTTAGCAGCTACAATTTTCGATACTAAAAAAAAAGAGATTTAAATAAATTTTTTCTAAAGCGCTGCAAATAAAAAACAAATAAAATTATCAACACTGTAAAATAGTCTATGTTGATTTGTGTGAAACTATTTATACAGAATACAAATTAAATTATATAGTATAATAAAACTTTAATGAAAACTACTAGTTATGAGTATATTTTGGGTTTTTTGTAAATTATATTGTAAAAATATTGTTGTGACTTAATATTTCATAAATATTTCTGAATGCATGTTAAATTTATATACAGTTACACAAACAATTGCATAGAAACAATTTATAAATATAGACACCAAGAAGAAGCAGAGAAACAAACTACATAAGCTTATATCAAAAACCTGCTTAAAATTAAATAACGGTAACTAACGCATATAAAAATAATTTTTAAAATCTTAGCAGTTGAAAGAAAAAATAATAATTTCCAATTAAATTTTATATTTATTTCTCTAAAATATTTTTCTTGATTAAGTATTATTTTAATTATTATTTTTTTTTTTATAATTTATATACATATTTACAAAATAAAAAAAATTAAATAAAATTATTTTATATAAAAGTTTCAATTTTTTTTTAAATTATTTTATATAAAGGTTTCAATTTTTTCGTATCCCATGTTTGGACTTAGTGTGGCCTAATACCCAAAATTTGTGCAACAGACTAGTTAAAGCTCTAAGTATTAGCTTTTTCATATTCTGAACAACAAGTAATAAACACTAAAAAAGGTAATTATCCAACTCAAAACTGTTGATAAAAGCGAAGAAAGACAGACTGTAGGGCTAGATTTACTGAGGACAAAGAGATTACTAGATCACTTGCGATCAATCTTGGACCAAAACGCTTTTCCGATAGCATATGTATCGACGGTGACCCTGCGCTGGCCAAGCTCCCGCGAAGTCTGGCTATCTAGCAGTAGAACAAAAGAGGATGAAGGAGCAGCGACCCGCTCCCATTCTAGGGTGCCTGGCACCCATACCAGTCTTACTAAAAAGAAACTCGATGCTATGCATAGCGAGATTAAGTACTCCTTGACCAATTCTGAACGCATTGTTAATGAGTACAAGGCTTGCATCGTCACCCTTCTATGTGAGTAGAAGGATGGTCGCTTCTCTGAAGGAGGCTACACGTCGAAACTGTAAGTCTACTGTTTCATTAATAGCTGCAAATTCAGCTTGGAAAACATTGCAATGGTCCATAAGTCTGAAGCTGGAGTTGATAGAGAACTCCTTATAATAAACCCCTCCACCAACCTTCCCTCCAAGCTTTGACCCATTCGTAAAGAAGCTCACTCCCAATCTTCTCCAACATATTCTTCCCACTCACAACTCGCTCGCTGATATATGGGCAGAGAAGGAGCCGCCAGAGTTCGGTTTAGCAACTCCATGATCCAAGTGATCCGATATGCAGTCAAAGTGTGTAAGAATTTCCAAGTGTTCAAGTACCTGTTCTTTTATGAAATCCAGATTCCTTAGTGCACCACACTTGCCGATTAGCGCCGCCCCTTGAATGCTCTCGAGCTTCTTTGCAGTTGTGGGCTTGACTATGGTAACGCATAGCCAGGGGATCACTTTCGGTGTGAGACCTCACCTTTTGCCAATTGCTCCTTCACAGCAGTATTAGTCAATCAATGCCTTTTTTGCTCTCTCTACGTTATTCCGCTTGCACGAAAGCTTACTAGTGAATAAAACTGTTACGACGCTGATATACCCTTGCCTCAACTTGTACATGGTACTAGTTACCCATTTTTGACCATAAATGCTATAGTACATCGTCTGCTTAGGCAATCATCCGGCAGCCACGATCTTCATTTTTTTGTAAGCAGGTCGTTAACGACCAGGATCCATAGAAAAATAGAGAGAAATCCACGTTTTGGGGTTTCACCTACTCACATTTCGTCGAGCACGTGCGTTGCCCAATTCCGTTTCAATCATTCTGTCGCACAGAACACCGAAAATGAAGTTTTTGAGGTTTGATTAAACCCCAACACCGTCCAGATCAGTTAAGTCTGCTCCGGCAGGACGTTATTGAAAGCTCCCTCAATGTAAAAGAAGATCCCAACAACGAATTTTTTAATCGATGTGGCTTCTTTAAGTCATCACACGATACATAAGCATGTTGCGCTCCTAATAAATGGTCCTTCGGCATGCGCCTCCTTATGTATCAGTCCGTCAGTCTCTCCAGTGCTTTAAGTAAGAAATAGGAGAGACTGATGGGCCTGAAGTCCATGGCCGTAACCAGGGAGCCCCTACCAGTCTTTGAGATGAACCTAACTCTGACTCGTCTCCAGGGCCGCGGGATGTAACCAAGTATTTTACAGTTCGCATAGTTAGGTGCCAACCAGTTGCATAACGCCTTAACAGCCTGCTGAAGCTGCGCTGATATGATTCACTGCATAGGATAGACTTTCCATTTGCGTCCTTAAGATAACCAGAAGAGACGGAATTTTGATAGTATGAAATAAGAAAAACGAATTAAATAAAACAACAGTTTTGACATTGTTCTTCGTGTTCGAGTGATGTTGCCAGCTGATTCAACTTTTTAAAAATATTAAACAGTAAATTAGAAAAAAAGATTCAAGGTCTTTCATCCAAATAAACAGCAACAATAAAGATTTATTTTATTTGAAAAGGGTTGCCACTAATATATATTAGAGTTGCCATCTTTTCGTTTTTATTTCAATTTTTTTTCAAAAGTAGAGTTGCCATCTTCAAGCTTTTATTTTATTTCTTCAAATTCATTATATTTTACAAATGATTAAAAAGTGCAACTGCAACCATTTTTCGGTTGGAGTTGCCATTTTTTTAAATTATTTTAAACTACAAACTTAGCGGACTTTAGTAAGATTTCAGTTGAAAATAATTACCAAGTGGAGTTGCCATATATTCGTTTTTAATTTTTTGTTTTTCATTTTCATTGCCTTTTAAAATTGATTAAAAATTGCTGTTGACACCATTTTTCTGTTGGAGCTGCCATATTTTTCAAAAATTTTCTTTGAAAATAAGTTTGAGAGTGAAAATCACTAAATTTTAACGATTTTAATAAGATTACAGTTATAAACTAATATAGAGTTGAGTTGCCATATTTTCTTAATTTTCCAAAAATAGAGTTGCCACCTTTTCGTTTTTATTTTTTTTTTTATTTAACTTTTAATTTTTTTTTTGTTATATTTTTAAGTCTTTGGGATCAAATAATTTTCAATTAACCGTTAATTTTCACCCAAAATAACTTTAAAAATGCTACAGTAATTGAAGACAGCTGATGTAGAGACTTTATAATTAATTTTTATTGACATTTTGAATGATATAAATATCTTTTGAATTTCAGAACCGGATAGATTTTCAATTTTTAAGCAAGTCTTCTTAATAATCAAAGTTTAAATATGCAAAGTAAATATCAAATTAACGCAGACAATTTAAACAAAATAAATTTAAATGCAAATATTTACTCACACTCAAATAAAGCAAAAATATTGTAACAACAACAACAAGTAACCGCTACTAAAATAAAGAACAAATAAAATCTAAATATATTTCACCACTTAAAACTTAATAGTTGAAATTTACTACACAAATACAACAACATCATATTTATACATACTTACAAACAAAGCAATGCTCAAATAAACATACATACATACATACTTACATAACCATTTTATTGCTTACGAATCAAAGTACATAACTACAACAACAATACAAACGAAACATACTAATATACTATATTACAACAATGTTACAACAAGCAAATAGCTTGAAGCTCTCTAAGTACCATTGAAGCAAAATGCGAGACGAAAGAATAATCAAAAAAATAAAAAAAACTACATAAAACTTGTTGAAGCCACAGCGCATAAATCGTCAGCAGTCGACTGCACCGCTTACAAATAACCGTTACATAACTACATGCATACATATATACATATATGTACGAGTATATGGTATACTGGTAACTATATGCCACACTTGAAACTACTTATACTTACATACATACATGAGCGTAAACTTATAATGAAATTTCCAATAAAAATACCTACATGCATACATACATATGTACAACCGAGGATAAAAATGAATAAAAACATGCGAAAAGCATGAAAATTTACGTAAAATATGAAAACTGCGAGTTTTATTGCAGCAATTTGCCGGTGGCTTAGTTCATGAGTGGCAGCGGATTGGCAACGCGTAAGTATTTGTGTGAGTTTACTCATAGCTGTGAGTATATGAGATGTATTGGTACAAAATTTATAATTTTAATGCGTTGCGTTCTGAAAAAAAAAAATTGTTTTTAAGCAAATTTTAATTATTTTTTACTTAGCGGTTAATGAAAATGGTATATATTGCACATTCTTACGACTTTATTTAAATGTATAGCGAACTCACATCGTCGCATCAATAATTCGATAATAATAATGGCGGACCCGGATTACTTAATAGCACTTCCAGCGCCACATTTGTCAGAGCTTTCACCCACTTCCATCAGGCTCTGGGAAGTTTCCTTCAGGATCTGCCTCATCCAGCACACCAATGAAAATGTAACACATCCGCAGACGATTTAACGGCTATCATATCCTTTCCATTTGGTCTTTTAACAGACTGTTTCTTGGTTGTCGCTGTTGGTGGTTCAAGTTTAAATTGAGTTAACCACTTTGACAGTTACTAGAGTACCTTGGTAAGCTCTTAATTGGTTGCAGTTGGACACTTCTTCAGACGCATTACTAGCTCTCTTTACGCTCTCTACTTTGTAGCCAAACTTTGGCTACAGGAATTGTTTCGGCTGACGCTAGTGCTGTTGCCTTCCTGCAGCTCGGCTCAGCCACATAGTTAGTGAAAGCTCTTGTACCTTGATCAAACTCCTGTCTTCATCCTGTCGTAAAAAAAGGCAATTAATATTTTTAGTATCCATTTTTTTACTAGTTATTTATT
Organism: Bactrocera zonata; assembly: GCA_037783105.1. NCBI lineage: Eukaryota > Metazoa > Arthropoda > Insecta > Diptera > Tephritidae > Bactrocera > Bactrocera zonata. Next base: position 273,002 of record JBAWJQ010001168.1, on the reverse strand, counting down.
GATTTTAGAAGAGTACAGAAAAAAATTAAAAACTAAAAAAAGTGAAAAATTTCAAAAATTATGAGCTGACGAAGTGGGGGGTCTCTAAAAATTTCCACGTGACCATGCCCATGATTTCAACCCTCCTAGTTATCTGAAACCAAAAAAAAAAAAGATTATTAATCTAGAATAATGTCGCATTGGTCGGAGCTACGGAAAAGTGGGAAACATTTTTTTCACTAAATGGCGACTGCATGAAAAAAATTTTTTTTGATCACTTTTTCTGACTATTTCGAATTTTTTAAAAATAATAAAAATACAAATTTTGAGATGGGGCTAGTTCCAACCATATACAAGCCTATAAAGAAGACTCTATAAAAATTTCAAGTAAATCGGTCCAGTAGAACCCGAGAAATCGTGGGCATCGTTCCGAAAAAGTCAGTTTTGAGAAAAACGCGTTTAAAATTTCCCTTGGATGCCGGATCAGAAAATGCCCATATCTCCGAAAATAATTTAAATTTTGAAAAATCCTCTTGTACACATATTCTTGAACAGTTAAACTTTGAAAATATAAAAAAAAAAATCGATTTTTTTTTTAAATTTCTAGACTAGAATACCCTCTTAAGATTCATATTCTTGACACAGGTCGGATGATACCTTGATCCAACCCTTTTTGTACCGCCAGCCACAGCAAGACTTCTTATTTGAGTGCAGTGCTATTGAGGAGAAGCGAACATTCTTATAAAGTCAGATCTCAGCTAGATAGCTCCCAACTGCAACAGGGATAAACCGTTATCAGCCGTGCCTGCCGTGATACTGGGGTATCTACTACCAGTCGGCGTCGAAGAGGATTTAGCAAGGGTTTAGTATACGCATTGAAATTCTTTAAATAACTGACCAAAAGATATTTTTAGGTGGCAACCCTAATTGAAAATATTCAATAAAAATAAAATAAATATTAAATGAAAGAATTCTTCAAATAATGGCAACCATTTTCGTAATTGTTCAAAATGTAAATCTTCTATTGAATGAATTCTGAAAATAATTCAAAGAAAATTACTTTTGGGTGGCAACGCTAATTGAAAATATTTGAGTTGTGAAAATAAATTGTCAAAATTAGTTATATTGAAATCTTAAAGCAGCACTAGCATTTAGATATTATGTAAAAATTTGAAAAATTTATATGTTAAATAATGGCAACTCTAAATGAATTTTTAAAAAACTTGATTAAGATATAGTTTGATATACTTTTCATTGATATTAACGAATAAATAATTCAAATTTACATTTTTTAGGTAAAAAAAATTGCAAATATGAAGCTGGCAACCCTATCTGAAATTTGCTCTATTAAAAATCTCAGACAAAACTTATAATCTTATATCTTTTGTTATTCGCAGAGAAATATTTGACATTTTTATTTATTAATTTATTATGTCTTCATAAAATTGGCAACTCTAGTTTAAAATATTCAAAACATGAAAATGAGTGGTAAAATAGTATATACATAACACTAATCTAAAGTAATTAGCTAAATTGAAATCTTAGACTATGCTTTTGCTATTATATAAATATGTATATCAATTTTAGAAATTTAAAAAGTTTAAAAATAGCATCTCTAAATAAGTTTATAAAATTATTAATTAAATCGTATTTTGAATTATTTTCCATTGATATTCACTAGTAAATATTTAAAGTTTCCATTTGAAAAAGAATTACAAATATGTATTTGGCAACCCTGTCTGAAATTTTACACAAATATAACATTACTTTTTGTTATTGCTGATATTTTTATTTTTTTGGTTTTTTAAATTTATATTTTTTATATATAATTGGTAACTTTATTTGAAATCTAGGAAAATAAAAACATTAAGGAGGTTGTTTTCACTAAAGAATATGTTAAATTTTAAGTATAAAAATAAAATTTATTTAATTTTAATTTTGGAAATTAAAATTTTCAAAACTTTTTAAAAATTAATTTTAATTTTTTTCCAATATAATTTAATTTTCTTTTTTTAATTCTATTTTTTTTTTCAAAATTAAATCTTTTTTATTAACCATATAGTTGGCAACCATATTTGTGTATATTTTTGCTGTGAAATAATATTGACTGGCACGAGACAAAAATCTACTAGAATCGACTCCAATCAGAATTCGCCACACAATCGTGAATCTTTTGCAACTTGTCGTCAATAAAAAGTAGTAAATCCCAAGGATTTACAATCCTCATACAATTTTAGAAGCTTAGAGTCACCTTAATCACCGTGGAAGTCTAGCGGAGTGGAAGATATACTGGTATCACACTTCGTGCTATTAAATTTATCCAGGCATCCATGCATTTGTGTATATGTGTATGCATGAACACCTTTATTTAACGAACACACATAATCACATCCTCCTAGCAAACACACACACACACATACACACCGTTGCACTCTGCTGCTCGTGGAAATATTTACACGTGAAATTGTTATTATTATTGTTATTGTTGTTACTGTTGTCGTTTTTGTTTGTGCTTTTATTTATGTACGTATTTTCGCTTATAAAGTTCACAACAACAATTCTGTGCAAATTTGTTTGCGCCAATTTGTTTGCACTTCTCGCGTTTTTTCCATGAAAATTTTGCTTCGTCGCTGCGTGTGTGTGTTTGTGTGTGTGTGTGTGAGCGTGTGTTGGCTTCAGCAGGTGTGAATTTCCACTTTTCACTCTTTTCGCACATAATAAAAGCCATAAAAATGATGGCGGCAAAGTAAACGAGCAAAGCGCAAAGTACCGTTACTTGTAACATACACCTCACTGACGCAGCTGTGTAATCGGTGGCGATGATTTTTTTAGCGGTTGCGAAATTCTGGCAGTGAGCAAGTTCAATCAATCAACAGGTTGATTGCTTGCTCTACACAGTTCCAGCTGTTTTGGTGTAATATTGATTGATATTGATTAATATTGATAACTGGTAGTTGGGGTTTATTCGATTTTCTTCTGGTTCTGCTGGAAGATATTAGGAATAATTTTTGCTGAAGAAAACTTTTCCTTCAAAGATTTTTGAATAAATAATTTCATTGAAAAATTTCGTTTACAATTTCTTTTCGAGAAGGTTTAGCTTTTTACGTCGATTTACTATTAAGTTTGTGACGCTCTCCTAAATCCACTCGGTTTTCCTAACTCTCCTTCCGTCCTCTCCTTCCCTTTTTCCCTTTCTGGTCCTTAAAATATATAATAGATCCTTAAATGCCACAATTTTTTGTACACAAATATATTTTTTTTAATGTACTAAAAGAAAATAATAATTATCTTCCACTTGAATAAAGAATCTTAGATTTCAGGCCTGAAAATTTTCTTATCCGACATTTTCGAAGGTGAATTTTTAATAGCATATACAAGTACTACACTAAATTTATTCAAATAGTTCCAAAACTCCTTCATGAAATGAAACCACAGCACCTTATCTGCAATAACTCCAAAATATCTCACAGCAATGCGCTTGTTCACCGGAAAATAATTAATTTCTGTTTTCCAAATGAGAACATTATCACTGGCACTGCTGGGTGACACATTTGCAACAAAAGCGTCGATGATTATATTCAAATTTGCAGCAAACTTGTTGATTACAAATTCACAGAAACAGTTGACGGTAATTTCATAAACATACACCGCTTGGAGGTTCGACTACAAGGAAATAATATAATTACTAAGTTCAAAATATATGTGTGTAGTACATGAGTAATACTGAACACACCATCATATTAATGGGATGAACTCGAAAAAAGTTTTCGTAAAAGAAAATAAAAGTATTTGGGAATTAAAAAAAAAAATTATTGTATCAATTGTTTTAAAATTTGAAGCTATAATACGAGGTATGACAATTAAGTACATTATTCTACAACTCTGCCATCCCCTTCAAAGTAGTCCCCTTGGACAGCTATACAGCGATTCCAGCGCGTTTTTCATGCTTCGTAACATTTCGGGAACGCTTCGACTGGGATGTCCGCGAGTACCCTCGTCACGACCGCCTGGATGTCCGTAATCGACACAAAATGGGTTCCTTCGACCACCGATTTTATTTTAGGAAACACAAAAAGTCACAGGGTGACATGTCGGGCGAATAAGACGGCTGTTGCAACACGGCGATCCCTTTAGAGGCCAAATACTGGGACACGCTGAGGGCGGTGTGGCACGGCGCGTTGTCGTGATGAAGAATCCAGTTACGAGCGATGTCTGGGCGCACCCTGTTGACTCGTTTTCGCAATCTTTCGAGTACTTGACAATAGTGGACTTGATTTACAGTTTAAATTTTTGAAGAATTTGATGAAATTCATCTTGGTATGATCTACGACCTTGATTGAATTCACTATAGCATCGATTAAAACTGGTCTTTGATGGATTTTCATCGCCAAAAATTGAATTAGGTTCTTCGCTGCACTGTTGCTGATTTAATCCACGTCTAAAGTTGTAACAAAAAACGCACGAAATTGTTTGCAATTTTATTTCATTTTTGGCGTGAGATGAATCTTTTAAGTTACTGTAAGCAACATAAATACTCCTCAGAAATCAAACCGTTCTGGGTATGTGTAAAAAAAATTTCAAACTTTGCGATAAAATTGTGAGTTAGAAGACTGCATGATTAGGGCAGCTGAATTCCGAAATATAAAACGCAGCCTACGTATTTATTAAGAAAAAAATTCGAAGAAAAGCATGGAATATCTTTCGAGTTACATGCGATCTTGGAGGACGCTAACAAAAAAGGTCTTCCATTGCTGCAGTGAGTGTGGCTTTCATCATATTTTAAACAAAATTTCAGTTATTTTTGGTCTCCCACAAAAGAAAATATTATAGTAATGGGAACAGTCAAGCGAATTGGAAAAAAATTAGTTAAAAAAAACGCGTGGAAAGATATACTGATGGAGCTGACTGATCTGAGTGGCTATAACTTAGACGATTTAAACTCAAACCCTATATAAGATATCGATTTAAAATTTTAGTATGTTATTTCTAAAGATACACTTTATAAAATTTTCAAAAATAAAATCTTCATACTATTTATGCCCCTTAAAGTAAGTTGCATGCAACTGAACAAGCTCGTCCAAGGTCTTACAATCAAAAATCAAATTAAAAATTATTATTATGAAAGAAAAATATTAATATTATTTTTAAACTCTCGAACTAAGCTCAAATGTAATAGATTTTAAATATCTTAATAGAGTAAAAATGCTATAGATGAGCTGGTAAAGGTATCTAACAAATAAGTGGCCATTCTCATATTCATATCCATTCCTCGTATACTCGTATATACAAAGTAAAATTCATATTTATCTTATTTTTGTCTCAAATAATATGAAAATATTATATAATGAAGATATTTTCAAATGTTTTCCAGCAGAACACCGATATTATGCACTTTCTTACCATTATTCATGCTATGATTTATTATTTCATAGTAATTAAGTTAGGTATGTGACTTGGCTAAAATTAAAGATATAAAATATTGCCTACATTTAGGGTTGTAGTGACACTTAGGCAGGAAGAACGCTAACGAAATAATTAAAAATTTATTTTAAACATAAATCATTATACACTTAATAATATTTATGCAAAAATTCCACAAGCAAACTTACTATTGAACACACCTACGGATGTATCATGACATAATGAGGACTTAATTTAACCTGATGATATACCAATATTGGTTATGTAAATGCAGTTAAGAACAATGTACTCACATTCCCACATGTCTCCACTTTCATCTGTCGTATACTCGACACACAATTGCAATGTAAAATCATTTACCACGCACAACATTGTCACTTCAACAGTTTACTGTTTACTTTTACCTTTCGAAAGCATTAAGCGGTGCTTTTTTGCCTGCAGTAATGAGCTATAAACGTGCTAATTAAGTTCGTTTACAGTTGTGTGCAAACAGTTGCAAATTTAAGTCTTTGCTGTGATTGTTTGCGCAAAAATGCATACAAATGTTGTTAAGAGCTCAACTTCGTGTACAACAGGGCGTATGAGTGATCAATATGTGATTGGCGAGATATATTTCCTTGGAAATTCTTATTGCCAGTGAAATGCTAGCAGCATTGTTGAAGAGATTTCTGCGAAATAGAAATAATATGCACATTTCTAAGGGAGGCAGACGGGAAGGCGTGGGCTTGAGCTTCTATCTACTGACAATGCAGCGAACTTCAGCTATTCTTATTTCACAAAGGGCGGCTATAGCTTGTTAAAGGTATTATTCTATGGGGAAATTGTTTAAATTCTTCAATATCTGCTTTTTAGGCAACTAAATCGGTTAGTATGCTTTAAAGGTCTTTAAATTTAAATCGGGCGTTGTACTTTATATTACATAGGAAGAAAGACGCGACAACATATATGGAAGTTCAACAAAATTTCTACGACTGCCTTGCTCATGGATTCCTTTCCATTTAAGTTTTCTTTCTTTGCTAGAGCTTCGGTAAAACTGTAATGTTACTACCACTTTCGTTTAACTTTTCGGTATTTATATTTTATGTACTTACATAAAATTTTATTTATGTTTAAAGCTTTTTAACTTGAAATTTTCTTAAGCATGTAATCAATTTTCATACAAGTCAAGTGGAATAAGTTGCTGAAACTGCCCAAATATTCTGACAGTTGTGTTTCTACTTTCACCGTTGTAGTTAAATATGCTGCTACCGTTATAATAAAATTATATTTAATGCAGTGGTGTGTGACTTGGTTAACCTTCATTTTAATATTTATTGTTGCCTACATTTAGGCGGATGCAAATATTTAAATAAGACGAGACTTAAAAACCAAGATCGGCAAGGATACTAGTTGATATCTCAGAAACGGTGGATTTTAGGCAGAAAGTATTCAAACACTTTTTATAAATAATATTATTATCTGCAATTCTCATTCAAAGAGCTTTTTGACACAACTTAACATTTCTTTAAAAATCCCAAAAAAAAAGTTTTTTTGACATTTGATCTCGAATATTTGTTCCCACATATCGAAACGATAAGCAGTTTTAGTATATTATTTTTGAACAAATTCACTAATTTTCAGCTTGTCATAAATTTATGTAACCCTCAATGTCTATTTTAACCAGATTTTTAGTCAATTCTTAATTGATCGAGGGACTTATTTGGATTCACAGAAACTACTGGTTCAGATTCTTAGCGGAAAATATTATGAAAATTGTTTAATGTTCATATTTTACTTATTCATTTATTTGATCGGTACTATAAAGCGTATGCAAATATGTAAAAGGTGGCAACATTACCCTATAAATAATAATATATATATAATAATAATTAATGTTCGTTTTTAACCCTGTTTAAATGTAATCGATATTCCAATAGTTAATTGATATTATCCAGACATTTGTTTTAATTTTATATATTTTTATTTGAAACCGATGGCAGCTCTATCATAGTATTTCCACTTATTTCGGTAAAATTTCTTTATTTTAACTGTTTATAAAACTGAATAATAAATATTAATAGGTGGCAATCGACCACAGAAAAGTTTTTCTCTTTTATTAAGAATTTTGAATAGGTGGCAGCTCCACTCATAAGCTCTTTTCAAATAAAAGCTTCCTTAAAATTCTTTATTCCATACTAAAATATGCGTCTTTTTTATTTGAAATAATTTAAAAATAGTTTTTAACAGGTGGCAACCCACGGCAGAAAAATGTTTTAAGCTTTCTTAAAACTCTCTAAAGCAAATCCATATTTTATTAATCCATTATTAATTAAGCTTTGAACCGGTGGCAACTTTGCTCATGTTTTTTACATGTAAGCTTTCTGTAAATTCTAAATTTCTAAATTCTTCTATAATAACAGATGGCAACTCGTCGCAAAATATTTTAAGCCTAAATAATATTTTTTAATTCAAATACATATTTAATGTAAATCAATTATTCTAATAATATAATTTTTTATTTTTAACAGATGGCAGCTCTCATTATAAATTATTTTCAATACATGTTTTCTTGTAGTTATTCTGTTCGCAATAATAACTGCTTTTTTATTTTATCTGAATTTAATAATGCCTAAAAGTATAAACATGTGGCAACCTGCTTAAAAAATATAACACTTTAAGCCTTTAGTTCATAATAAAAAGTGCGAAAACTAACCTACTTTTATCGTAATTTAAATTTAATAAAAATTATAAACATATGGCAACTCTCCGAGAAAATATTCTATCTTTACCTTTCTTAATATTCTCAAATTCAAATGCATATTTTTTTAAATCAGTACTAAAATTAAATCATACTCTTAATATATTTTTTTTATTATTTTTTATTTGTTTTACTAATTTTTGATATAGTGGCAGCTCTCATCATAAATTATTTTTAAATATCAGATTCCTTAAAATTATTATGGTGATAATAGTGATTGCTTAATCTCTTATTTTATTTGAATTTAAAATTATCTAAAACTATAAACATGTGGCAACCCTTATCACAAAAAATCCCACATTTAGCCTTTACACCCTGTTAAAAAATTTTTTTTTTTTTTTTATTTATTTTATGTCACTAAATTTCTTTATAAAATTTTTTAACAGGTGGCAACTCTTCTCAGAAATTTGTTTATGTCTAGACTTTCTTAAACTGCTACGGTTCGATATAAATTTGTTTCATACATAATTTTTGTTCGAAAAATTTCGAACAGGTGGCAACTTGCAAACTGTTTTTTAACTATCCGAGTTATAAACCAGGCGTATTAATTGAGACAACATTTTAAATTGACGCAAAATAAGTAAGACGCTGAGTAAATGAATAGTTACCACAAAATTAATGTTTACCCAATCTTGAACAGAAATCTTTTGGCAACTCTTGTTGAAAATGTCGTTCGCAAGTGAGCAAGTGATTAACGTGATTGTCAAGCATAATTTATTGACATACGCATAAAAGCAATTTTTAACACCTCAATCAGCAAAAAAAACCTACAAATACACTTGTCTCCCACTCATTATGCTGGCGATGCGTTTTTGAGCCAATATTTGCACAAACATTCATTCAGCTATACAAACATGAATACATATATACATACATACATACATACATACATACATACTAAATGTACCTATAGATTGCGGTCATGTTGTCGCTGATAAATATGTGATTCAGATTTTGAGTACTTGGCGCTGCAGCCAAAATGGCAATTACTTGGCAGCCACAAAGTCTGTTTCTTGTAAGCATATGCAAGTGGATTCGTGTTAGATGGAATTTATGCGGTCACAATTTTGCATAATGTGGGTCAGATGAAGTCACGCTCGCACCTATTGCCAGGCCAGTGCTTAAAGTATTTCGGAAATAATAAATATGGAAATGAAGGTGCAGCACATCCTCTGTGATTTCCTCTTAATTGACTTAGACAAATGCTAGCTGGCAATATTGGTAGGTATATGACACAAATCACTTCGGATTTCGGTCTAAATTATTAGCATATCATTGTGTAGGATTTCTCGTTACGAAAACTGTTGTTGATGTTGTTCACAGAGAGTATAGGGAATATTTTGTTGTATAGAACAATAATTTGTGATTATGTTGAATTCAAGTAAGTGAAGCAAGGCACTAAAAGGAGAGACATACCAGGAACACCACCAACAGTGTCAGCCTGGAAATCCAACGCAGCATAGCTCTTGCCAACAGGTGCTAATTCGGACTAAGTAGGCTATTGAGAAGTAAAGTCCTCTCTCGACGAACAAAAGCCAAACTCTATAAGTCACTCATTATTCCCATCCTGATATATGTATGCTGCAGAGGTTTGGACGATAACGACAACTGATGAGTCGATGTTGAGAGTTTTCGAGAGAAAGGTTCTGCGAAAGATTTATGGTCCTTTGCGCATTGGCCACGGCGAATATTGCATTCGATGGAACGATGAGCTGTACGAGATATACGACGACATGGACATAGTTCAGCGAATTAAAAGATAGCCATGTTGTCCGAATGGACGAAAACACTCCAGCTCTGAAAGTATTCGCCGCAGTACCCGCCGGGGGAAGCAGAGGAGGAAGAAAACCTCCACTCCGTTGGAAGGACCAGGTAGAGAAAGACCTGGCTTCGCTTAGAATGTCCAATTGGCGCCACGTAGCGAAAAGAAGAAACTGACTCGGCTATAATCGCGTAAGCGGTGTCTATGCCGTAAAGAAGAAGAAGCATAAGAGTACCAAAACTGCGATTTCTAAAAACTGTGTCATCAGACTAATGTTACTCCACTGTCATAGCCTCTTATATCGCGCCGAATTATTAAATATTCCAACTCCTGAAACGTTGAAAATAAAAGGTTAATCTTCATAGAATAAAAATAATCTAAAGAGCCATAGGACAGCTTATTTTCTAAATAAAAGATTCGTTCTAATAAAACTATTCACTGTCCTGATGGAAACTCTTTACTCTTTGACGAGTGGTAATGCGACGAAATAATTGCTTTATCTTCTCCTTCCGTTGGTACATCATATCAGAACATAAGTATTTTCTGGATACCCGGAATTCTGACATAAACGATCGAACCGCTCGAATATCGCATAAGAAATTTGAAACATAATCAGTATATAATGTTTAGTAAAAGTACTAATAGTTTTGCATTTAATTGAAGCTTTTTCTTAGCATAGTTAGAATTATCGGATTTAGATCAAATATTAACCGTTTTCTTTATTTCTTTTTGCCATTTTTTGAAGGTAATTTCATTACGCCGACTCTCCTTGAAACCCTCCTACCTATTAAGAACTGAACTGCTGATTTTCACTAGCTTATTTTAAGGCGAATTTTACACAGCAAAAACCTTCACCAAAGACTGAAAAAAGTAGTAATCATTTGATGCTCGATCCTTACTATAAATCTCAAGCATATGAGCCTCCCAACCAAGTTCATAAAGCTTCTAGTGATTAATTATGGATGTGTTTCATCTGGTGTTGATCTAATGGAACACAACTGCGCTTTTATTATTCAAACGTGGCTCAAAAAACGTTGGGTGTTTGAGACGTTTCAACTGTTGAAACATTCCAAATATTCAACAGCCTAAACTCCAAAAGTTGTAAAAATAATTTTGACAGCTGTCGAATCATGAGTTTTTGAGTGATATCATTTTAAATGAAGCATTTGTTTTGTTGATAAAAATTGCTTTTCGAAAAGAAAAATACAATTGGAATAAAAAGATGGCTTGATGACTATTTCCGGCCACTAAGTATAGATGTGCCGAAATGAGCACCGAAGACGATGAACGCAGTGGACATCTTAAGGGTGTATTCTACTCTAGAATTTAAAAAAAAAAATTCGATTTTTTTTTCATATATTTAAAGTTTAGACCCTTAAGAACATATCCCCCAAAGGATTTTTTAAAATTAAAGTTATTTTAAGAACTACAGTTACTTTAGTGACGCAGTACCTAGCCCGGTAGGTAGGTAGACTCACTTTTTTAAACGCGTTTTTCTCCAAACTACTTTTTTCCACACGGTACCGGCATTATCTCAAGTTCTATTCAACCGATTTAATTGAAATTTTGTGTGAACCTTCTTTATATAATCCTTTATGGTTCCTACTAGCATCGTATCAAAATTTTTGTTTTTAATATTTTAAAAAAAATCAGGAATTTCAAAAAAAAAGCGTAAAAAATGATTTTTATTTTCAGGCAGTCGCCATTTTTCAAAAAAAAATTTTTTTTAGGTAGGGACTATAACAGCATCCTTACTGATTAAGAATTTCTTTTGATTTGTTTTTTCAGACCACCAGGAAAATGGATGGTAAAAATATTTTTGGTTTTTTTTTTGGCTTCATATCATAGATCTAGCCCCCAGCCTTCTATTTTCTGTTCTCAGTTCTTCAAAAAAAATGCTCGCTGGGAAGAAATCTTCGCTAAATGAAGAGGTAACCGTATTACAAAAAGATATTGAAAAGTGGGAGGGTCGCTATAATCAGTGCGTACTATCTTGATTAAAAAAAAAATTATTTTAAAATATAAGGCCGGTGCCTTTTCAATTAACCTGTTAAACAGACACGTTCAGAATTTAACATATGTCTTCATCTCGCGTAATGACTGCAATAATGACGGAATAATGACAAGACATTTTCTCTTTTGTTCCGTAGAATTAGTGCTTGTTGCTAATAAGGCCTTAGACATTAATATTAGGTGGTTAAAAAACGAAAGCATTTAAATAAAAAGATATTATTGTTATTATTGGCATTATTTATATTATTATTTGGAGAATGCTACTATGGGCAAAAAGTAGTAAGACTTTTTAATTTAAATGTAGCGCGGAAAGCCATTCGTCAAAATAGTTTTAGTTCTAGCTTGGTATGACTGTCACTGACACCGTTGCCAATGACACACCAAAATAATCATTAGCGCTTAGTATTGTCTTGCTGAAGTACATAAAGCGCTTTCGGCGATTTTTACGAGGATTGAAATCATTCAACCAAGAAAGTCCATTAAATTTTGTATGCGGAATGAAATTTCTGGTGCCGAAATGTTCAGAGTGTTGGAAAAGGCCTTCGGTGTTAAAATGTTTGTCATTTGTTTGTCACTATTAAGTGTTTTTTTTTGGAACAAATTCTTCAAAGACGGTTGACTATGAACCACGTACTCGGACGGTCATCAATATCAACTGATGATCAACACGTCAATAAAATAAAGGAATTTGTGCTTGTGGATTGACGACTAACAGTCACAAGATCTTAGAGATCTTACTGACATCGTTGGAATATCGGTGGGATCAGTGAAAACCATTTTGAAAGATCATTTTGGCCTTAATTAAGTGAAAGCACGGTTGGTGCTAAAATCATTTCGAAAAAAAAACGTCGCGTTAACGTCTGTGAAACGATGCTTTCTGACCACCAAGATGTCTTGAAACATATTATTACTGGCGTTGAGTCTTGGAGCTATCCTTACAACACGGAAACAGACGATCAATCGGGCGAATATCGAGGCAAAATTCAGTCGAATCGTAAAAACCATATCAAATCTAGTAAAAATCAAGGTTATGTTGATAGTTTTCTTCGATTATCGAGGTGTGGTGCACTCCGAATTCCTTTCGTCCGATCAAACTTTCAGCAAATAATATTATTTGAGTGTCACGCGTCGTTTGCGCGGAGCTATTCGTAAAAAGCGGTCGGAGTTATAGGCCAAAAAATCCTGGTTTTTGGAGCACTACAATGCAGCGTCGCATATTGCATCAATTCTTCGTGAGTTTTTTGCCAAATTTTCTACCAAGAGCGTCCTGCAACCACCGCATTTGCCTGATTTAGCTACATGTGACATCTGGCTATTCAAAAAATTCACATGATCACTCCGAGGACACCGTTTTGATTCAATTGAAGACATTAAACGTGGATCGCCTCCTGTATTGAAGGCTTTTCCAGAAATTGGCTTTCACAACTGTTTCGAGAATTGGAAAAAATGTTGACACAAGTGTATTAGGGACAAGAGAGATTATTTCGAGGGAGACGACATAGATTTTGAAGAATAAATTACAATTTTAAAATTTATGAGCAACGTCTTACTATTTTTTGCCCATAGCAGTAAAAGTTTCCAGGAGAATTACTATTATCTGCCAACTTCTTAAAATGCTTATTTTGCACTTTAAGTCACACTCTTAAGATTTCTTCTTCGTTTTGTTATGTTAGAGTCTAAGACCTCACTCAAAATTTGCTTACCAAACAAATCTCCGCAAAATTTACGCATTTTGGGCAATTTTTGCGAAGCTGCAAAATGCTATTTATTATGTTTAAGACCCGCACATGAAAGGAAAACAAATAAATTACTGTTATTTGCTGACAATTGTTGCACGGCATTAGCTTGACAACTCAATGACGAACTGCAAATCCCCGGTTCGAGGCCAAATGGCGCAATAAGAATGCCAAGATTAATGCTTTGCTCTTGTTTTTGTTGTTGTCTATTTATTTTTTATTTTACTTGCGATTTTTAAGTAGCGAAAAATTGCAGAAAAATGGCAAAATAAGTGACGCTAGCAAAGAGTCTGCCGAAAGGCGTCGCGCGGCGAGCGGCGAGTGGAGAGTGGCGACAAATCGCATTAAAAATGCAAACAACGCGAAAGGAATTTGAAAATCGCTTCGCTATGCAGCGCGGAAATGTACAGGCAACCGAAAAAATGCAAATCAAGTGTAATTAAATGCAAATAAAAGGCACGCACACACAGACACGCATGCAAACAACAAGCGGTGAAACCGATTGCGTGCGTTACGAACAGACAGACGAACCAAGAGACGGGTGGACGGACGAAAGAAATCCAATTTGTCGTATATTTCGCAAGCGACACTTCCTCCTGCCAGCCAGTAAGCGGGTTATGCTTAAATATAGATATGTATATGTATGTGTATGTGTGTGCGTGCGTAATAACAGTACAAATAACCACAAATGAGCAGTGAACATAATAACAATAAAGCGGCGAAAAAAGCGCACGCGGCGACGCCATTAACGAAAGGCAGTAAAACTGCCCCTGCATATGTGTGTGTATGATATACATATAGTGTATGCATATGTGTGTGTGTGCGAGAACATTAAATAAGCGCGCAGAAGGCAAACAAATGCCAAGCAACAATGCACGTAAAGTCAATTGCGGCGGATTTACTTGCCTCGTACGCGCTTTATTTGCGGCTCTTGTTGTTGTTATTATTTGCAGACATTTGTTTTTGTTTTCGCTGTGCTTTTGTTGATAAAGCTTTAGCTGTGGCGTTGATTTTTGGTAGGAGTGTGACATAAGTTCACAAGCAAACTGACCACGGCCACTGAATTCGAAATCGGCGTGAGCGATTTTCGGCAAAGCGTCGCACGTAGCAGCCGAAAAGCAGCAGCAACAACAACAGCAAGCAGCAAGTAATAGTAGCAGTAGCAGTAAGCGCTGTGCGGAGTCAGCGGCATGTGAGTGGCTTTTGCAAGCGATGAACGGCCAGCCAACACGTGCGTCTGTGTGTGCGTTTTGTTGGCTTAAACGCGCACGTGACTGGCATGCAACGCACCGCGCGTACAACTCGAAGCTACCAAAAGCGCGCGGAGCAAATGCGCGCAGGCGCAGCGTCGGCGCTTAACACTGCCAGTCATTATAGCGTAATAGTTGCAGCGATTGAAAGGGAAATGAAACAATGTTATATTTAACACTCGAGCGCTAATTCACGGCACAACGCTATGCACGCGTAAGTGGGTGGCTCAATTACTAGGGCGGGTCGTTTAACCATAGCAGTAATAAATATAAGCAGTGGACGTGTGAGAACTCCCAACTGCAAATAAAAAGAATGTACGAAGCTCTTATATATCTTAAACAAGCTTCGGATAAAGGCAACAGAAGCAGAGAATTTTTTCCAGCGTCTCTCTCATGCCTACTTCCCTGTATTTTCTGCATGTGTCTTAGTTACTAATGCTACATCATACTAGGTCGACAACCATGCTACAGTCTTTTCGAAACCTTCTTCTTTTTTACTGGCATAGACACCGCCTACGCGATTATAGCCGAGTTGACAACATCGTGTCAGTCGTTCTTCCTTTTCTTTGGCGGCAATTGAGGATCCCAAGTGTAGCCGGGTCTTTCCAACTGCGGTACTCGCCGTGGCCAATGCGCAAAGCACCATAAATCTACCGCAGAACTTTTCTCTCGAAAACTCCTAAGCCCTACTCATCAGATGATGTCATTGTCCATGCCTCCGCACCATATAGCAGGACGGGAACGATGAGAGACTTGTAGAGTTTGGTCTTTATTCCTCAAGGAGGATTTTACTTTACAATTGCCTACTCAGTCCAAAGTAGTACATGTTGCCAAGAATGATTTTGCGCTGGATTTCAAGTCTGATATTGTTGTAGGACGCTGACGTTAGTTCCGAGATAGACGAAAACCGGTGGGCTTCAGTTTTTTACTTACATCCCTAATAAATGTGCAATTTTAAGGAGGCTTTCCACACGGTAATTGTCGCAAATTCTGAGGTACCCCTTTTATTGGATTGGGCGGAGGACACTTAGGTTCCAATCATCGGGCGTGCTTTCATATTCATATCTTTCACCTCAATTCTTTCCCGCCGTATTGGAATGGACATCTATTCGATCATCAGCCGTTGGGGAATCGGGTTCGCCATCTCCAGATGTTACACCTTCACTGCCGTTCAGCAGACTGTCGAAGTGTTTCCTCCATCACTTCAGTATATCCTGAACATCAGTCACTAGATCATCACTTTGGGTTCCACAAAAGTAGAACTGAGTGAGTAAAAAGCATGCATGTTTTCTTTCGGGATCCTTTCACATGATCTTTGGTGAACCTTTATGTTCTTATGGCTTTCTATCTTCTCCGGAGCCGTTTGTGCGCCGGTTTGGAAATTTCATGAAGTTTCGTTGGGAGCAATGAAAGTGATAGGCAAGCGTTTTTTTCTGGTGAACTTCAATCACACTTTCATAGAATCTTTTTGCTGACAGACAGAATCTTGTAACAGCTGTCTTTGATTCGCCAGTGTTACTCGTTCGCTAATCCAAGAAACTATACGAGATATTCAAACAAACAGGCAGCACATTTGATGCCACCCTGCATTACTTATTTTTGGAAATTTTGTTGTGGTATCCATAAATTCAACTCGATAATTTTATTTTTGTGACAAGAGAAAAACATAGGAATAGCGAATCGAAGATATCTAATATTGGTTAGAAAAATTATCAGATCATTTTTTATTGTATAACTCAGAAAACATTATATGAAAACAGCTGATTCGCATAAAAGTGCGTATTATATTTTGGAAAAAGACTATGTTAATAGCAACAGACTATGTCAGGAAATAAAAAATGGTATGAAATAATTCAAAAGAGTTTACTAAAGTAGTAATATTTCATGATTTTTTTCCAGTATATTTTTTTCTCAAAATCTTAAATTATTTTCCTTAAAATTTAAAATTGGATTTTTTGCCATACTCTTCTTAATCCCATTCATTACTTATAATATTTATTTACTGGCCGACCCCCTCTAATAATACATTATATTAAAACAAAAAATTGTAGAGAGTTTTAAAAATCAAATTGAGTATATAATATATTATAAGTAAATAATAATAAATAAGTCTGTAGAAAGGTCGTTAAAGCAAGCCGAAAATCGAAATTCGAAGGTTCGTACTATGAAGTACAGTGTTATATAACAGAGAAAATTATTGTAATAAATTAATGAATTAACAATTGGCTTATAGAGCTTTAGTCGACAAGTGAAGCGCTTCAATGTTTTGCACTGCTGTCTCCAAGTTTCTTATGATAAAAGTTAATTTGGTTGGCCTGGAAGATTTTCTTCTTGGAATTAATAATTAACTTTCTGAAATACAAATTTAATGCAAAAGGTATATACGAACGTTTTAGATATAACAAGTGATCAACTTTTAAAAGTATTTTACGAAAAGTTTAAGGCTCTGCCGTTGGCTTCAATTGCTTATTCATCGGTTGTGTTCATCTGGATTATTTTGTTTGGCCAATATTACTTATGAACGATTAGGATTTCGAAGTTTATTAACTAATAAGGAGTTATTAAATTTTATGCCTTCAATAACTTTTTGGTGATTTTTATTAAGAGCTTGTAAAGTGATCGCTCCTGCATAGATGGATCTAACAAACCGATGTTTTGATGAAACATTAACGGTTGTAGCGAATTAAAAGGTATATTTTAGGTTTGATCACACTTCGAAGAGAGTTCTCTATGATTTAATGGAAAACACTACAAGAACATTCTTATTCTTGGTTTTTTCAAATCTTCCGTACACATACTATATATATATGTACGTACCTAATTTGCCTGAAATTCGATTCTCATAGACAAATCACTTTGAGAAGTCAGAAATTCGTGATAAACAGTGAAGAACTATAGTAAGGATGAAATTTTTCTGAAAAGGCTCTTATTAAATACATCAACATATTAAAAATGACGGAATTGACAAAAAATCTTAATTTTAAAGGGTGTCAGCCCTCGAAGATGTTTGAAAAAGGTAACACAGAATCACTTCAATGTTTTCTTCCTGAATATCTATATATTACGAGAGTAAGGCTGAAGCACCTTGTATTTCACACTTTCAGCCATTCTGGTGAACTTGCGAGATTAGAAATAAAACTTGTTGGCTAAACATTTGTTGTCGATATACCATATAATAAAATTGGATCTGGACTGATAAAAAAAGCATTTTAACGAGTATGAATATATCTATTATATAATATTAATATATATTTCTTATCAGCTATTATGATCATAATTGGTGATTTTGTTTTTGTGTTGGATCATTTTTGGAGCGCCATTTGCTGGATGATTAAACGATTTCTACGTCATATATTCATTAGTCCATCCAACATTCCCAATAATGTTGTGCTTAATTAATGTAGGGCTCTCAGTCACGTTGTCGACCTTCGTTTTTAAGAGCTCTCTCGTCGTCCTTTTTTACAAAAGTTTCAGGTATTTTATTAAGAGTCTAGCATTGACATGTTCCATATCCAAAACTTCTACCAACCTATGTTAAGCCGATCCATAAAAGATGTTGAGATCTTCTTCTATCTCTCAATTGCCAACAACACCAATTTCTGCACTGTTTCTTTGACTTTTTCGACCTTTACTGACTGCTTTGTGCCACTCAAATACTTTTGTTCTTGATAAAGCAGAGCCACCAAGTTACTCTTGCAACATTTTCAACAATTCTCGTAGCCATGATTTTGTTGGAACACGAAATTTTAAGCGAACTTGTTCCTAAATTTTTTTCTTTGGTGAAAATCGTATTTTGCTTCGTAAAGAAACAGCTGTTAAACACACATTAATTCACATATGGAAATGTTTAATGATTTACGCTATTTCATTACCAATT
Source organism: Bactrocera zonata (assembly GCA_037783105.1). NCBI lineage: Eukaryota > Metazoa > Arthropoda > Insecta > Diptera > Tephritidae > Bactrocera > Bactrocera zonata. The sequence continues at coordinate 254,227 of JBAWJQ010001168.1, read as the reverse complement.
ACACTTACGTACATAAGTTGAATACAACAACAACAACAATAAAATGTGCAACGAGCTAACGTAATACTTTTCCAAAAAGAGAGATTGATCCGCTTATCATATTCATTTGTGCTTATTGGTAATAACGCTCCAAAATCGGCTTAAAATTGAATCGAAACCAAATAAAAGTAAACACATTCGGTATTCACCGCAAGGCACACGGGTTGAGCCCACACACTGCACACTAATAAGCCGCCCCCCCTGGCGGGTATGCGAGACATTCATTTTCGGCTTCTTGCTCATTCCGCGCACACATTAGCACGCGACGACTTAGCGACTTAACGACTTACACTTAGCCAGCCACTCGCTCACACTCTGCGCGACCGCAAGTGCAGTACAACAAAAGCAAGCGTTCGGCGGACTAAAATTAAGTTGATATAAAACCAAAAACCACAAAAGCGCCAGCGCCAATCAGTTGTCGTATTAAACGCGAGCACATTGTCGTTGTTTACCGCAAGCAACGGACTAACGAAACAAAAATTAACCCAACGCTAATCAGACGCAGAGCGTGCAAGTACACCTCCCCCTCCCCAAAAAAGAAAGAAAAAAGGATTCATTAGCCATGGCTCGTGGTAATTGTGCGCACACCGCCACACAGGTGGCCGCGCTCGGTTTAGTGGTTGCCTGCCTGTTGCACGCTTCGTCGGCGCAATTGTCCTACCACACGGATGCCAATTCGAACTCATTCACCCTGAAGACACCGGCGCTGCAGCAGAGCTTCTCGCGCGTGTTTGGTGGCCAACAGCAGCAGCAACAACAACGTCAGCAGGCATCGCCTGTTGCCCAACAGCTACAGCAATTCGCCCAGCCATTGTCACAGCCACAGCTGCCACTGCAACAACAGCAACAGTATGTGCAACCACAACAACAACAATTTGCGCAACCGCTACAACAGCAGTACACGCAGCCCCAGCAATATTCCCCAGCACAGGTGAGTGTTAGCGTGTTCGGTCTTTGTGTCGTCTAATCCGATTTGTAACGGTTGTTCACATCCCGCTTACGATGGCTAAAGTAATGGATTAGAAGTTTTGTAATCAACAGCAAAAAAGCTGTGTGTACAAGTTTTGTGATAATAACGGCGGTTTTGTGTGAAGTGCTGTTCTTTGAAAGTAAAGAAAGTATATATTACACGCCGATTTTGATCCAGATCTAGGTGATCTATAGTATCTAGTAAAGTGTCCCGAACCACAGTCATAACATTAGTGCCTTATTCGTAACAAAACTCGAAACTTATCGCTAAAAGGCTCTCGGTATCTGAAATTTTAAGAAATGGATGTGTTAGGCCCCGATTTTGACCTAGGTCGTCTGCTCTTTAATATTTACTAAAGTTTCCCGGACCACATCCACTACATGAGAGCCATAGTCATTACAAAACTCCAAACCTATCACTGAATAGCTCCCGGCATCTGGAATTTCAACCCATGGATGCATTAAACCCCGATTTTAATCTAGGTCGTCTGCTCTTTAGTATTTAGTGAAGCTTCCCAGATCACATTCATTACATGAGGGCCGTAACCGTCACAAAACTAGAAACCTATCGCTGAAGGTCTCTCGATATCTGGAATTTTAACCCATGATTGGAAATTTTTGGGGAATCAGAAATGTTTTTCGTAATTCCCGTTAACCAAAAGTTATAGCAATTCGTGATGATTCTTGATTCGTGATCTGCGCTTAAAACTCGATGGACATTTTTTCGCAAAACACAGAGTTACGGGAGAGTTAAATCTTAATCCGATACTGGGATCGATAGACTAGTCAGAACTTCACATTTCAAGAAGACGATTTTTCCAAAATCATTTTTCAGGACTTTACTTTAACAAATTAACTTTGTAACTTTAAACTATATTGTGTCAGACAATCTCTTTTAACCATTTCTCAAGTTTCATACCCACTTCTTCTACTTCTTCAGACAGAGTTTACGTGAAACTCCCTCTTATAAAAACCTTCTCTATGCCGTAAGCTGAAAATAAATGTCAAGGAATCGTCAAAAATGGGCCCAAGGTTTACTTGTACTTACTTTTTCAGGTACAAATCGAAAGTATTTTGAACTAAAATTACAAACAATTAAACAAGCGCCGACAAAAAAGCTCCGACGCTGTACTAAAGTAAATCTGAATACCAGAAATCAAAACTATTTTCTCACAAAAAAAAAAGATTTTATTTTAAAACTCGCGCTTAAGTTCATTTACTCTGAGTTATCAACCTTTAACGGTCATCAGATTCACTCGACGAAGAGGAAGACGAGGACGATGAATCTGACGAAGAAAACGATGAACTACTCTGCGAAGAACTACGTGGAGCGGGGGCTCGCTTCTTGCGTTCCTCATTTTCGACATATTCATCGTCCGGAAACTCAAGTACGAACGGTACACATTCAATAGTTTCAGTGATGAATGAATTATCCGCTTCATTGCCTAAGGAGTTATCTACACCCTCTGCTTCTGGGTCGACTTCACGTTTGCGCCTACGTCCCGGCATCTTCAGCGCATTGCCAAAGCCGAAGGCCATATCATTGCTTACCTTGGCGCCCATAAATTCGAATTCCTTTCGATCGTGCATGGCTGCGCCGTTATCCAGAACCTCCTTCATTTGACCGGCCAACATAAGCGCGCCGGTTTGGAAGTCCTGCCGGGGGTGGAATTAAAATAAATTTGTACTTTTTTTTTAGGTTGGGAGTGAGAAGTTAAGTGTAAACCACCTGTGGTTCTGCCAAAGGCACAGCGTGCACGCAGCAAAATGCAACGCTGTGCAGTAAAAATATGAGCTTTTGCATCCTCCGTCCGTCTGTTTTCATGTAGAAAAAGCGACTGTGTGCCATGTAATAATTTATTTGCGCAGGTAAGCTCTCTTCATGTGCAGCTGGCAGGCAATTCGCGTAATTGATGATTAGTGATGATTTGTGGCTATTGAATGAAAATTGATGATATCTCATATTTTAATTAATTGCGGTGGAAAGCCCCTGCATGCTGATATTTATTATATTTGGGTTTAGGAAAGTTAGGAGTCAAAAGGTGGAGAAAGAAAGGTATAAATTTTGTATAAATTATATATAAAAAGAGAGCAAAGGCCGTATGCTGCAAGCACTCTTTAGAATTTACTATTTTAACAAGATTTCGAAAATTTTTATGACGCTGTTGAATCCCCTTAATTTTTCTTAAGCTTACTCCAGAATACGTTTGATTTGATCTGTATAGTTCAGTGCATAATTTAGAATTCTTGCAAAGATTGATTTGGAAATACGTAAACTAAAACAGAAAGCTTTAGAGGAAAGTATGAATTAATTATTTACATTTTCCAACTAAGCGTTTTTAGTTAAAATTGTGAAAAATAATTTTTGGTTTAAATTTTTTTAATATTGCTGATAATTATTTATAAAACACTCTTATTTTGAAAAAAAATTATAAGTGAAATTAATTATAAAAATTTCCAGCTTGGAATTTAAACAATACTACTATTTTTTTGTGCGAAAATACTTGTAGTGATGCTTTTTTAAGAAATATAGTTTCTGCAACTTTTTTTCTATTTATTTTCGAAAAAATATTTATAATTAATTTTAAAAAATTAAAATATTGCAACAAAAAATTATTTTTTTTTTTTTCAAAAAATATTGCCAATTTTTTAAAATACAGTTGAACATCCATAACTCGAACTTTTATAACTCGAACTTTTATAACTCCAACACTTGAATAGGCAATAGAAGTCAAATTTCTTACAAATTTCCTGCCATAACTCGTAGTCGACTTAGGGAAGTTCAACTGTATATCGTTTTTGAAATAATATTCTATTTTGGTTTATTTGAAAAATTATTTATAATAAATAACAAAAAATCAAGTTTTGAAACAACGAATTATTTCCATTTTCTCCGTAAAAATTATGAAAAAAATACAACTTTTTTCATAAAATTTAAATTGATTTTTTTCGAAAAAATATCCATAATTAGTTACAAAAAAGTTAAGTTTAAAAAAAAAACAAATTATTGGGATTTTTTTTTGGTGAAAAATCATCAATACTTGTTTATAAAAAAAAATCAAATAATAAAAGAAAACATTATTTCTATTTTTTTTTTTTTTTGAAAAATATTGATATTGGTTAACTTTGAACTAATTAAGTTTTGGATTAAAAGTAAACTTTTACTTTACTTTTACAAAAAATATTGAAAATTATTTCGAAAAAATTCCTTTTAGAAAATATTATTTTGATTTTTTTAAGTTTTTGAATTTTTTTAATTATTATTAATTTGTTTTCTAAATTTTTCTTTTAATTTTTTTAATCTGTTCATTGTTGAAAATTCTAAAAAAAATTAAAAATCAAATTAAAGATTTTTAATACATTAATATTATTAAAAAGTATATTAAAAAAAAATTGAATATATTGCCAGCTTCTGCATTAAGGGATTTCATGGGTTTCCTCGGGTAAAAAGCAGCCTTTTTTCCAAAAAAATTTTTCTCGTATAAAAAATTAGATATATATTTTTTTTAATTTTTTATTAATACGAGCATACTTTATTAACAAAGAAACTCTGAAATTTTGAAAATTATTTTTTTGAAAAATTATTTTAAACTCTTCGCCATTGCGAAGCCATTTCCAGTAACCCCTCGCAAAAGGATGCGCCCGTGTTGGCAGGACAAAACTCCTTACAGAATCATCTAAAGTGAAAAAAATACCAGTTTTAGTTAAAACCTTAACTTAGAACATGGACGAAGGAAAAATACTGAAAATTGAATTTTTGGCAGACATTAAAAAAAAAAAATTAAAAATTCCGTGAAAATTTCGCGGAATATTTTTTTTTTAAATAGATGTAATCGAAAAAAATCCTTCGTCCATGTCTTTAAGTATTGTATCTCTCAACTTGTATAAAATTTACTTTTATTTTCTACACTCCATTTAGTTAAATTAAGCAGTCAATTAAGTCGCTGCTCTGAGTTAAAATTAGTAGTTTATTGCGGTAGTATATTTAATTTGCGGATGCAATTAAAAATTTCATGAAAAACGAGAACCAAATTTATAGTTAAACCATGCCCCAGGGAAGCTGCTAGTATAAAGCAAACAAAACCAATCAGACATTATCTCTTTGTATTTAAATTGAATATAACAATAATCAATTTCATCAGAAGACCATAATCTAATTAAATGCTTATGGCTATTTAATTACTGGCGTTGCTATTTCCGCTTCATTTTGATATTGCGTGTTCGATTATCGTCACTTTGGCCATATGCAAATTTGAGTGGAGCACGAAATGTACATATACTTACATACGTATGTAGTTATCTATACAAATGTTTCCGTTATTCATGCGGATATTTAATTTAGAGATTTTATAAAAATGATGTGTGGCCATTATTATATAATATATTTTATTTTTAAGGCTTCTATGATAAAGTTAACAAAAAACTCATGCTAACCTGTTATTTACCCCAAAATCCCACAAAGTCGCAGAAATTCTCAAATCTTTCCACATTGACTATAACAAGAGCATTGAAATTATACCCTATCCTTTGATATCGCAAAAACTTCCGGATCCCGAAACAATAGCTTTTAAATTCCGATATGGGTTTGCATGATATTCAAAAAATCAAACTCATGGGCATAATATAAATGTTTGAAAATATGCGGAATCCTAAAACGAAAATGTTTAAAATCCCGAAATTTGGGGATTCAATTTTTTTATTTAAAAAATTACTTCCTGCTAAAGAACTTATTTTCCTATTAAAAGCTAACTCAAGCATACCTAAAAATTAAATATACTAATTTCGGGATCCCGAAACAGTAATAAATGTCCATTTCGGTTTATTTACGATTTACAGAAAATAAAATCAAAAATCTTCAAACATATTAAGTATGTAATATTTGTATGTATACATGTCTGTGAAAATTCTGAAATTTTATTTTCAAAATCCCAAAATTTCGAAATTAAAATACTTTTTTTTTTATTTTAATAGTTACTTTCGGCTAAAAGAACTTATTTCGTTGTTATTTATAACTAATTCAAATATACATATAGATATATACATATATACACATACATATGTATGTATGTATGTAGAGGATATTATAAGTTATTCAGATAACTTCGGGATCCCGTCAAATCAATTGACGAACGCTGATTTAGGTTTGTTTAATATTTATGGAAAAGTAATCAAAACTATTCAAACATATCAATTATGTAACATATAACTCTAAAAAATTTCGGGATCCCGTAACAAATATTTTCAAAATCCCGAAAATTAGAAGTTTAAATTTTTGTTTAATTTGATTGATACTTCCCACTAAAAGCGCTTATTTGTTTCTTATTAAAAAAAATGCATTCATTTCGGGATCCCGAACAGTAATTTTCATGCTTCGATTTAGATTGGTTAGATATTTCGAGAAAAGTATTCCTAAATGTCGAGCACGTAATATATAAGTCTGAAAATTTTCGGGATTCCGAAACGAATAAAATCAAAATCCCGAAATTTCGGCATTCAAAAATTTTTATGTAATGAAGAGTTCAATAATACCACTGTACAATCCTGTAACTACATCCAAATCAACCATTCAAATATGGAATTTTTTATGGACTTCGAATACACCAAATATAAAAGTTGACTGAATTTTACAATATTTTCCAAAATAATTAAACAAGTATTTATTTAAATTTAAGTATCATCACGTTAAAGCACAAATATATTTTCAAATCAAATGAAGTAATCAATAATCTGTCATTCTCCTTTCTTACGCAACTTCTACTCCCACGTACATATGATTCGCTTACTACTTCTCCTCATCACTTGCTTTTATTGCGAATAGCTTCAGGAAAGCGTCAATGCTAGTCACCAAAAACTGAATTATCGCTTGAAATATATCGCCAAAGCCCATGCCACCATCATCCGCTGCGCGCGCCAAGCGCTTGCGGCTACCCGCTTTGCTAGCTGTCAGCACCAAATGCCCACCATGGCGCAGTGGTGAATCGGCCAACTGTCCAACCGAAGTTAATAAGGCGTTAAAAGGCTGCGAGCCTCGCCCGTCGTGTTGGTGACCGGCCTGCGGTTGTTGTTGACGCACACTACGCGCCACAAGCTGAAATGAAATACTCTTAGTGGAGTTCTTTCACTAATTTAAACTATTTAATGTATTCTTATTTAGAGCGCAAGTCTCTACTTCGCTTTGGTAAAGGACCACCCACCGGCTGCGGTTGCTTTTCTTGCCTCAGCTCCGCGCCACCGAGCGTTAAAGCCGTCGCGCTCGATTTAAAGCACAGAAGGAAACCCAACACGATGAAGGAAATGCGTAGTGAATTTAATTGCCTGCGTCTCATTTTCGCTTCCAATTATTTTATTTTGCAAATATTTATATATTTGCTGGCTTGTTTCTAAGTCGCAACGCCCACGGCGATATCGTCCTCGTTAAGAAGTTGCTATGTGCTCGTCTGCTCTTGCTAAATGACGCGCTGCCTGCTGTGCCGGCTCAATTTCAATTAAATATTCCACGCCATGGAATTCTAATGAAGGCATTTTAAAGCTCACGATAAATACGCGGTTTGATTGTCGTTACCGTTTAACACGAAGCGTTGTGTTGTTTTTTGAAGAATTTTAATTGACGCAAATTAGTGTCGAACACATAAATTGAATGTTACAGATCTAAGGCGATAATGCGCATAACAATTGCAGTAATTAAGGTTAGATGGAGGAGAGTGACACATCCAGCGGTTTGATAGTCACGTCACATAGTTTCTGCCGAGTGCCACTTGACATGTGAATTAGTTGTTTCAGGATACGTGCGAATTGGCAGGAAGTGGATGGACTTTAATTTGACGATGAGTTAATTTACACTCATTTCATCGCGGAGAGTGAGAGTTTTGTTGTAAGGTTTAGTAGCTAGGTGGCACTGAGTTCGCTCTTTAAGTATTTTCTTGTTTTTGCGGGTCATGGGATGGAAAATGACTTCCGCACCACAGCAACGGTTTGTGCCACTTGCGGATCACTACAAAACCCCCCCTTTAACGAACCGTTGTTGTTGTTGTAGCGCCAGAATTCTGCCGAATTTACAATCCTTAGCCGGATAAAAAAATCCGGGTCCGTTCCGATTACGTAGACCCGACTGTTGTGGGAACGGTCTAAGGAACCGTCAGCCACCCTGGTATTTCTCATCTTGGGCATTTTTGTTTTGCTGTTCTTTCCGTTGCGATTTTTATTGTGGTTTTTGTTCTAATGGGTCTCCGCTTCAAACCACTATTTTCGCACGTTGTCACATTTGCCCTTTCAGAACCTCGTGGTTATCTATGCAAGCAGGGAGCCCACTAGAGGGTTGACACAAGTCCTCATGGGAGCTTTTGTTCAGATACAGGTTCGGCTACGAATCAGGAGCTCGTGTCAACCGAACCTGTACGGCCAAAAGATTATGGTGACGTGCATTGAATGTACTTGAAGACCTGCCAGGGTTTTAACGAGACGGAGGTGAGAACAGTATTAGCCTGTCAGCTGTTTCGATAAGATATCACTCTTGCCTAATGAGGTGGTTGAGTACTATCCTCACCAGCCCATCGTCAAACTAATCCGTTCCGGGTTTCCAGTATTCCATAATTAGAACTGACTTCGATCCAGGATTTTCGTCAACATCTGTGCTCATTAAGTATAAGACAACATAAAATGATATATAATGCCTTAATATGTTAAGAGTGGTAGAGTTATAGACTTGATCTAAGCCGCTTATTTCTAACCTTTTTGATGGCATACACTGCCTGGCGAGGCTCTTCAAACCTTATTTGAATCATATATAAAATCTTGAAATTGTCTATAATCAATTGTTATCGAAATAAGAATATTTTACCTTGAAAACGAACCCTTTTAAGATACTTCCTAAAAAAGTTACTATATTGCGAGCCCTACCAGGTCTTCTAAATAAAGCAACTCTTTCATTTCTTGTCCTCACTATGAAAGCGTAGGAAAGATCAAGGAAATATCATTTATTTCATTGTTATTTCCTCTTTTAACTTTATGAACTATTTTCCTTTGTCAAACTTCTATCAAAAATATATGTAAACCTAATGGCACTTCAGCTAGACGAATAGACGAACTTCTCTTCCAGTTTGTCGAGTATTTCTTTCGAAAAATTAACCCACATTTCATTGTTTATAAGATCCTCTCTTAGAAAAAAAGTTTTAAAACTTTAATCTTGACTGCAAATAGAATCCAAATAGTGGGCCTTGTTTAATTTACTCTAACAAAACTACAGTTTATAGCATATTCAACATGGAAATATACCTTTCTTTAACTTTCGGTAAAATTTTAAGGTTCTAAGGTGTTAGTATATACGAAATTTATTCCTTAAACCTAATGAGAATTTCAACTGCATAGGTTAGGAGCTAAAAAAAAACACCTTAGAGAAGCAAAACTTAATGTACAGTTCTCACTTATGGATTCTTACAATCGGCAACTAAGCTCACTAAAGCTAAAAATGTGATGGAATAGCCTCAAATTAAAACAAGATTGAATAGAAATAGAGAAAAAGTGTTTTAAAGACATTTTCCACGGGTACTTTAGAACAATAACACTTTAAGCATACATTTATTTACATATATAATATTTGAACAATTTTCTAAAAACAGAACAGCTTAACCCCACCGACAACCAAAATAGAATTTCCACTAAAACAACTTAAGATCATTTATCACCTTCAGCATAGAAGTTTTCCTCCATACGCTTCATCATTTCCATCACTGACGCAGCAATATGCTCATACGCATGATTCATCTTCTCGGCGAATTGCTGCATGTGCGCACGAAATTCCGCCTCAAGCTCCGCTTGCTCACTCTCACCCAAACCTTCGAGATCGGCAGCTTCCACCTGTCGCCGGCGTCGTCCACTTCTCTTCTTCGATTTGCTGGTCGTGCTCTTCTTGCCACCGGCTGCTTTACGCGCCTTCATACGCGCGATACGCCGACGTGCTTCATCTACAATATCCTCGCCATCCCCGCCATCGCCAGCGCCACCCGTACCACCACCGCCCGTGCCACCACCAATGCATGGCGCATTGATATTACGCATGAGTTTGGTGAATGTTGTGTGTGGTCCTTTTCCCGCTGCACCGTCGGGCAGTTCGTCGCTGGTGAGCGAACGTTTGCGGCGCTCATCCGAATTCTCCTCGCTGCTATCGCTGCGTCGTATCATAGCTTCGCCCATACCGACTGCGGTCTTCGAGTGCATGGTCATACCGGGTAGTTGAAAGCCGAATTCTTTGTGTGCGGCGGCGCCATTCTGCAAGATCTCACCCATTTTCATAGCCATGTCCATTGCGCCTGCGGCTGCCTGCTCTAAATAGTTCTAAGCGGTTGGGAGAAAAGTGTTTTTCAGTTGTTTGAGTAGTGATATTCGGTGCTTACCTGTGGCGCTGCCGCCACAATCATTAGTTGAGACACGCAGCAGCTCATCGCGAGCACTGCGAGGCTTCTAGTTAGACACGACGATCGCCCAATCTTCATTTTGTGGTATTTCCAACGTTAGATGTCCGTTTCCAGAGCATTTCCTAGAGCACGCTTCGGCTGTCTCAACCCAAATGACATTTGGAAATATTTATTTATGGGTTTTTGATCTCAGAAATTTTGCAAAATATTTTTCTATTATTTTTTCATCAGATTTTTGTGCGCTTCTAGCTATATGCGCAGTGTACCGTTATCGCTTTATCGCTTTGGCAGCGCTTAATTGCTATCGGGAAACTTTTGTTTGCCAGTGCAAGTGTCATGCAACAGTTCGGCTTATATACCGAAGTGCAGTCGTCCTCAGCACATTTGCATAATATAAACCACACACACACACACACACACATATGTATGTATGCAAGTGCCTGCCTCGGAGATAAGCAATTTGTTAATGTTGTTTGCTGTTTTTGCTGTTCATTCCCAAATGTAAACATTCTCGTTTATCTTGGATCTCAATTCAATTGCCATGAAATTGTTTAATTTCAGTGAGAATTAATTTTATTCATTTATATAACATCGAGGCGTTGTGCGCATCAGTATTCATTGCATAATCGGCTTGCTTTGACAGGAAATTATGCAATGTGTTGTTGGAAATGTGTTAATATGCAAGAGCTTGACAGATTGTCGATATATATAAATGGTGGAGTGTTTAATTCAATTTAAATAATTGATAATTTGAAAAATTAAAAAAAAAAATTAAATTATTATTTTTTTGTTATATAACTGCAAAAAATATAGTAAAAAATTAATTTTTTTTAATTAAAAAAATCAGAAATTTAATTAACAAAAAACTTAATTAAAAAAATTAAAAAATTATTTAACAAAAAAATTAATAAAAAAAATAAAAATTTAATTTAATTAATTTAATTAAAATTATTTAAGGTAATTAATAAAAAAAAATTAAAAATTTAATTAATTAATTAATTTTTTTAAATTAAAAAACTAAAAATTTAATTTAATTAAAATGATATTAAAGGTAATTAATAAAAAAAATTAAAAATTTAATTTAATTAACTTATTTTTTTATTTAACTAAATTTTTAATTTTTTTTTAATTTTTGAAAATAATTTAATTTTTTACTTTTTTATACAAAACGGCTTAAATATTATATAACAATTCATTTTTTGAAATTAAAAGATATTAATATCTTTAATTTTTGCTTTAAAAAATATGTTTTTTTTTATACTCTAAAGCACATTTTTTATTTTTTTTTTTTTTTAAACAATTAAATGTTTTGATTCAATAAAAATTTTTTTAATATTTAAAAGTTGAAAAAAAAACAAATATTTTGCATACGAATTTTAATTAAATAAATTCTCACGCAAAATATTTGATATCTTCTTAATTTTTTAACAAAAAACAAACATTAATTAAATAAAAAACTTATTTTTTTAAGATTATAGAAATTAATATCTTTAATATCTGCCTTAAAAGCATTGATTTCCATTTTTTATTATTTTCTTAATTTTTTCATTTAAAGACATAGAAAAAATTAATTTATATAACAGGCAACTACTAAAAATAAAATAAAAATCATATTAAAATATGATCCATTTCGAGGTTTCCTACTTTTTTAAAGAAAACCCAGAGAAACTTCAAATTTAACACGGAATGTTTGATATCATTCGAAAGAACATTCTTTGGGATTTATTTTTTGAAGATTATCTCTTTCAAATGTTGTCCGCGGCTATGACTCAGATGGTCGATCCGTTGAAATGGATGGTTCATCGAATAGCCCATCCATCTTGTGGAAATTAAAATCAAACGCCTGAACAAAATTTTATTGGCCACAAGACGCTTTGCTGACTTATAACATCAAATTATGGAGTTCAGTTTTTTTGGCTTCACAAAGAATAGTAGCCCAATTGGGATCCCGCGATTTCAACATAACCTATATTATACGGACCTATACAATTTTTCAAAAATTTATTAAACCACTCATGCCGCGTTCTCTGAAGTGAATATTTCGGTTTCGATGTATAAGAAGTGACAAATTTTTTATGGACTCATGACCATATTGACGATTCAACGAATACCTTCTTATACTCCAATATATGTATGTATCATAACATCGCGTTGTAGAAATAGTAAATCCTTCACAATAACTTCGAAATCTCCCCCAAACTATATTAAAATGTTTACGATGCTATCAACTTAAACCAAAAAAAAGTATCGAAGCATTTTAACAGAATCATTCCGTCTTTGTAACATTTTCAAAGATTTGTACACCACTACTTTAACAGAATTAAGGGGTCTTTTGGTGGGTTTTATATGCCGCCTTCAATCAGAAGATTAGAAATGCGTACCAGCTCCTTCTTATGGTGGCAGCCACAGATCTAATATTCTTATGGATCTGACGAATCTCTTCATTTATGGATCTTTGGAAGATTTTGGATCAATATTTTGTATTAACCGAACTTGTAGCTTGAACAGGGCACATTAAATTTGCCCACAATTTGTAAATCCCAGAAGGAAACATCGGAGATGCTAAGAAATAAATAATTAGTGCGACGAGTTGAATTTATTTAGCCGTATATATACTCGCGAATTAGTTTCTCAGTTATTAGTTTCTCAGTTGTTTAAATATCGATCTGATTTGTACCTCAGATATAGGACCACTATATGATATAATGTCATAAAAAATTATCGATCAAATTCAAATTCTTGTATGAAAAACTTTAACTTTACCAAATATCTTCATAAGATTTGGTCACCATTGAAATAAAAATAAAATAAATTCGTCGGAATCTCCGATATTTTAAAAAAAGGCTTCTTTTCTATCAGTTCAAACGTTTCTTGAAATGAAAAAAAATGGACTTTTTTTCACATTTTTGAAGTTAAGGAACAAGGACTTGAGTATTAAGCAATTATTTTTCTAAAATTTTCGCCAAATTAAGGTACAAACCCAAAATAAGAAGTCTCCTTTCTCTGTCGAGCGTTTTAAATTATTATTTTTAGTATGGGTATGTGCTTTCTCTAATACCGTCCCTTCGAAGATCAATTTTTATAGGCGAAGGCATTTGAAACTCCAAACATGCTTCTTACCTGGAATGCATTGTCTCCATAGATGACAGCAAAGGTTCTTTTTATTATTGATATAACTTTCCCTGCTTGTCCAGACAGAGTCGAACACTTGGAAAACAGCAATGGTGGAATCTAATTTTCCAGTGAGCGTCAGAAATGTTCATTCACTGAGAAATTCTATGAAAGTCTTTTAAGTTGATTACTGATAGTTTTGAGCAGTAAACATAGATCTTCGAATTCACTTCGAAATTTTTCACGACGAGAAAATAAAACCTTGAGCAACTTGAACTATTAACAAACTTGTTTCAAACTTCCTTGAGCACCACACTTGCAAAACCGTAAAATATCTGCACAAAACTAGCAAATATACTACTAAAATTTAAAAACAAAGCAGGTATATTACATCTTACAACCATCACTATGAAAAACTACAATTCACAATGATTCGAAAACCTTAAGACATAGATATATCTTTAAAAGTAATGATAAAAATCTGATGAGAGATCACCAAGCCCAAACTCGATCCAAAGAAGACAAAATTTGGTTCAAGTAGTTACCTTTGTAACCAAATAATAATTATTTGTACAGATTATCCTTTGTCTTATTAAATTATCAACTTACTAATACCCTTAAACTAACGAACGGTTAATAAACACTGTCAAAACTGCAGAACTGAACAAAAACCATGAGAAGCATTTAAATGTCACAGCTACAAAAGTGAAAACTTAACTTTGCTTTTTCATTCTATATCTGTTTTGTTCAATAAATGTTAAATAAAAATAAAAGTCCCCTAAAAAAATCTGTGTAAAAAATCTAACGTTTCCAAGAAAATAGAAAAAACGCTCCGCAGCCCTAATAATTCAGTGTCACCATTACCAAACCCAGAGATGCATACATCCGAAGTGGACAATTACGTAACAAATCTCACACGCGTAAATAAATTTGCACTCTCAAACTAATTGTTCGCCATCACTCTCTCTTTTCAGTACTCCCAGGCAGCTGAGGCCCAGTCGCCCTACCAACAACAAGCGCTGCAATATGCCCAGCAATCCTATCCCTATGTCCAGCAGTACGCCACACAGGCCACGCCCACCTACGCCGGTCAACAGGTCGCACAGGATCATTACGCGCAGACGCTGCAACAAATCCAACAGCAACAACAACTGCAAGAGCAACTATTGCAGGCACAGCAATATTCGACAGCATCGCCGAAGACCGCACAGCCACAGCAAGTCGATCAGCTGCAGGCCGCCTATCTTGCCTACCAACAACAACAGCAGCAACAGCAATTGCAACAGCAACAACAATTGCAGCAGCAGCAGCAACAACAGCAACAGCAGTATGTGAGCCAACAGGATTACCAACAGCAGCTGTTGCGTCAGCTCTACAATGAACACCGACCCACCGCAGCCGCCTTCAGAGCCGGCGCCAGCCACCAAACCAGCCCGATCTACACCAGCACCGATTATGCCAACTACATGCAGCGCCAACAGCAATTGGCTGAACGTCAATACGCCACCGCGCCCACCGCCGCTACTTACGCCGCCAATAATGGTCTGAGCACCTCGCCCATTCCACCGACTGTGGGTAGCGGCAGCGTCACCAGCACCACCGAGAAGCTATTGGGCGTGCAGTACTCGCCATCGGACAAAGTGTCGCACGTCAAGTTCTCCAGCGGTAATCTGCAGTACAACTTCTAAGTGCGCGGGCGGCTCGTGGTCTGAGTTGTAAAGATAGCTAAATGAGGTGAGATGAAATGGCGGCTTTTCGGCAAATATGTTCCTCGAAATTTTTGGTTTTTAGTGGAAAATTAAATCTCAGCAAGCGCGCGAAGGCTACAGTGTAGTTCAACTGCACTTGGTACACTTGCGAGCTAAAAAATATATGAAATTGAGTGCCTTTTCGAATCAAATAATTTGTATTTATAGCAACAGTCATCTAAATTTAAGTTCTCTTTTTATTTAATTTATGCAGGTAGTGAAATTTCTTTCAAATTGTTCGATTAGAAACATACTGACTGTTGAACAAAATCCTCTAATAAAAAAACATATTAATATGTACTTGAAATCGTACATCTCTTTCTTTGGAAAGCAGGTAAGGAATGGGTTTACTAGGAAATCTTTAAACAGAAGACGTCAAAAACAAGGGAAAAATAAATTCATAACACTATTACTCTAGCAGTGGAACTTCCATGATTATATCAATAAAATTCCAGATTTGCCACTTAAGATTCTTATGAGAGATCTTCAATTTCACAATCTGAACTTTATTTTTCTGGCGCGGGCAATAGTTTGCCAAATATTCGATGTTTTCTGGAACCATAAAACTAGATTTCAAAGATTTGTAATTTTTTTTCACATACTTGGTTCGACCAGCTTAGACTATTGCTTCGTCAAACTTTCTAAAATAAACTTTAACTTCCGAACCATCGGTCAAAAGCCAAGAGCAAACACGATGTCAGAGCACTCTTTCAATAATATTCTCAACTTGTTTGAAGCATATGTCTTGATGATGTTCAACATTTCATTGATGAGGATTTTTTGATGAAAAATAATGTTCAGGCAAAAAATTGGTTTCTCTACTCTCTAATTATCTAACATGCTTCCTACGGTCGAGTTAACAAGAGTGATAACCTATCTTACCAGAACAAATCCATGGATATAGTATATAGACAATGTGTTTGCTATGAGAGAAAGCAGTATTCCAAACAAAACAAAAAAAAAAAATACAACCGCCGAGCTGTGTCCCAAGAAAGTATTAATTTAATTAAGGCTGGTTTTTAGTTATACAGTTAAATATTATTCACCCGATCTAATTTTTCTCGGCTTCGCAATACTAGATCAATAAAAAAAACTCAAATTTTTTTTCTTTGCATAAAAATTATATATCTTCAATTTAGCTTTTGTCATGGTTATATATTTTAACGTTTTTCACATTATCAAAAAGCCCCACATCCCTTTATTCCAAGAGCAAAGCTAGGCTTGTCAGCTGTTTTCAAAAAGTATACGCCTTTTGCATGCAACGGAACTGGATCTCCCATAAGTATACGCTCACCACTGCAATTTTTGGCTTTCACATCGTCGTAGGAATTACAGGCACTGGCATGGAACCCCTTTTTACTATTGATAGATTCGGCGAAGTATTCATGAGAGCGACCATGGCTGCAGCCAGCTGGAAAGTAAAGGAAGAGCAAAGCAAACGTTGGAACGATTTTAATATGAAATCTAATATTTTTGGAACAAAACCACACCATTCCGAATCCTCTGATAGAAACCATATATTATTTAAGACAAATATAATAATCTCTTAAAGTCTTTCAGATATTTCGGTATAAAACTAAATCTTTCCTCAAAATCACGAGAGATTGTCAATTTTTGTGAAACCAAGGACACCCTAACCTAAAAAAAAATTATTTCGCCAAAATCTTTTGTGTGCCGGGACTCCGCTATATCCGGCAATGATTTTTCCTTGAAATTTTTGGAATTGTTGGTGAGAAGTTTCGTTAACGTGTCTAATAAATAGGCTCTCAGAACCTCTGATTACACCGGACATAGAGCTGATCGCGCATGGACGGTAAGACTACTTTGAAAGACACTAGAGTCTAAAATATTACCGATTTCCCTGTTTCCTCATGAATATCTTTCGATATGTGCTAGAAATGTAAAGAGAGAAGTTTTTAGATTTCAAAAAAATAAAAAATATCACGATAGGAATGCGGTCGAAGAATTGTCATTGCTTGCAAAAGGGAAGACTTTGGTGGATGGAATAAGATAATATTGATATTGCTTGGAATCAAGATTGCACCTAGCTAGAATGTAGAACCTTGCTTAATCGGACAGTCTGCTAATTTCTAATTTTTAACGTTCCTGGAAATTAGTTCGACAAAACGAATTAAAACTCGAATACATTTTCAAGACTACTTCCTAATATTCAAATATTCTTCAAGGCACTTACTAAAAATCTTTGCCAACTCACTGCAACCCGGCTGTGGTGCACGCCCGCCATTCGGATAGAAATCAACAGAACCAATCGGCTTCTGGAAGCCCAAAACACCAGCACAGCTATGAATTACATCAACAAACTCCGCATCGGTGGCATCCAAATGATTCTCAGGCCCAATACAGTTCTCAAAAGCGGGACGTGCTGGATCTAGGCCTGCAATGTGAACACATTTTTATAAAAGAATCGCGAATACCACTTCTTCGAAACTCACCCGTAATACGGCCGACACGATATCTGGCAAATGAACCGGCATAGCCCATAATGTGCGCGCCCAAGCTGTGTCCAATCAAATGTATGCGCTGCGGATCAGCATGGCGTTCCTCAACCAGCGTATCAATTAGACGCGACACAGCGCGTCCCACGTGTATGGCATAACGCGCCGGCTTCAAATAATAAATGCTATCCGCCTGATCGCGCCAATTTATGGCAAACACATTGAGCTTACCGCGCTTCGTATAGGCCTCGCGTATCGCCTGTATCGACCGGCTCTGCGTGCTCGACTTCCAGCCGTGCACCAACATCTTTGTATCCAACTCGGGTTTGAACTCGGCTAACAGCGCGCCCCACTCATCGATTTCGTGACGCACTTCTGCTTCGTCGTAGTGTTCGATGGAGAAATTGCTGATGAAGGGAGTTGGGTTGCTGTGGAAGTGTGTTGGTAAGAATAGTTTTCGATTTTAATCACAAAATTGCGCGCTTACCTGTTATAGTATTCGAATTGTATGAACATCGGCATATTGCGCTCGACCTCTGGCGGCGGTTCGAGTAGATAGGCCAATTCCGCATCGCCATCGCCATTCGCCATGTACATCCACGTGGTATTGTAGTCCTCATCCCGTAACGGTATGTGCGTGCGTACGCCAACTGTCGGAGTTGAATTAATTAATAAAACGCCTATAACTGTAAACGCGCTTACATACACAGTGCCCAGACGGGGCGCACCACCTTAACAATCGCTGCGATGCCCGTCACAAGCCATTGGAGCAGCACGAAAGTGCCGGAAATTTCATTGCGACACGGATGTATGATGTTGCAGATGCAAGCCACCGCATTGGCCATCACTCGTTATTGACTTTTCGAAAACAGATTGGTGAAACCTTTGAGCCCTGTGTGCGGCTTTACAGTAGCAATCAAGGAAATGCGTGCGCCTGTGGCAGCGCCTCGACTGAAGTTTCTCAACTGATTTCAACTCTTTGAGAGGTGATTGAGTAATTGCCCTCAGCATTTAGTGATCATATGTCATATATGTATATATTTGGGCTATAAAGTGCATGTGTAACAATTTGCAAGTAAATGGTCTTTAGGGCCCTATATACGAGGGCGGTATGTTAAATAAGTGAGTTTTTGAATTTTTTACACTGACAACCTGTTTTTGAAGTGCTGTGGAAAAACGTTGAATATTGACAGTCACTCTTACAATCATTCATCTGTCTTACTTTTTTTGGACACACACTCTCTCTCTCTCTCTCTCTCTTCGTAGATACGAAGAATTTTTTCTGCCCGTTACTTACAGTCCGTATACAACTTTTTAATTACTCTATTACTCTCTTCTCTCCCTCTATTTCTTATTCTAAGACACTTTCAATCGCGCTCTAACGGATGCTTGAAGAGTTCTTCCGTCATTTTGTATTGTGGAGGAACTTACTAGTTTGTAACCAACTCTGATCAATTAATAATCTTTTTCGAGAAGTTGTTGCACATTGATACTCCTGGAGCTTCACTATCAGAAAAAAAATTTTTGTTATTGATCAGAAAAAGCATCGCACTGGAGTATTAGTAGAGACAAGAAATCAGGTCACGAATGCCAGAAATCATACGACCAAAAATTGCTCAGAATCTAACATTCGAAGGACGCTTGTGACCGATTATTTGACCAAAAATCACATTTTAACCATTAACCACTCCCCGTATTCACCTGATATGGCACCGTGCGACTTCTTACTTTTCGGACAAATGCATTTGCTCATGAAAGGAAAGGGTTATGCAGACGTAGAGGCCATTCCGAAGGCTTGCACCGGCATACTGGTGCCCACACCGGCCAACGAGCTAAAACACTCGTTCGACATGCTTTCGGACCATGTGAAAACTTGAATTGAAGCTAAAGAAGACTATTTTGATTAAATAAATTGATTTTGGCGAAAAAACCATTTTTTCTGTTTTTTTTTTAAATCACCTTAAATACCATACTAATCATGAAGGCATATATGAAGTAGACGGCATTTAAAGTTTGATCCACTATGAGGTTCCGAGGTTGAGCCCAATTTTCAATGATTCGTTCGAGCATTTCGACTTTTAACTGGCGAATGAGAGGCGTGATATT
The DNA here is from genome assembly GCA_037783105.1 of Bactrocera zonata. Classification (NCBI taxonomy): domain Eukaryota; kingdom Metazoa; phylum Arthropoda; class Insecta; order Diptera; family Tephritidae; genus Bactrocera; species Bactrocera zonata. Next base: position 234,388 of record JBAWJQ010001168.1, on the reverse strand, counting down.
TTGCTCCAAGGCCTGAATCGAAGCGGGATTATCCGAAAAGACTTTAGACTTTATACATCCCAATAGGAAAAAGTCTATCTGCTCACCGAAGTGCTCTCTCAGTAAATACATTGATTGAAATGATCTGTGGAAAGTAGCACCATCTTTTTGGAACCAAATGTCGCCGAGGTTCAATTTCAGGCATCAAATCTTCTTCTTCTTTACTGGCGTAGACACTGCTTACGCGATTATAGCCGAGTCAACAACAGCGCGCCAGTCCTTTCTTCTTCTCGCTACGTGGCGCCAATTGGATATTCCAAGCGAAGCCAGGTCCTTCTCCACTTGGTCCTTCCAACGGAGTGAAGGTCTTCCTCTTCGCCGTGGCCAATGCGCAAAGGACAATAAATCTTTCGCAGAACTTTTCTGTCGAAAACTCGTAACGTCGACTCATCGGTTCAAAGTTATGACTGTCAACAGTGACGTGAGAGCCAAGTCGCGAGTGCGACGACTGTTTGTTGATGACAGGAGATATTTCGTATTTCACTGCCAGACCCATGACACGGTTATGACATGACAACTTGAATTGACGACTCATGCGTGATCTGTAAAGAAAAGACTATTGGAAAGCACCTCTACTTGGATCAGCCGTTAAATATCACACTACAAAGTTATGAGTTAAATTATTAAAGATCCTCAGTTGTTTTCGAGAATTGTAAAAATCAGACCCAATTAAGCCCAGGAGAATTGGATAGATCCCACAGAAATTTAGTGCAAATATATAAAATGCTTTTCCAGTATATGGTGAAGATCCACAGTTTGAGGCCACTTTTCTTCAAAAGCTGACCTTCTCGTCAGAGATTTAAGCCTTTGAAGAATTTTTCATGACTATCAACATTCTATTCCTGAAAACATAAAAGTCGATCTTCCAAAATGTTGAACCATAAGTGAACTACTCTTCAACTCTCTAACTAATCGATCCACCCTCGTATAACAGTTTGTTCACACACATATTTGGGTGGGTGTGTTCCTGTTTGTCAACATGTCGAACAACGTCAATGTCATTGCTTTTCGTTGTAAGCAAGAGCACTTATCAGTTTGTGAGTAACATGCGTATCTCTACTTACTCAAGAGATAAAGCCAAGGGCATAGAAATATGGTTAACACCTTAATTAAGGCAACTAGGTATTAATATGACTTTTTTTTTATATTATTGTCGATGTAAGCTTTATACGATCAAATTATATCAATTTTATATGCCTCAAGAGGTTTTAAAAGCGTTGAAAGGTTCTCCACTTACGGTATGGTCTAAGCACTAAGATCGGATACACAATGCAAAAATATAAAATTCGAAGGTACTTCCCTGGGGAATATTTTGAGAAGAGAGTTCAAAACTTATGATATTGTTTCAAATACTTTGTGGATCCTTGAAAATTAATAAAATAGCATACACTTAATTCTGATTGGCTTTCAAAAATCTAAGCCATCGCGCCCCTGTTGTTTACTGGTGTTACTGTTTCTTGTGATTTTACTTAAGGAAGTGTATTATACTTATTCGTACGATTATATCCATGTGTCCGACCAAAGACTCTTCAGCTCAAGCAGCTCATGTGGTAACATAAACCTTAAGCGTACCGATCTCATTTCAATGCACAACAGCTGTATGTATGAATCTAGAACCGCAACTTTACACGTGTTTATATCAGCGAAACCGCCAAGTTTTCAGTTGTACGGTTTTTTGTCTCCAAAAATACTTCCTTGTTGTCGTGTGACTAAGAAGATCTTAAATTTAAGCTGCATTTTGTGAATCGAAACAGGTTTGCCTCATCTTCAATTCTTATAAAAAAAAATATAGACATGCTTTTGCGCGCTTTCATGTAGACTATATAAGGGCATGATGCGAATTTGCAATTAAAATGCATTTAGCCATAAAAGAAAATCGTCGCAAAATCGCAAAAAAACTGAGAAGAGCTTAAAGTGATTTTGATTAAACTAAAAAGTGAAGCAACAACCAGTTTAAAGAACAACTTAAATTTTTAAGTGAACATTTTAAAATATTACAAGCCTACAGGAACGAACATATAAGTCATATAAATACAGGGTTTTCAATCAGAGATCATTAATGCCACAAATTTCTTGAAATAATCGAATCTTCAAACTTTTCTTGCAATAATTCGGTTGCTGTAAGTGTTGTGCGGCTCGCAGCCCCGACTTATTGCAACCAGATGTTCTCCAGATCGACTTTTTCTTCAAAATAAGTACGAGCAGATGGTTTCACCAGATCAAAGACCACACCAAACTGACAATTTAAGCGAATGTAAATATTGTTTATGATTAATTTGAGAATATTCTTCGCACCAGAATCGACAGTTTTATTTCTTTACCGCACCACTCTGATGAAAGTGAGCCTCATCAGAGAAGTTGATTTTATTAAAAAAATTGCTTTCGTTTTCAAGTTGTTCCAAAGCAGAATCAGCAAATTTACGACGTCGACGGCGATCCAATGGCTTCAGTTCTTGAGTGCGAATAATTGTATATGGATGCAAGCCCAAATCCTTTCTCAATATCCCGCAGGTTGTTTTGAGACAGCCCCAATTGCCAAAAGAAATGAAGATCATGACATATTTAAAATGGCCCAAATGAGTCCTAGAAATCATATCATCCCTATTGGAAATCACTTTATATATATAAGCTGTCTAAAATTTTCGGCGAGTAAATGAAGCAGAATCAGTTTTCTTTTCGAAACTTTTATTTAAAGATTTATACAGGGTCTACCAAAAAGAACGACGTGATGGTAAACCGAAACAAAACAATCAAATTTAGTCGAAATTCATTCTGTGTTTTTGTCATACAGATAATTTTTGTGCCATTAATGATTTAAAGAAAATGTTGGCTAAATAGCCACAACTGCTCAATTTGTATATCTACACCCTAACCACGTAAGTAAAGATAGCCGAAGCAAGCTGTCAAAATTGCGGAAGAAAATTATTGGTAGACGCTCTCTATGTCTGTATGGAGTTATATAGAGATGGATAGGATATGTAAATGATAAAACTGTATTGTTATTCCAATATTCAAATATTCCGAACAATTGTTTGTGGACAGCAACTTAGCCCTTATGCTTTTTTTCAGTATGCATGGACCAAATCGACCACTTTTGAACCCGACCCCTTAAGATTTTGCTGAAACTTATCCATCCTTTTCTACCCTTTGAAAACATTTTTGAGAATTTTTTCAAAATTTTTTGTCCAACTTCAAAAAAGTTATGAATTTTTCATAAAAATGGCTTTTTTATTTTCAAATAGCCATAACTTTTGTAGAAATTGACTTTTGGGGACCTTTTTTTTAAAAATTTTTGTTTTTGAATGAACTTTTCGAAAAAATACACGATGAAAATTTTACACGATCAATTATATAAAATAATCGGTTTTTTTACGTAAAATCGTAATTTTTTGGAAGTTCGCCATTTTTTTTCCTCAAAAAAAAACTTCAGTTAATTTGTCAACTATTCCTGCTAATCCCAGAGTGGGTCGATTTTTTTTATATTTTTTTTATTTAAAAAAATTATCAAATTTTCAAAAATGAGAAACATTTTTTTCCCGTAAACTTTATTTCTATCATATAAAAAATATAATTTAACAATTTTATGATATAATATTCTCAATTTATAGACTTAATTTGCGAATATAATCACCAAGATTACCTTACCTATTAGTAAGGTCGATAAACTAGGTTTGGACAATTATAGACTTACCTATAGTCAGTATACTAGACACTATACGCTAGTGTGTATCGATTTATGAATACGGGTATATTTTTTATATGATAGAAATAAAGTTTACGTTTCACATCAGGAAAAGTTTTTTTTAAGTCCTCTTTACTTTGGTTCTATCGAGCGTACAGTGTGAAAGACTAAAGCCCACCGTCAACAAACTGATTGGACCTTATCAGTGTGGCTTTAGTCCTGGAAAATCAACAACTGAGCAGATATTCACCATGCGCCCCAAATTTGGGAAAAGACCCGTGAAAGGAGAATCGACACACACCACCTCTTCGTCGATTTCAAAGCTACTTTCGACAGCACAAGAAGGGGCTGCCTTCATGCCACTATTTCCGAATTCGGTATGCCCGCAAAAATACCAAAGGCTCAGCCAAGATCGGAAAGGAACTGTCCAAGCTGTTTGATACCGAACGAGGTTTAAGACAAGATGACTCCATATCACAATGTATTGCTAATAAAAATATCAGAAACTCAATTTTCTACTGTTTCTTTTGTTGTGCGCATCTCCACAGCTTTCCAAACTCCTGCACGACACAAACCGAGTTAATAAGAAAATTATGTACTTCAGTAATTCTCAAAAATTTTCCCGAAGCTATTTTACAAATAGCACAACAAGACACCTGCCAAGCTTTCATATCGCAACTTGTAAAATCTTCATGAACAAATACGAAAAGGAAGTAAAGCAAAACCAAAGAGGAGCGCTGAAGCAGCTGTTCGCTTGCTGACAACTGAGAACTAATAACGATGAGCTGACAGTAATAAGTTGAAATAGGAAAATGCTGCAGAGAAATGTGTGCGTTTGTGGCTGGATTGCTGGTGTGAAGCGTGGAGTGCGACGTTGCAGCGGGTATCGCTTCGGAGGTATAAATGGTGAACGGCTTGGTTGACGTGGAATTGCCTGCATCATTGCTGGCATCGGTTACGGCTCCAACATAATCAACTGCGTTGTCATCTATCATGCTTAGTACGTTGCAGAGTACCGTTAGTGCATAGCTTCGTAATGTAGGCTGGATTAATAACCACACACATACACACACACCTCTAAGGGAGCACATGCATAGAAATGGAAGAAAAATGTGCGTGTGCTCACAAGTAACTGTTATCTAGCTCAGGAAGTATGTTTGTATGTGTGAACTGATGAAGCGCAGGCATCTTGATTAAACCGCTCACAATGTCTTGCACTAAAAATAAACACAATGACTGCAATAACTCACACAATGCACTTTAAAGGTCTTAAGACGAACTCATTCGCACTTCACCGTAAGCTATGTGATTGCAAATTTGTTGTAGCAGTGTTGTTGTATAATTGTGTGTGGGAAAAATATTTATAGAATTACTTGTAAACTACTCATATCGGACACAAAAGCATATTAAAGTGCCGGTGGATAACTGGCGTGTACTTGGCAACTGATTGGCAGCGTAAAGGATACGACAAGTTCCTCAAGAGCAGCACACCTGATAAATTCGCTTTGTTGCCTTAGCATGCAGTGCCGGAATTGAAGTGCAAAATATTCGATTTATATGCAGCAATGTGTCTTGGCAAGGCGTTCGTTTGCTGCATAACAAATAAATAAGACGAAATAAATACAAGTAGTTTATGCTGTTGTGCTTTGCTGTGAAGTGGAGCAGCTTCTGACTGCTGTACAAGGAACTAGTTGGAAACTATTTTTAAGTGGCTTTCTCACTAGTTTGAAACTCAGACACAACTAGGCAGTCAATCAATTGGCTTCACTTCTATAGAAGCTGTTAGTAGTCATTATATGGGGAAACTGACTGAAATATACCAGTTACACACACTACATACCAGTTTCATACCGGTTAAAAATTAACAAAATTGAGCTGCAGCCAAAATTTCAAGAAAAATAAGAAAAAACATTAACTTCAGCAGCATTTAAGCTTCAATACCCTACACACCTGTATTATTTACAGTACAAAAGGGTATTAAAAGTACTTTAATATTATTTTCATCGTTTAGTTTGTATGGCAGCTATATGCTATAGTGCTCCGATCTCAAAAATTTCTTCAGATATTATGCTGCTGTCTCAGACAATAATATGTGCCAAATTCTGTGAAGGTATCTCGTTAAATAAAAAAGTTTTCCATACGAAAACTTGATTTTGATCGGTTAGTTTGTATGGCAGCCATGTGGTGTAGTTGCCAGATCTGAACGATTTCATCAAATATTGTGTTGTTGCCTTGGAAAATAATATTTGCCAAATTTCATGAAGATATGTTGTCAAATAAAACAGTTTTCGATACAGGAATTTGTTTTGGATCGATCATTTGTATGGCAGCTATATGCTATAGTTGCTCGATCTGAACAATTTCTTCGGAAACTATTTCGCCACTTTGTAGAATAATCCATACCAAATTTCGTGCGGAAATCTGGTCAAATAAAAAAGTTTCTTGTGTAAAAACATGAGTTGGATCGGTCAATTTGTATGACAGCTATATGCTATAGTTGTGCAATCTGAACAATTTCTTCGCAGATTGTAGCACTATTTTGGAGAATACTTCGTGTCAACTTTCGTGAAGATATTTCATCAAATATATAAGTTTTCCTTATAAGGCCTTGAGTTTGCTTGATCAGTTTGTATGTCAGCTATTTGGAATAGTAGTCCGATAGCTGCGGTTTCGACAAAGTAAAAGCCAGTTTCATATATTTTATTGAAAATTGAATGCTTTTCAAACAAATTTCTTACGTTTAAGACGCAATTAAAATGAAATAAAGCATTTTTTCAAAGCTTTTCGCACTAACTATTTCTGCTCTACTCTTGACAATAGCAGCCACTCATCCCAATCCTTATAACACACACAAAGTAAATAAAATCCCATAATAACAGCTAATAATATTGCAAACTACAAGTCAATAAACAAGTTCCAAGAAATATATGGAAGTTTATTGGCATATTAAGATGTTTAAAAGGCCTTGAACAAACACTTATTCAACAAACAGAAATATATTTGCTGCCTTCAAGCCCATAAGCACGAGTCATGTGTACTTAAACAAACAAATAAGACAATGCAGATACACACATACATATATATGAACACATAATACAATGAAATAGAAAATTGTTAATAGAATTAAAGGCCGCACCAGCAAAGCTGCTTGTAAAGTCATGAGCTTTTCAGAGTTCAACTGAAAATTGCGAAAATGTAAAAGTCCCAAAGGCACGTGTAGACAACGGGATGCCAATAAATACATGCATTGCTACACATGTACATACATATTGTACATATATACATAGAGTTATTTACATGTGTATATATATGTAAATACATGTATATATATATTCATCTACATCTATGCTAACAATATAAGATGATATCCATATAAATACAATAATATTTGCTGCTGGAGTTCTACGAAATACAAAAACATAAATATGTTGTTGTACTGGCATTCTCAAAAGACTTAATATACATACAAGTATATACATACATATATATTTATCTGTCAACGCTGGACAATTGGATTATACTGATTGTGTTTGAACTGGCATACAGTATTTACATGTTTCGGTTAGCACACAAACCAAGGTATATACATATGTATGTATATGCGATATTTGAACAACAAAAACGAAATAACGTTAACTTCGGTTACAGCGATGCTATAATACCCTACATAGGTGCATTTCTTAAAGCATTAAAGGGTATAAAAATATCTTTGTCTTGTTTTTGGTTGATCAGTTTGTATGGCAGCTATATGCTATAGTGATTCGATCTGAACGATATGTTCGGAGATTGTAGTGTTGTTTTGGCTAATAATCCATACTAAATTTCGAGAAGATATTTGTTCAAATAAAAAAGTTTTCTATACAAAAACTTGCTTTTGATTGCTCAGTTTGTATGACAGCTATAGGCTATAGAAATCCGATCTTAAAAATTTCTTCAGATATAATAATGTTGCTTAAGACAATAATGTGTGCCAAATTTCGTGATGATATCTCGTCAAATAAAAAAGATTTCCATACAAAAACTCATTTTTGATCGATCAGTTTGTATGGCAGCTATATGCTATAGTTGTCCGATCTGCACAATTTCTTTGGAGATTATTTCGTTGTCTTGGACAATAATCCATAGCAAATTTCGTAAAGATAACTCGTCAAATAAAAAAGTTTTCTATACAAGCACTTTATTCCGATCGGTCAGTTTGTATGGCAGCTATATGCTATAGTCATCTAATATTGGCGATTCCGAGAAGTGAGCTGCTTCTTGGTGAGAAAAAGACGTTTGCAAAATTTCAAATCGATAACTCAAAAACTAAGGTCCTATATATACATATATACATATATACAGACAGGCGGACAGAAGCACAGTAACAGCTAAATCGACTCGGCGCGTCACGCTGATGATTTATGTGTTCATATAACTTATATACATATGTACATCTCCGAAACTTCCTTTTTGGTATTAAAAACTCCGAGTCAAACTTAATAAGCCCCACTCAGGGTATACAAAATGTTGCAAACAAAGCTTGTAAACAAAATCCCCCAGCTTGTTGCCAACAAAGAAATTGAATCAACACTAAAGCAAGAGATAGAAATGTATACCAATAAAAACATATACAGACAATTTGAAAGGAAAATTCGGTAAAACAAAAGAAATTCAACAGTAAGTCTATGAATCGCAATAACCCTTGGAGAAACCCCCTGTGGTGAAAAATTTGCTTTGAGCCTTGATCTCTAAAGAATAGAATTTTAGATTATTTGCAGTAATTTAGATGCATATCGATGAAGCCACTTGAAGCTATGTTAAGTTAAATAGTAAACCCAACGAATCCTTAGATAGGCCGAACTTGGACTCCGCAAGCAATCCTTCATGCCTCCCAAAACCTTATATTTTCCATGAAATCTTTGGTGGACTAAATATTAATCTAAGCTTATTTTAACTTCAACTTCAAGGTATTGCATGTAGAGACACTAACTCGTTTCTATAAGACGTTAGTTCAATAAATATTTAAGTCTCACTGGCCGATGTGCCGCTATCGCAAAAGAAATTTACTATTCCCTAGTATAACCTCATAGACAGCCGCTATCAAAATTTCAAGTCACAACGTGGTTTTCTTTCCGAACTTGAAAATCGAGGTCTACTTTGTAGATTTTAGAGCGGTGGGTTCTAAATTACAACTTAATGATTCGGAGCAGTGTTTAGAGATGTTCGAGAGTAATATACCCGACTATTTGCGTCGATATGTGACCACGGAGGAAACATCCGAAACCGAATTCACAGCCATCCGAGCCGACTGCACGCGATTAACCTACTCCAAGGCGTGGAAAATCGCAAAAGTCGGCTGGCAAGGTTATGGGACGCCCAAGGAAGAATTGTTATTGACTACCTTGAAAAAAAACACGGGTTGAACACTCGGAAATCCTCACTTATATTGACTTCATACCGGATCACTTAGAACATGGAGTCGCTAAACCTGAATTCCCACATACCGGCGAGGGAGTTTTGGGTGGGAAAAGCCGTTGGAGGAGAAGCTTCTTCACCGATGGGTCAAAGCTTGGAGGAAGATTGGCGAAGGGGTCTACTGTCACGAGCTCTCTATTAACTCCAGTTTCAGACTTCCTGACTATTGAAGTGTATTCCAGTCCGAGGTTACGTGCATTAAGGTTTAGATTCACTGCTCCGGATTACCGCCTTCTTCGGAGATAGCAGAGCGGGAAAACTAACCTTGAACTCATTAAAAGTGCATTAAGGGTTGGTAAAGGGGTGCCTGACCAACCTCGCTATCAATAGAATCGAGTGTCTTTGTGATAAGACTCGTAATGGGTGCCAGGCCATCTCGGAGTCGCTGGAAACTGTAAATCTGAGGAGCTATGAATGGGTGTGGATTGATGCTTCCGTATCCTCTTGCATTCTACTACAAAATAGCTCGGCTTCGCGGAAGATTGGACTGCGCTGGGACACAATCGGTCGCAAGATCGATGACAAGAGATCTAGTTATCTCTCCGCCCTCCGTAAGAATAATCTGTCCCTGTGAGTTGTGGAGCTTTTAACGAACCATTGCTCTATTGGCTTACACGCAGTAAGGCTGGAAATCCTACCAGACGCCATCTGCAGAAGCTGTTTGGGAGGTCAAGACTTAAAAATTTGTGTGCGCATACCTTCGGGCATTCCACCGAGCTTGCGCGTATGGGAAAGTAAACGCCTGTGCAATTTTTGCTAATATATAGTTCGAACATAGGAGTTCTTCTTTTCTAAGGCATCACAAAGGACGTGTGATCTTTGATTAGCCATCCAACGTAACCTAAACTAACCTTGAAAAAGGAAGATTATTACATAGCATACATGGACCTTTTGAAGAACGAAATCGTTGAAAATCGGCTGCATTTGAGGAAACGGAAAAGTCTGTTTTACTGAGGCAATGCACAGTGCCACAAGTCTGTGAAAACAAATCCATGAATTGGGTTCCGGATCGCTTCGCCATGCACCGCATTCTCCAAATCTGACCCCATTCCGTTTTTAGATCTCAAAAGAATTCTCGCTGGGAAGAAATTTTCGACAAATGAAGAGATGATCGCCAAAACTGAGGCCTATTTTGGAGCGAAGGACAAATGGCGCCTCAAAAATAGTATCGAAAAGTTAGAGACGAATTATATTCAATGTTTTCTACTATGGTAGACCGGGGACATTTTAATTGACACATTTCTTTTCTGCTCCAGATACAGAATTCCAAATCGGGGTTTAAGTATAAGTAAATTTATTAGTTTTAAACGACTAGTGTATGGAGGAAGGCTTTACCTAGAATCCCATCGGAAATGCCTTAAGGCAACGAGTTTAGCCTTAAAATTGTTTGATTTCAGTCTCTTGCGTAGCTGAGGTTCCTACATTCATCATTCGTGCATCCTATCATTATTGGTCGGAACAATGATTGGATTTAATATTAATTTAACGTCGAAACAATATAGCGAATGACGCTATGAAAATAAGATGCCGCGGAAAAAACTAAAGTTCGTTGAAGGTATTGGAGACCATCTCAGCCGAGACTTAGAACACACGTATGGAAAGTTGAATTAGGCATTGGCGTACTTGTGGTGACTCGGGAGCCTATTTTGAAGACGTTAGTAAAATTTTCCCTAAAATTCGTGAAAATGCAATTTTGTAATTTGTCAGTCCGAGTTAAATATGATCATACGATATCTCTTCATTTATCAATAGAAAAATTATTCATTGCTTTTTGAATTTCCCTAACTTACTTTCCAACAATAATGGATCAAAGTTCCTGCTTACCTACCTTTTCGCCTTAAAATTCCCAGCCGAAAACCTTGAAAAGTGAAACCCCATAAATCTTGACTTATTCCACAGTATTAACATTTCTTTATTTAAGCATTTCATGAAAATTCGTACAATATAGGGAAATAATATACAAAAAGAAATCGCAAACAAAGGTGAAATGCGCATTGTGTAGAGAAAGTGAATTATGTATTTATGTATTATTATTATTTGACAAACATAAAAGCGACAAATGAAAATAAAAAATTTAACCGCGATAAAAACAACTTACACAAATCGAGTAAAACATAAATGAAGAGAATAACAATGAAAGAATTGGCGAATTGGCGTGATGTTCGGAGGCTTTGGCGCAACACACACCACACACACACACACACAAGAATATTGATATGCACGAGTGCATGGGCGAACAGTGAGGCGTTGTTGCACAAAATGACATTGTTGCCGGGAATTTCGTGCGAAAAAAACGCGCCCACAAAATAAATGCAAATCACGGCGGAAGGCAATCGAACACTGAAAATCGAAATACCAAGCGAAGCGAAGGGGGAGACGGCAGCGGTATGCGACAACTAGTGAATGCAGTGCGCACACATGCATGCCTTTATGTATGTGCAGCGACGGTATGCGGTCGGCTTTTGTAATTTTCCGCTCGCGTTGTAAATTTTGTTGCATACTTTTAGGCGTTGTGGCGTAAATTGCTGTGCTGCGCCTATATTGACAACGCGGATGTGTGCACTGCTTGCGGTTGTACTGTAGATACAAGTTTTTGTTTAGTTTATTGCCTCCGTGGTGTTGTTGTGGCAACACTATTTTCTGTTGTTGTTGTTGCAGTCAACTTTTGTGCCGTTGTTGCCACATTTTTACACGCAAAATACAACGAAAGTTATTTACAAATTATGCATGCGCTTTTCTGCCTCATTTTTTTTGCACCTCACCTCACCCCCGCTTGTTGTTGCCAGCGCTTCCGCTTCCACCGCCGTTATGCTGGCGTTTTTTTCGCCACTTTTGTTGTTTTTGCTTGTTCGCCATTTATGCGTGTTTTGTTGTTGTTTTGTGTTGTTTTAATTGTTATTCATTGTTGTGGTGTTTGTTGCTGCTGTTATGGTTGCTGGCATCGTTGTTGCACGTGGCCGTGGTTGAGCAATGCTTTATTGTGTTTGTGTTCTTGTTGTAATTTCCTGCTGTTATCCTACATATTTGTGTAATATTTTGTTTTCTTCTTTTCTTATTTGCTGCTTTGCTTTATTTTTTATTTTTATTTTTAGTTTTTATTTTTAGTTTTTATTTTTAGTTTTTTATTTTTGTTTTTTGTTTTGTTATTTAGTGTCACGACGTTGGCGTGCTGTCGCTTCCGTCTCCACTCATTACGGCTGCTCTCTCACTCACTCCTACTCTTCGTCGCTCCCAACGCTCCGGTTCGCTTAACTGTGTCTGCCTAGTAACCGTAATGCACGCCATGCCCAGCGACGGCGGTATGCACTAAAGCGGGTGCGGCGAGGGTCCTGCGTGGCAAAGGAGAGAGTTTTTTTTTTATTAAGCAGTGTGTGAGATAAAATTGCGTTGCAAATAAATTTTGAATTAGTAACTCACAGCGTGGCCTTTCGCCAGTAAACACTGCTTAGTAAGCATTATGTAATATAATTTGCAACTATTTAAGTTTATTTGCCGGTCTCCGCAGTGGAAGAGAGGCTTTGTTTGCGGCTCATATACTTACTTAACAGCGAGTGGTGCCAAGGCGGGGGCAGCGAGTGGTAAACCATGTCCAAGGACTGCAGGTGCAACTGTTGTTAAGAAATCACGCAAGAAATGTGCAAGAAAAGAGAAACGAAAAAAATATTTAAGATAAATGTGTGTGTAGATAAAACAGCTATTTATGAAATTTCAACAAAGTGATGGTGTTATAAGCACACATTTAATGGAAGAAAATAAAATTTAACTCACATATGCGTTAATGTATGCTTTTAGGCGCAATATGCTTTCAGAATTATTAAATAAATTAATTTTGTAAACCAATGATCTCATACCAACAAGAGTAACTACTTAGTTTTAATAAATTAAAATATATATCTATAGTGAGCTAACTTTATAAAAGTCTTCCGAGAGTACTCACAGCACATAGTAATTTTCATAAAACTGCGTCCAAATGTATACTTCAAATTCTTATAGCATATTAAGCCTAATTAATAAATTAAAAATAATTTTTAACAAAGAATATTAAGTAACTAGTGAGTAACCATCCTCAAAAGCCTGATAAATAATAAACGTTGTCAATTATTGACTGCAATCTCAAATATATTCGATATATAATTTTTGTACTCAGAATGGAATAATTAAATATAATTAAAATATAAAAGAATAAAAATAATATAATATAATGACCAAAGTGTGAAATAGAAAAAGTATATAATCCACACGCAGAAGGTAGTTTCAAACTAAATGACTACAATTTAGTCTTTCAGGCTGAAATTATGGATATAAAAGAAGGCCCCTAATCAGCTCTTGCTGAAACCAGTAAGAAATATTCTATTGAATAGTCAAGCGACAATTAAAGCTATCCGTAGCGCCTATATTACATATATTATTCCAGCAAGTCTTAACATTTTGGGGATTGGGGTAGACACCATTTACGCGATTATAGTTGAGCGAGTAATATAGAGATAGAAGGAAATAAAAAAGGTCGAGTAGCTGGCTCATTCGGGAGCAGCTGGAGATACAATTCCTCTAAGCAGCCTCAGGCCATTCAGCTTCTCCAAAGGGTTTTTTGAAACAATGTACACTAGAGGAACACACAGAAGACTAGGAAGACACAATGTTATTGTGGGGAGATGTTGGTGATGAACAAGAGCCAGACATTTTCAGTACCAATTGACAGTGTGGATTGAACACACGAACCACCTTGGAAGGCTTCGAGGCCCATCAAAAACCTCTGCTGTACTTTAGATCCGGTAGCCGGTTGCAATGCAACTCCACATTCAACTGACAAGGTGTCGGTTCTTTCCGCACACTCGGTTTTTAACCACAAGCACCACCATACTCCAAGAGAGGCCAGTCCGCATGAGCCGGTTGCAGCGAACTTCAAGGGCTCCTACTGCTCGTGGTACCAGAAATAAGTCTACGGTCAGACCTCGTAGCCGAAACTACTACCAGTTGAGCTTCCATACTGCTGTGAACTGGAAGCCAGAAGTTGGACCCCATACGTAGACACCATTCACACTTGAAGCTAATCTTAAACGCCTTCGCTGGCTAAACAATTCCCTTGCAAACCACCCTAACTGTTCGGCATTCCGTCTAGTTGAGATAACACCGCTAACATCGAAATGTTAATGTCCGATTACATCCGACATTCTGAAATTACATGCACCCAGTCCTCTACCCTCGCCCCACAAAAACAACCCGAGCTATCAGATAGGTCATCACCGGGCATTTACCATTAAGATTCCACCTTCCGCATGCGCTGAGGATGATGAGATGCCGGAACAGTATCTACGCGAATTGCCTGCCTTTAGTCGTATGAGATCGGACAAATTCCACGGTTCTGAATGCTCCAATTTAAGCGAGTTTGAGCAGATTGGGTGGAAAAAAAAGAAGAAGGAAAGAAACACTTCTTTTTTTTTATAAATCTACCGAGTTGCCAGATAAGGCTTAATTTAGTTATCAGTGCTAGTGCGGTCGCCTGCGGTTACGGCGCTTATACGCCTACCTATTCAACTAACCAACCAATAGCACTCAGAAATATTCGGTATCAATGTTTGTACTCAACATGACATCAAATTACTTTCTAAGAAGTTATATCCACAAAATCAAAGTTTTGAAAATTCCGGAGCCGTATTTGGGTTCTCAAAACATTAAATGCTGTTTTCAGAATCGGTGAGGAAAATTTCTACGAAACTGTTCGACTTCACATGAGCCTTTTCGATATATTTCTTAAGTACTGAACGATAGCCTAAACCAATCTGAAATGTAAATTTTTTCACAAAAATATTTTTTTCTCTGAAAATCTTACGTTCTGTCGAAAATCAAAATTTTTACCAGCACCTTTATTCATCTCTAGAAATTAAAAAAATGTTTCGCTTTTTGATTTGAGATAACATACTTAAGCAGAAAATTCGCCCACAGACTACGTTTTCGGAGGTTCTTCTAGAGTTCGGTTACGGGATAAAAATGATAGCTCTGAACATTTTGATACCCTGATCATCACAGATTTTCTGGAAATATTATACCCTCTTGGTTTACTTTTCCGAAATCGATATCATTACTTTTTTTTTGGCTGCTCAGAGAAAACTTTGTCTAAGACCGGCAGTCGGGAGCTGCTTGAGCCATGTATAAAATAATCGTTTCTGGCTACTCCCAAGTGTATGGCGCTCAGACAGCTTTTCTTAATCAAAATCTCTTCACTGCTGACGAAGTTAAAAGCCTATACCGACCATACTGGGAAGGAAGTTTTCGAAATGTGGCGCTCCATTTTTATTGTTTATTTTTAGGGATGTCAACACTTTAATAAAAAACTGGCGACAAATTTAAATCTTGGTTTAATTTTGGGACACCCTGTATTTTAATCCAATCTTACACTCATTGTGGAACACTTTTTAAATACATTTACTTTTCCTTCTCATGAAAAATGACAAGTGACAATTCGCTGCAACTTCGATATCTAAATCTTCGTCTAAATCTTCTATTAAGTCCTTAAATAACCGTCTTAAATTACACGTTTAACAAAGATTTTCATCCAGAACTATTCCTTTTCATTACATTTTATTTTTTCCGTTTTCCTTCTCAAAATTCCCCAGAGTTCGTAGCTTCCTTCCCACGTTCATAATTTCCAATTAAAAGCTCATTAACGAACTTTCGAGCTAATGATTAACTGAAATTGCTATCCTTCCGTGCACAAGTTGCTGCACACTGAATTACGTGCAACTTTGAAAGTAAAAAAAAAACGAGAGTGCGAGTGCAAAGCTTTACAGTCACACCAACACATAACCAAATACGCGGCGGCTTATTTATCTGCAAGTACGCGGTAGTTTATAGCGCCGCCACTCACAAATTGTTAATTAAACACAAATGTTTCCACGAAACTGTAAATATTTTGATAACAACAACATAACAACATCCCCTGACCACAAAGCTTTTAAGCTCCGAGCGCCGCCAACATGTGTACAGCATACAGCCGCTGCTTTATTATCACGCCGATAATTGCGATAATGGCTTTTTGTCATAATTAAAGTCGACATACTTGCGCCCCATCTTCGTTTAGCCGCCAGCATGCGTCTCCACCTCGTGGCATGTGTCGGTAAGTGCGTCGTCTTACCTGATAGCCGGCAAATTGTCATATGTTGCTCGGCTAATGGCTCATTTTCGCCACTGAGGCGTCGTAAAACGTTTAAATGCGAAGCATATGCGGTGTTGTTGTTGTGATGTTTGTTGGTTTTTGTGCTTAATCCACTTCAAGTTTTCGGTCGAATTTTCAGGTTTTACGATTTTAGTTAAATTGGCGCTCATTTCCTTATTGTTTAGTTGCCGACAGCGTTGGAACATAATTCGACCAACGATTGGATAAGTCCTTCCCCGAATCTGACGGAGTTTTTGGTATTAATCAACGTCTGTTACACAGCCGCATTAGTATTGCAGGGATACCACGGCCACTGTAGAAAGTGTCGCCTCCGACCTTGTCCCATCCATCGCATTTCTTGGACGGCAGTGATGTCAACCTTCATTCCAACGGGGACATCAACCAGCTGAGCAGCTTCACTTTCCCAGTTAAGGGACCGGATATTCTAGGTGCATGCCCTTTAATCGTAATCCTTAAGGCGTTTGCGTGGTCGTCATCAAAAGGGGGGTCTCAGATCTGAGGTTGTGTCCATTAGGGATGTGGTTTACGTGGCCAGTCTCAAACACAGCGCACAACCCTGGGGAAGGATGTTTTGCCTTTTGTCTTAATCTCGCCTTCAAACGGCTGCTTTTGCTACCCAGAGCATACTTGGGCTAGGACAGGAAGCCGTGAATCACCCTCATGGCTCCATCCTCATCACATATTAGCTTCCGTATAAATCTGTTCCCTGCAACGGAACCAATTATCCCACTTCAGCGGTTGAAACACCAAGGCATGTCTAGGAGAGCCTATTTTATTATATACCATCTCAAATGTGTATATAGTTCCTTCACACATCTCTTTTTAGGGGAAATATTTCATAGTCCCCTTATATATTCTCAGTGAAGAAACAAACTTCTTGCAAATAGTTTCGTAGCTAAGACAGCATTTTTAAGATTTTTTAGGTTAGTGTAATCGGCGCTCAAAACTCGATGAACGCTTTCACCGAAATCCACTTATAGACCGCAGAATTATGGTAAGGTAAATGGATATATCAACCATATTAATGTTAAGCCCTATTCTAGATGAAAGGCTACCGGCGATCAGCTGTTCATCTTCGGAAAAAAATTAGACTCAACTGATCTAAGCGGCCTCTTCAGTAGCATGCGGTCAACTACCATAAAAGTAACCTTTTCGCAGATGATTGTCACTGTTGAATAGAATTTTAATAAGCAAATAAGAAATATTTACACAAAACTTTCCAAAGACGCAAAAATTGTAATCGAAGGGTTGAACGTGGTCACCATCCAGTTGCTGTAATGATTTGGTAGAGAGCCTCCTGTAAAGACGTTACAACTATTCACTTCTGAAAGCGCAAAAGTTAACAAACAGGATGTTTTAGAAGGTTTAGCAAAGCATCTCTCTCTCCCGTACTCTCTTGTATGGAGAGCATGGTATATTCCAGCAAAGTTCTCCTTCAGCACACAAGGTAAATAGCCACTTCTGGGTGGTTGGCTTGAGAGCAATATCAGGAATATTTCTTAGCTGCAGATAACTGGCCATCCAGTCCAGATTTGAATTCATCGCACTACAGTTTGTCGTTAGAGTTGGAGAATATTGCCTGTCAAACACGCTACAGAAAGCAATCTTTGGTTCAAGCAGCATCGTTAATACAAATAAAGTTAGGGACTTCGAAATCGGTTTTAATAATTCCGACTCGTTGTTGGATGGTATATCTTTTCATGATGAAATGACAAACCTTACTAAAGAGAAATGTCAAAAGAGCGGAAAAATATGGCGTCACTTGTTATCTCCATCGGTCTACTTTTGTAGTGCCCTATTGAACAACCCCACAGAACTCTGGGTGTGATCAATGGCCGAATCGTTTGAGGACTTCTGTGAAAATAAAAGGTAATCATTTCGTATGTATATCACTCACTTAACATATTCATTATTAAACAAGATTAACTTTTTAAAAAAATATATGATAGTTTCATTTTTACAGCGGTCTGAACAAGTAACAGAACTTATGGCAGGATTAATTTAAGTCAAGTATAGTATTTGCCTGGTAATTTTTGTAGAATTAGGATTTTTGAAAATAGTTTCGATTGCTTGAGCTCAAATCAGCGATATGTCTCTCTCTCTAAAGTGTAAGAGCGGATACGGGATCAAGGAAATACGCAATTTTTCAAAATGATTCATTTTTCGATCTCATCAATTATTAGAGTATGGAGAATGTAAATGGAGGGTGAAGCCATTGTAGAAGTTCACGCAAGAGAGGAAAGTTCTCTGAGCGCCATTCACTTGGGAGTGGCCAGAAATGATTCTTTTACATATGTCTCAAGCAGCTCACGACTTCCGCTCTTAGACCAAGTAACCTCTGCGTAGACCACAAACATCCGTTTGAAGGCGATGAAGAGGTTCCTCAGGTGTTTGAGAGGCGGGCTCTGGTAAAAGACTATAGAGAAAGGAATGAATAATGTATAAGGTCGTTTCAAAAGCTGGAAATATAGCACCTAAATCCTCTGTTGCCTTGCTGTGGCACTATTTGTATTATTGGAATCACTTAGGTACCGCTGATAATTGATAGAGAGAGGGACCGCCTCTCAGTTCCAACGATCTGTTAAGCTCAAAATCTTTTATATTTTGCAACTCTCGAGTCAAAGTGCGCGATAAACGAAAAGAAAAAGATTATACCTACGGCCGCTCAGCAAGCTTAACCTTTTGTAAAACATTAATTGACTTACGAAATTGTTTTTGTAAATTTCCGAACATAAGACGCTCAACAACAAAGACTCATTGCTTAGCGCCTAATTGCAGCTAAACCGCGCGCGTTAAGCCAAAAGTACGTGTTGTAACGGGAAATTTCCACGCACAGAGTTGCCAAGTAATTTGAAATTCCAATAGGCAGTGCAGGAGACTTCGCACGCAGAAACTTTCGTGCTACGTGTGCGACACAACCACCACATCAACGCATAAAATGCATTTCTTCACGCATTGCAAGAAAGCAACGGCACATACGATGTCGGTGTCCACATGCCGCGCAACACTTAGCACGAAGACGGTGGAATAGAATCTACAGCATTCGCCAAATGTGTAACCCGATGCATAGATTCACACTCGTAAACAGACAAAGATGTCAGGCGAGTCTAGTGCGAGTGCTAAAGACTTTGAGTAAGCACACACACACACACACACGAGCTTATGGGATTTCAGCCGCCACTCGGGAAAATGGAATTTCTTAGTGCTGCTGGCACCTGCTTTGGTTTACGGTGAAGAAATTAAATGAGTGAAACTATGAAGAGAGGAGAGCGGGTGGAGAAAGCAGAATAATGCAGATCAGATTTCACTTGAATTCACTTACAAGCTGTTGCATATACTTATATATAAGTATTAGTATATATGTGTGTGTGCGTCCTGTTGTTTTTATGCGCACAAAAGGCATAACGGCACATTGTGTGCATAGTGAGAAAGCCATAAATCAATGCGGTGCTAAGACAAGTGGCGAATACTCGTCGCCGTTGAATTTATGACAACTTGCAATCACAACTACAAGCAAACGCACAAACACACACACTCATATATATGTATATCGAAATAGCAGTGTGTTGGTGCTTCCTGCATTCCTTTGTAAGCGCTTGATTGTGGTTCGTTTTCTGAATGCATGAAAAATGTATGTCATAAATTATGTAATAATGCAGTTTCGATGTGCGACCGAGACACTGCTCATATATTTATGCATAAATGTGTGAGAGGTTTTCTTGTGGCTTAAAGACTCTTCAGCTCTTTTATGGTGTAGAATTTATTATTTGTAAGAAATTAATGATGTGCTCAAAATGTTGACTGAGAATTTGTCTTGACTTTGATCCATAAATTTAAAGAGCTGAAGCTCGCTGACTTGTGGGTGGCATTGCCAGCAAGAAATTGCTGACTTTTTGAGGCATTGTCAAATGGCTTTACATGAGGTAGCAATATATGCCTGGAAAATCATCCTACAATCGACTTCTTTCTGTGAGTGGTCAATGGAGTTATGAAATAAGTGAGAAATGTAGCATTCTTTGCAGTAAGAAGCTCTATAAAACTAATAAAGCTTCATGAGATCCAATCACAAGCAATTGAGTATTTTTGCCCTTAGAGATTTTCAGAAAATATTTAATGTCTAGATTACGAGATCTTTGACGTTTAAGATAGTTTAAGGGACTAAATGAAGTATTAAATTCGATAGCAAGACTCTCTTAAACTTCGCAAAAAGCGTCCACGTCCTGAACGACGAACACTTCAGCTTAAATTAATCTGAAGCTCCATCTGGTATTACTAAGCACGATGATGTGTCATGTCGGCCAGTATAACCTGACCTAACTTAGAAGATGGAGTCATATGTAGAAGTTCACGCAAGTGAGGAAAGTTTTCTGAGTGCCTTTCACTTGGGAGTATCCAGAAATAATTTTCATACATATGGCTCAAGAAGCTCTCGACTTCCGGTCTTAAACCAAGTATCCTTTCGGTAGCCAAAGAACATCCATTTGAAGGCGAGCTAAGTGAGAAGACGAAACACCCCTCCTTTGGGTTGTGCGCTGAGTCTGGGACCCGCCACCTAAAAAATACCGCCACTTAAAGGAAACAACAGCCTCGGATGTGAGACCCTCTCCTTTTGATGACGATCATGGCAAACGAATAAAGGACCATGATTTGAGGGCATGCACCTGGAATATCTGGTCCTTTAATTAGAAAGGCGTCGCTGCTCAGCTGGTTGGTCCTCGTTAGAGTGAAGGCTGACATCACTGTCGTCCAAAAAGTACGATGGACGGGATAAGAACCGCAGCGAGTATGTCCTTGTGGGATTTACTACATTGACCGTATAAAGAAGCGCAAATTCAGTGTGTGATTCATGATGGGAGAGAGACTCCGTCGCCTAGTACTGTCATTCACCCCAGTGGATGCACGTCTACCCACAATTCGCATCACAGCGTGTTCCTCAACATATCGCTGATTTGCGACCACGCCTCGACGGAAGAGCAGGAAGATGTGACCATACATGTCTACTATGAGCCCTTGGAGCGTACCTATGAGGGCTGCCCCCGCCACAATATCAAAATCTTGCTTGGCGACTTTAACGCCGGTGTATATTTGGCACAACAGTCGGTAAATTCAGCCTCCATGATAAAACCCGAAATGGGTTGAGACTGATCAAGTTCGTTGGAACCCGAAATATGGTTATCTGTAGATTACAGCAAAGGGAAAATTCATCTCTGGATCGAAAAGCCACCAACCAGATCGATCATGTTGTGACAGATGGAAGACAAAGTGTTTTAGACGTACATACGTTCCGAGATCATATCATTAGCTTGGAGCACTATCTCGTTGGAGATAATATATGCACCTAGCTCTGTGCAGCAAAAAACGCACATCAACAAGCACAAGGAAGGTTCGACGTCGAGAAGCTGCAATCAAAACCGGCAGCCGAAGGATTTTCTACTCGCCTTGCACTCCTGCTCTCTGGGATTACGCATCAAGAACTCAGTATAGGGGAACTGTGGAGCGACCTTTCAAGCTCCTTACGTACAGCTGCAACCGAAACCATTGGCTTTCGGAAAGGGCAAAGAAACAGCTGTTACGACGAGGCGTGCCGTGTCGCAGCGGAGAGAAAACAGACTACCTACCTCGCAAAGTTACAATCGATCACAACCCGTGCGGGATGAGATAGATAGCGAGAGTTGAAGAGCGACACGCATTTGCAGAGCAAAGGAGAGAGGTCGAAATGCGAGAGTACGAAGAGCCTAAAAAGCTGGCCAACAGAGGTAATGCTCGAAAATTCTACGAAAAGATACGCCATTAACAGAAAGTTTCAAGACCGGAGCTTACTCTTAAAAAGCAACGGCTGTTATGCTTTGCCGGCTTAAGGATCAGATCTTGCCTTTTCTGACTACAATTTGTTCTAGTCCAAGCAGAATTCCCTACTGGTGTATGGTTCACATCAAAACAGGGTATTAAAAATTGACTGGATTCATTATTGGCCGCCAAGTTAGCGAAGTACTTGTGGCAAGAAATCAACTTATTGCCAGAAAGTTTCAGAAACAAATTAGTTTAAATAATAGTTTTGTTCATATTTTTTTTAATAAACTTTCAAAAGTTGAAAAAATAAAACCTCACAAGCATAGTTAAATACCCATTTTTGCTCCTGATAGTGAAATATTATTGTCTCTCTGTTTTGGGAAACCAATGCCTAGAAGCTCTTAATTATTATTTAGCTTTAGAATATGTTTTTATATAGCTCACTCAACTAATTTTCCTTTCACGCAACCATTGACTCTTTGATCTTTTCTTTGCTCGCCAAATTATGTTTTTAAAATTAAATTTTTAAAATTTTTAAAGCACAGTTTTAGGCTAAATATATAAACGAACATAATTTGCGGTGACTTGGCTCACACGGACATATTTGAGTCCGTAAACAAGCTATAAACCGCGAAAATATATCATTTAAAAATTCAGAAGGACATAAGAGAAAATTTTAAATTAAATACCTACAATCAAATTGTCTTCTGGTCCTTCTTAAGCCTTCGTAAACACTATTTCTACAATTTAAAAAAATACCATATTTATGTCGACTTTAAGAGTCAGACGTAAATATTTGTTGCCTGCATTGTTGTAGCACAACTTTGGGCACAACAACTTGCAAATTATGCGCCAGAGAGATATTAGCCTTCCCTAGAAATTTTTACGCTTGTGACGGTCAACAAAAATATATATAAGTAAATAGAGAATTAAAAAAAAACAAAAATAAATAAATAAAATAATACAAAATAATACAAAATAAACAACGGAAGCCACGAGTAAAAAGCAGGAAGCTGAAAGTTTCCTACAAAACGCGAAACAAACAAGCAACAACAACAACGTGAAAGACAAGTTAGCGTACAAGAGAACAACAAGCGACGAACTGCGAAGCAAAATCCCCCAGAGTCCCCACAAAAACTGCGAAAAAAATTCACAACAAATAGCGCGCCCCTCTTTGTATGTATGTATGTGTGTATAAATGTGCGGTGTTGCCGGTGACTGCAACGATAGCCGCTCGGTTGGACAGGCAGAAGACTGACAGCTTAACGAAATTTGCTAACAAAACTGCCAGCGGCAGGCGTGGCGCGCCGGAAGCGACATCAATCAGTCGTCTGCCGTGGACTTGGTTGCGGCGCAAGAGAGCGCGACAGCAAACAACGAGCGCCAAATACACACAGTGTTATATACATTGGCACCATAACGGCAGTAGCGCGACAGTTGCCGAATACGCCAACAGCGGCGGCAAGACAAAAAATTAATAATGATTGATTAGTTTTGTTGCTGCAAGCCGCACACTTTGCTATCGTCACACCCCATGCTCACGCGAGTGCTGCTTGCCAGCGTTGTTGGGTGCTATGCCGCTTGTAACGGTACTATTTCACAGCTGTCCAATATGTGTCCGAAACTGTGCGACGAATAAATGAATTGACTTGACAAACGTCCAGTTCGTCAATCGCGCGTTTATAGCGCTTGAAGCGATAAAAGAGATAGGAACGGGGAGGAGTAAGGGGAGCTAGGCGCAGTCGGGTGTAATAGAGCAGAAATGTTGCGCAAGGCAATGGGCACATTGTAACGACATCTTTTAAAATAAGTTGGCTTTCAAGTTCTTTAAAAGTTTGTATGAGTATGTGTGTCGTCTCTCTCTCCCTCTCTCCCCCTACTCTAGCATGTAGGAAGTGCACGGAAATTATATAGCGGCACATCACTGTATACATATATCTGTATGTATGTATGTATGGTACTTTATGCAGCTAGTTCCTGCTGTGGCGAGAGTAAATTAAAAACTGACTTATTGAGCACGTGACTGATTGGTCTGCGTTTGATTGGAACGGCAGAGAAAAATATGCTACCAGTTTGAGAATTTCAAAGCAATTATTTTGACAGTATATTTACTGGGAAAAGAGATGGTGGGAGAGGATGTAAAGCAATCTTACTGTAAAATTTTAGTTCAGAAATTCCTTTGGAGAATTTAAAATTCTCTTTGAAACCCTTCATAAGAAATATATTGGTTATATACAGGTATAGTTCTGACTTGACAAAGAATGACTTATTTTTATTTCCGATCGTAAAAAGCATATAAGAGTGTATAGATCTTAATGGCGAATATTTTGAAAAAAAAAAATAAATTTCTCTAATCGCGAAATATGAAAGGCAACCCTTATATATTGATGACTCACTATAGAAAATAGGCGTAGAAGTTTGATTTTTGGCAAAGATCCTCTGGGAAAAGTTAGCTTTAGGTGAACTTCAGAACACTTGCTTAATCTTTCAAGCGTTGACCTTGAGTATTTTAGCGATTACTAAACTTCCTCCTGAAAATCCAAGAGTTTTGTAGCACACTGTAGATTGCAGCTAATCTTTACTGTCTGTCTTCATGAGAGAACTTTATCCCTAAAATCAGTAGCATATAGGATAAGCTATATGAATATTGATTTACAGAGTTGGTTTGCTCTTTAAAGAAAAAACTTAAAGCTCTCGTGGCATACTGCAGTTTAATTAAGAGCTTTTGTAAATTCTTTGCTCAGAGAGAATTTTATAAAGTAAGTGCTCCCATCACATCAGTTATTATCCGCACTTTTCTTGAATAACTTCTGTGAAAGCTTTTCTGCTGTTCGAAAATGAAAGATTTTTCAACAATTTTCGAAATCGAACTTTAAACTTAAAAAAAATCGATTTTCTTAGTGATTTTTTCATTACTCAATGCCACTTAATAGTTTTCGTAAACAAATAATACTTTCATCGGTTGGTTAAGCTTTTGAGCTTTCATAGCAATTTGAAAGTTTTACCCAATGCCACTTAACAGTTTTCGCAAACAAACAACACTTTCATCGATTGGTTAAGCTGTTGAGCTTGCATAGCAAAGTGAAAATTTTACCATTTAAGCTTTCAAGCTTTGATAGCAAAGTGAAAATTTTACCATTTAAACTTTCGAGCTTTCATAGCAAAGTGAAAGTTTAACCATTTGGGCTTTTGAGCTTTCATAGCAGAGTAATATTTTTATCAATTAAGCTTTTGAGCTTTCATAGCAGAGTGAAAGTTTTACCATTTAAACTTCTGAGATTTCACAGCAAAGTGAAAGTTTAACCATTTAAGCTTTGAGCTTTCATAGCAAAGTGAAAGTTCATCCATTTGGGCTTTTGAGCTTTCATAGCAATGTGAAAATTTTATCATTTTAAAAGCTATATTCTCTATTTTCAGGTTAAAATGATGGTCTAAATAGAATAACTCACTTCAAATTATATACACATAGTATTTAATACAAGAAAAATATTTTATTCGATTGCACCTTTCAAATTAGATTAAAAAATTTCCCTACAATAATTTCATTTAGTTGGTTAGTTTGTACGGCAGCTATATGCAATAGTAGTCTGAACAAAACAACTTATTCGAAGATTATAGCGTGGGGCCATAATTATAGTCATGAGCCATGTTTTTGTCGAATTTCGACAAGTTATCATGACAGATAAAAAAAGCTTTCTATAAAAGGTCATGATTTTAATCAATCAATTTGTTTGACAGCTAAGGACTCAAAAGATTTTAAGTTGCGGTGCAATCCTCATTTGTATGGCAAATATTTTTTCTTGAAGACAAAATAATGTGTGCGAAAATTCAGATTGATATCTCAAAAACTGAGAATCTAGCTCGCGTTTATGCAGATACAAGCAGACGAAGGAACTTCCTTAAGTCTATTCAGCTCGTCACAATGTCAATATAAAAACTTTTTTATAAAGCCTCCCACGTTTCCTACTCTGCATTTCAAGCTTCGTTTGAAACTTAACATATCCTCTTCAAGTTATAAATATTTATCTTGGCTTTAGCTAATATAATATATGATACATTTCTGTCTAAACATAATACAATTTCTTATATGAGTCACACAAACAAAAGTTCATTCCATAAACAACATATGTATGTACATTTGCTAACGTATCTGCCTCAACAAACAGCTTCAGCGCCTAAATGTATGCTTGTATTTTTTAATGCTCGTCTTCGTTGTGCTATCTATACGCCTTCTATAGTCGTTAATATATTTTAAAGTGTTACGTTTTTGTTCACGCTTCATTACAAAGTTCAACAGCACATCACCTGACTGCATAAAGCTTTTAAGCAGATTAAATGTGGCAGTCAATATGTAACTTGGTGATACCGCAAAAGAAGGCTAAGCCATAAAGGTGTATTTGTATGGGTGGTGGCTAACAAAAACAAAAAAGTATGTGTATGTGATCTGTTGATTTTATGGCTGTATAGAAAATGTCATAAGAAGTTAATGCGGCTGGCAGCTGCTATGGCTACGCCGTTGGGGTTAACCGCCAGCCTACTAAGAGTATTTTTATAATCAAATGTAGATATGTATGTCTACCAAACAAAGAGTAAATCTGTCAACAGTTCTTTGTAGCATCGACAGCATATCTTCTTAATAATCATGTAATCTTTTTATAATTTTGTTTTTTTTTAATAATGACTGGTTGATCATGTGATGGTGTGGTGAGTTATTTAGTAGTATGAAGATAAGGTAATATAAATATATTTATTATATAAAAATATTAAAAATTAGATAATAGACAACCCCGCTTGGGAACTAACAACTTGAATGAATTACTTTTTTTATATATGTGGTATGAAAACGTATGTTAGGGTGAGCCAAAAAACTAAATATATAAAAAAATATAAATAAAAATATTTTCTCATGGCAAAAAAAAATCTATTTTCATTGAAAATATCATAACTGTTAAAACGGTTATAATAAAATTTTTTATGTCGCATATGATAGTATAGCAAAAAAGTTCCTAAAAAAATATCCCTCAAGGGATTTTTTTTTTTTTTTTCTTTTTCAATACGAAAATTCGTTTCAATGCTATATAATTTAAGCTCAAAATTTTGCCTTTCAAACATATTTTTTTGCTGTTTATAGATTTTTTTTTTAAATCACACCTTTTTGGCTCACCCTAGTATATACTATATGTATATATATACACGACTCTGTTTATACATATACGTCTATTAATAAGTTATATTTGCATATGAATATAGTTTGAGGAAGACGCGTAGTCATTTACATAAATACTCGTAATATTTGCTTTCATTCCCACACAATCAAAACAAACCCACACACACAATTATTAAACACACCCACACAAACAATTATAAAGTTCATTTCAAAAGTGAAATCTTTGCAGTGCAAAAGTTGGCAGCACCTAAAGTAAAATTGCTCATTAGTAAAAGCTAAAGCTATTTATACACCCACTTGCATAAATATAAGTACACACAAATACATTGCTGTAAAATATGGTATATATAAATATTCAATAAATTAAATATGTATATAAGATATATCACATAGGGATCAGTGCAGACATCTAAAAAAATATAAAAAATATGAAAAGAAAAGATTCCTTTGAAAAATTGATAATTCTCAAGCTATTGTATATCAATTTTAGAACTTTTCTAACTTTCGAGAAAATTTTTCATAAGTGAAAGTCCTTAAAAAAGAAGAAACTTAAAAGAAAAAACTCTAATTTCACGAATTTAAGAATTAAAAAAATGTATTTGTCGAAAAGGTGGCAACTCTGATTGATTTTTTTTTTTTAACTCTAAACTCTCTTAAGTAGTTATTTTAATTATTTAGCTCATCTTGAATTTATTTAATTTTTTTTGCAAAGGTCGCAACTCTTTTCAATTTTTTTTTTTTTCAATTTAAATTGCAAAGTTAAGTGAATACAAAAAACAACACTTTAGAAATTTCTTTTTTGAAAATATAGAGTCTCTAAAAAAGATGAAATGTTGAGCCAAAAATAATTCAAATTTCACGAATTTAAAAAATTAAAAGAAAATATTTTACAAACAGTTGGCAACACTAGAAGGTTTTTTCAACTTTAAATTTTCTTAAATACAACTCTCTATACAAATAAATAAGCTATATTTTTTCTAATTTAAATTTCTAAGTGAAGTGAGAAAAGTTTTTAAAACCTTTGAAAAATTTATAATTGTCAAGCTGGTGTCCAACATTTTCTAAACTTTCGAAAGTAAAAAAAAAGTGATGAAATTTACAATTATAGTGGCCCAAAAAGAACTTTAATTTCACGATCTTAAAGGATTAAAAAAACTATTTTTCGAACAGGTGGCAACACTTTTCGATTTTTCTTTTCAACTTTGAATTTATTTCAGCAGCCCTTAGTTTTATTTAGCTAAACGCGAAATTATTTAATTTTTTGCAAAGGTGGCCACTCTACTCTAATATTTTTTCCAATTTAAATTGCAATTTTTTTGCTTGACTTTTATAGTATTTCAGTATCGAATTTTTATTTTTAGTTTATTTATTTATTTTGAAAGAAATGGCAACCCTTTGAAAGAATTTAAAACCCTGAAAAACGAATTTTGCCTACTGCTCAATTTTTTCAGGTTTAAACTTTCCTAATCAGACTTTGTAACTATTTATCTTGCCTTGAAATTAATTATTTCTTAAAGCAAGTGGCAACTCTTCTCATAATTTTTTTTGCCAATTTAAATTCTACATTTTGAAATTACCTTTTCTAGTGTTTCATTAGCGAATAATTCATATTTTAAATATTTAATATTTTAAAATAGTTGGCAACTAACTCACAAACAACACGAATTTGAAAATATTCAAAAAAATGAAAAACGAATTTTACGAACATATGGCAATACTACTCGATTTTTTTTTAACTTTAAATTGTCTTAAGCAGCCTTTTTAGTTATTTAGCTAATATATAAATAAATTAATTTTTTTAAGCAAGTGGCAACTCTCTTCATATTTTTTTTATTCAAATTTTAAATCCATTTTTTTAAATTAACTTTTCTAGTGTTTCATTATCATTGTATATTATGTATATTGATATAGGTGGCAACACTCAAACTTTTTACCCTACCCGTATTTAACACGAGTATTCCAAAACGAGGTTCAAATCGTTTGAGACTTCTCTACAAAATATTCTAAATACATATTACGAATGTGACGGAATTTTGTTGCGTCACATATTTTTGTTGCAATTGGTGCGATTTTGAAAGAGTCACAGTTTTCTTTAAAGTGATTTGTACTTGAAACAGGGATCGCATAAGGGTACAACATTTGAACGAGAAATTTTGATACCGGTTATCTTAATGGTTATCTTAATGGGTTTTTTAATCAAAAGCTCCATAAAATTGTCTTCCAAAGTAGTTTCTAGGACAAAAAGCTTCTTATTTTAAAGAATATTTTAATAGAAGGTTTTAGCCTTAAAATTTTCTGGCTTCTTGAGATATAAAGCGGACCAATTTGACCAATGTTTGATTGGTTGTTCAAGGATTAAAATGTCACGGGAAAGTATTCCCGGTTAATTTCGAAAATAGTTCACTCCAAATATAATATGTGATACGTATACCGTTGCATTGAAAAGGCTTAGCTTCGCTAGTATAATATTTAGGATATATTATATATACATATATAACCCAACACCATATGGAAAAATAAATATTTTATTTTTTTCAATGTTTTTAGTAAACTGACATACACTGTTAAATAAAAAATATATATTTATAATTTCACAACAACTACTTCAATGCAATTAGTGGCATTTTCTTTAGACTGCGCACAAAGCGTAGGTGCGTTTCTACATACCATAAGCAGGTGCCGAAGCGTATTTCAAGGTGGCAGCGGGCGCGGCGGCGACATAGCTATGCGAGAGAGCGGCAGGAGCGGCGGCGTAATGTCCATAGGCGGCGGGCGCGGTGGCAGCGGCATACTGTATAGCTGGCGCCTGGTAGCTATATGATGGAGCTGCGTAGCTGTAAGTCGGAGCATGGTAGCTCGCGCTGTAAGCTGGAGCGTGATAGCTGGCAGCCGGCGCGGCGTAGGTGATGCCATGCGAGAGAGCGGGCGCAGAGTGCGCCAGCGTTAGAGCGGGTGCCGCATAGCCATGACTGATGGTGGCTGCCGGGGCGGTGTACGCATGCGCGGCGTAGGCGGTCGGCGCGGCATAAGCATGAGCGATGGGCGCGGCGGCGGCGGCGATGATATGACCTTATTGTTTATTGTTTGCAATAGCGTTTTTTAGCGTTTTTCATGTAAGCAGATTTTTTTAGCATAGCAAAAGCAAGTGTTTAAAAGTGCAAGAGTGCGGAAGAAGCATACAAGAGTGCAAGAGAGTGTGAAAGTGCGAAATGTGTTGTAAATACGGTTAAAGTGGTGTGATTTGGTGCGAAACAAAACATGTTTATATTAAAGACAATACTTAAATACGCGCGTTTTTTTATTTTTTTATTGCGCGCCCCACAATCTTCTAACACTTACCACCAACATGTGGCGCGAGGGCGGCGTCATTGCTGATGCTCGAGCGCTGCACGTGCGATTGCGAATGCGCGGTCTGCACGGCGCTGGAGTACTCCGACTGCGAGGATTGTCCATAGTGACCCTTGACGGTGTGCTCCTGCGAGCTGCCCACGGAGGCGTGGTCTACGCTGGGCGCGGAGATGGAGTAGGCAGCTGGGCCGCCGGGTCTGGCATGCGCGCAGGCAACCAAAGCGGCAAGAACGAAAATAACCTGCAACAGATAACAGAAAAAACAACTGATAAAAGCACAATAAAAGCGAAAGATTAAAACAAATTAATTGGCAAGGCATATTTTGAGGCGCAGGGTAAGCATTACACTCCGCGCAGCAAGCAATTAAAGCGCACATTTGGCGTAATTAATTGTTGCCACAATACGTGTTTTACGACCGTACGCACGCAGTTACAGTTACGAGCAGTGGCGCAGCATATAAACTGCACACTCGCGCTTCAACTGCGCAGCCAAGCGCGCGGTACAACTTTCTGGCGCGTCGTAATGCGCAAACTTTTTCACTGCCGCGGCGCTGCCACACACCCGTTTTCATTATTTGGCATGCCATACACCAACACACGCCTGCGCAAGTGTGTAATGTTTAAAGTTTTAATTAACATTTCGGCAAATCGGAAACCCGATAGCGTCGCGCTGCCAACAGGTATGGCCTTGCAACCACAGCGGCTTCATTACCACTGGAGTTTTCATGAAAATAACAGTTAATTGTTGAATTCTAAACGAGTGTAGTTTGCTATGTGCGCAGCTAGATTTCCAGCGGTATGTGAAAATGTAATCATTAACTGCAAAAGAATTCGGCGCTTTCGTTATTAGTTGCATGCTTTTCCAGGAAATTGCCAAATTCCATTGCTGATACTCGCAAACAACCGAATTTGTATACAAAAAAGTTTCCACTTGAGTTTCGTGTTGCGCCAAAGTTGCTGTTGGTATGGAAAATCGCTGGGCGAAAGTGCGAAGAGGTTATCACAAGCGTTGTGCTGATGTGAAATTCATTTTATATGCTTGAAAATGCTATATTTACTGGCGTACAGGCAGTATTCATTTAATGTTACTCATACGCCCTGCCTGGCAAAGCAGCTTCGTAGTTTAAAACGAA
This sequence comes from Bactrocera zonata, assembly GCA_037783105.1. Classification (NCBI taxonomy): domain Eukaryota; kingdom Metazoa; phylum Arthropoda; class Insecta; order Diptera; family Tephritidae; genus Bactrocera; species Bactrocera zonata. Next base: position 202,601 of record JBAWJQ010001168.1, on the reverse strand, counting down.
TTGCAGATATAATTTATTATAGTGATTTTTTTTGTTTTTGTACTACGTAAGGAGCACAGATGTATTAGGAAAAAAATTTTAATTAACTAAATTTATTTTTAAGTTCAAAAAACATTTATTATTTGTTGGAGGTTGCATATTAATTACTAATAAATCATACATAATGCTGGGTAGTTGTAGAAAATTTTTAGTTCAACCTCAAACCGAATGAGTGCCATATATGTATTTGGGAAAAGTTTTTTAAAAGTTTAAGTTTCCCAATTTTGCTTAAACTTCAACAAAATCACAATCACCAACTTGTGTTTACTAACGATTTAAAGAAATTCAGCAATTGTCTCTATCTTCTATCACCTCACAACGTTTCTTAAAAAAATCGAAATCGAGTTTTTAATTGCTTACGATTCACTATATCATATTACGCATATACAGCACAGAACATTTCAGCTGAAGCTGTCAATATATAACCATATTATAACCAAAACGTAAATTTAGTTTCAATATGAGTGGTTTCTATTATATCTTGTTTCTTGCATTTCTGTAGCAAAAAAAATTTCAGCGCATGCTGTGAGAGATAACCAATATATAACCAATACATAACCAATATATAACCGATACATAACCACTTTATAACCAAAACGAAAATTTTGTTTTAATATGAGTGGTTTCTATTAAATAGTTCTTTCTTCGCATGTAAACTTATGAAAAGTAAAGTTACGTTATTTTGGATTTTAGGTAATGATATGTAGAATGATTCAGTTGGTCTTAATACTTCCGTATATTTTTGAACAATTACAGCGCTATTCGCTGGCTGGGAATCAATGCTCCTGCCGTAATTTTTAATTTTAGCAAATTCTGGATATTAACTCTTTTTTAAGAAATATGTATACCTCCTGGAAAGTTCTGTTTTTCTGGCAAAGAATAATTTTGACGGTAACAATTGTGAATAAAAATATAACATAAAGTTATCGGAGAATATATTCCAGAAAATGAAAAAGTGAAAGCATTCTCAGAAGGCAGCTGGAGTGATGTAGCTATAGCAGCGATGACAACACTGTGCCATTTTACGCAGTAATAATGTTCCAAAGTCGATATGTATGAATATATGGCATCGAAAGAACACTGGAAAATGATATTTTTCACGGAAGTTACACCTTCAACCTTTATCTTAACTGTTTCAGACCTTAAAACGTATATTAAACTAGAATCAACTTTTTTCTTATCCATTAAAACCCTTAAGGCGAATATTAAACAAGTACTGATCAGAAGGAGACCACTAAGCCTATCTTATACTTGAATTTTTATTAATATTTTGAATTTTTATTAATTTTTTAATATTTAAAAAAATATTAATATTTATTAAAAAAAAAATATATATTAAAAAATATAAAAAAATATTCTAAAACTTATTATTATAAATTATTGCAAAATAACCACATTAGCTAAACAAATCAAAAATATTATATGCGTAATTGAATGCTCAACCAACAAGTGAAAGCTTTCATACTCAAAAAAAATCAAAAAATATGAATAAAAGATTCATCGCAGTCGCCAAGACACAATTTATTCATAACCGAAATCTGAATTTTTCTTGGAGAATAAATATTGTTGAAAATTGCACAATTTTGCATAAGCAAAACTCACAACAAAATTATATATGCCAACCGAAGACGAGCGAAATTTTTCAAGTGAAGCAATGCAAGGACTTGACTGGGTAGATTCAAAATATAGCGTAAACACATAACTGAACTACCATGAGTTGAGGGGTTAGACGCATCAAACTTAGTACGTAACAGTGTGTGTATTTGCATTCGAGTGTCAACAGCTTGCGCACATAAGCACGAACATATTTTGTAAGAATTTTTCTTGCAGTATGACAATAAAGGTAAGTCACTACTAATGTATATTATATGCACATACATGTTGTTATTGTTGGCTATATGCATTAAAATATTTGTTACTTTGTTGTAAGAGTAAATTTTCTAGCTGAGTGGTTTGGAATATTTAATGTCTTCCGTTTACTACCAGTTGAATTTTACTTCAATAAATCTTAAAATTTGCCGAATAATTCTCTGCTTTTAACGCCAGCTTTCATATACGAATAACTACATTATTATCTTCCGTATTCACTTCCGACTCAATCAAGTGGCCACTGGCCTCCTTCTCGAACTTAAGGTGACCAGAAGCGGACGGGATGCTCACAGGGTGTAGTTCTATCACCCCTTCAATGGAGCCTAGTAGTAGATGAGTTCCTTAAGTTGCTCACAAACAATGGGATTCGGTGTCAGGGGTACGCCGATGACATTGTCATAATGGCACATTATGGTAAATTTGAGTATACCTATTCTTTGCGATATAGTCCAAAGGACCTTAGGTCTAGGTAAGGGATGGAGGAGTACGGTAGGGTTAAATATCAAACCGTTAAAACATTCGTCGTCCCTTTCAGAAAACGAAAATCTCTTCCAGTTTTTAGGCTCCAACATTTGGTGGCAGGGAGTTGGAGGTGTCTAAAAATGTCAAATTCCTAGGCCTCACATTATACGCAACCTTACAGTGTAATAGACATGTGACATTGTCCATAGCCACCAAAGCACCCATAATATGCAGACGCCTATCCGGTAGATCCTACGGCTGCAAGCTCGGTATCATCAGATGACTAGATACCAGGCCTATTGTCACTTATGAAGCGGTTGTTTGGGCAACGAAGGTAACGTAAACTCGCTTGCGTCTGCGCTTCATGGAAAAATTCCGTCTTCTTGTCGTGCTCTATATTGGGAACTGCAGCACCACTATGGGCCCCATAGCTGCCGGTTTCGCGACATGGAACCGTAAACTCCAGAACATCTGATTCTATATTCCCCAGTAACCTGTAAAAGCAGGCTCAAGGCCCTTGGAACCATCTACGTGGACAGGAATCACATCACCTCCATCGTGCCCAGCAAACACCTGGAATTCAGATTGCCTCTGTGACCACATATGATATAGAAGAGGGCAAAATAGACCAATAGACAGTGCAAAACCTCAATTAATTTCTATTTGTCTTTCTCTTTCTATATTTAAATTAAATAAAAAAATTTAAAAAGTGGCAACTCTGAAAAAAATATTGTTACGAAAAAAAGTTCCTCAAATCGTTTTAGTTTAATATTTATGTTTTATTTTGCATAATTTGCTTTTCTCATCTGATTTATTGATTACAACTATTTCAAAATAGATGGCAACACTTCAAAAATATTTCTGTTACAGCATCTTTCGTAACGCTACTTGGTTATGTATACGTTCATATATTTCAATTAGAAATTTAAAAAAAAAATTTAAAAATGAACAGTTGGCAACCCTGCGCAAGTATTTATTAAGTTTCAAAATTTCGCCATTCGTTTTAGTTTTATACCTATATTATGTATTTTAATCGTATTAGGTTTTAATTATGTGTTTAATTCACTTTTTCATTTAATTCTTGATATTTGTTATTTTAAAAAGCTGGCAACGCTTCAAGGGAATATCGGTTTCAAATTTTTATCTTTAAAATTTTTTTAGTAGCCTCTCGTTTACATAATTCGTTTAAGTTAATATTCCAATTGAATTAGAAAAAAGAATCAGGTGGCAACCTTTCAGAAAAATTTTATAAATTTTAAGTTTTAATAAACCTCTTCGGTTCAATCCCCTTTGTTTGCTTTTAAATACTCTTATTATAGTGTTTTTTTTTTCACTATAGGTGGCAACACTATTCTAAAATTATTTCTCACTGTAAACTTTCTGAAACTGCATAAATTTGATAACCATATTCTAAAGATTCTTTGTATTTTCATTTTTTTAGCTAAAATTTTAAAAGGTGGCAAGCTTCTAACCTTTCATTATAAATCATAAGGGACTTCTACCATTTAATTTAAAAATATAATTTCAACAGCACTGAAAAATGACACTACAAGCTGCAACAAAAACTTTAAAGATGTTGCACTACTAAACTTTCCTCCCTCCAAAACATCTCCAAGTGACAGCAGTAAGATTCTTTAATTAGAAAATCCCTCACGAGCGCAGTTGCTGCGTTGCAGCTAAAAATATTCAACATGCGATTAACTGGTACACAGATTGACTTAAGCCCGCAGCGCAGAAGAAGAAGCGGAGATAACTGCGCTTGCACTGACTTAAAGCACTGCGGAGGTAAACACAGCGAGAAAGCAGCAAGCAGAATTTGCGCTAGAAGAAATACGGAAAGATGCTGCGATTACGACACAGAAAATGGCAGTACTCGCGAGTAAACAGCTCAAAATAAACTTTCGCCAAACAGCCGGCGGAGTGAGCGGCGGATAAGTGAGGAAAAAATATACGAAAACTTTAACGAAAACAACAACACGCGGGTATGAAGAAAACGACTGCAGGGAAGCGCGTTCGCTGACTTCAGAAACTGTTAAAGGACTTATAACGAAGCAAGGGCAACAACGCAAACAACATGCTTGTATGTGTGTTCGTTTGCAGTTACAAAGTTTTTCGTTTGAAGTATACTTTTCTTGGCTTTTTGATTTAAAATCTTCAATGGAAAATGTTCAGCCTGCCGCATTGACTTTGTATGAAGAATTATAAATGTTTTTGGAAAGTTTTTTTTATATAACTTGCGTAGGGAAGCAATATTTAAAGAAAATGCAACGCTGTGCTTGAATGAAGTATTATCAAGAATTTTTAATAACAGTAATTCCAGAGTTGCCAATAAAATATTTATTTCAAAATAAAAAAAATTTAGCAGGAATATTAATTTGCAATTTTATTAGCCATTTTTTATATGAATATAATTTATATTTTACTTAACTAATTTTCTTTTGTTCTTTACTAAATAATTTTATAACTTTTAACTTTTTTTTATTTTTTAATAATTTTTTTTTAATAAATTTTTCTAATTTTAATTTTATTAAAAATAGAAATTTTTTTAATAAATTTTTTTCTAAAAATTTCAATTTTATTAAAAATAATTAAAAAAATATTTTATTTTTAATAAAAAAATTATTTAAAAAAAATTAAAAACTGATTAAAAAAAAAGATTTTTTTTAATTTTCAATAATAAAAAATTATTTTAAAAAAGTTTTTAAAACAGATTTAAAAGAATGGATTTTTTATTTTTTAATCATTTTTTATGCATAAATTTTTTTTTCATTTTTTAATAATTTTTTTGTACATAATTTATTTTTTTTTATTTTTGAATAATTTTTTTTATTTTTAAATAATTTTTTTATTTTTTAATAATTTTTTTTATGCATAAATTTATTTTTTTTTATTTCTTAATAATTTTTTTGTACATAATTTATTTTTGTTTTTTTATTTTTAAATAATTGTTTTATTTTTTAATAATTTTTTTATGCATAAATTTATTTTTTTATTTTTTAATAAATTTTTTTGTACCTAAATTCATTTATTTATTTTTAAATAATTTTTTTTACTTGTTTTTCTTCGGCTTAATTGAATTAAACATTATTTTAACTCCATTTAATGTTCTTATGCATAAATGTATCTTAAACACTAACTTTAGTAATTTACTATAATTTTTATAGCATTTTTGCTTTGCTCCAATATGTGTCCAGCCTTAGTTATGACTTGAAAAAGTTGTGAAAATCACATTTATACTTTCCAAAAACTTTACGGTAGTCATACTCGCGCTTGAAGCAGCGATTCAAAGCCCATGAACCATATTTCATATCGTACACATATGACGGTGTATACATATTTATAGAAATGTCTACCTATAGTTACGTTCTGGTATATTTTTAACGTTGTGGAAAACTTTTCCCGTACTTATTATTATTCTGCCTGCATCCTGATTTCCATACATACACAAGCATACTTTTTCTGAAAATTGCATTTTATAGCATAAGAACTGCATGAGAATTAAAGCATTAAAGTATTCCACGTGTATGGAACAGAGAGCGAAAAAAGGAGAGATGGGAGCAAAATTCAGCGAAAAGTAGAAAGTAAATATTGAAGTAAGTATTTCTTCAGGTGAAGACGTTATTTTTTTATAAAATATGTATGGAATAATGTAATCACGCATTTTAATGTGGATGAGGTGTCAGAGATTTAGGGATCAAATATTATACAATAAAAATTTTTGTTGGTATTATGTGATCATATAAGGTCTCTAAACAATATTAGAGTTATTTAAACAAGAAAAGGAAACATAAAGTGTTTAAACTTAATGCACACTCAAGCAGCACAGTCAACTGTGAAATCAGTCTTCCAATTTGTTCCTGCCAAAAATACCACAAATTTTTTAAATCCTTTAGAATCAAACCTAAATTCGGTGTCCAATATTGGGTTCCCTGCCAGAGATCCAGAGAAGTGTGGGATAAGAGTGCGGTGGACAGAGACAGGGATAAATATTTGTACAAATATGTCCAAAGTAGATAATTGAGTGTACATAGGTGTAGTCTCTTCAACAAAATTAGATGCCAAACTCGCTTTCCAACTACCAGACCACTGCAGTGGCTTCTAAACGGACTTCCCAGCAATTCAATATAACGTTCTTGTGCTGACAAAGAGTGTGCTCACAAGAAGAAATAGATTCATACATACATACAGATAGCCAAGCGGCTTTGAAATCACTAAAGTACCTTAAGACTTCATTAAAGATAGTAAAAAAATGCCATGATCTCTTAGGGGATCTAATATTCTATTTCATAAAACTGCAATGGATTCCAGGACATAGTGATATTCCTTGTAACATTGAAATAAATTAACTAACCAATTCGGGCACCACACTGCAATTAGACTCCGAAAAAGAGGAATACATATTTGGGTGATTAAAAAAAAAATTTTTTTCGTTTGGTACTCGGAAAAATAGGTTCCTAGACACCTCTAACTACTTGTAGATATTTGATCAACAAACAAGTAATAGGTATAGCTAGATCTCGGTGGAGCCAATTCCTAGTTTTTTCAACAAGCTGACAAACCTGGAATGATTGGAATAGATGCCGCACATTTCGCCTGTCAAAATTCGAAAGAAAGAACTAATGAACTCCGGTAGGAGTATTAACAAATCACTGTCTAATGGGCAGACTGGAAATGCTATACAACTCCTATTGAATATTGAAGAAGCTCCCAAGAGATACCTGTAGAAAAACTTCTATGGGAATGTAAAGCTTAGAAAAAAAATCACTAATATTGTTAGAAGGTTTCCTGGGTATGGATAGGCCATGTAAAACCGGTTTTTGGATTGATGCATACATCATAAGGGAGTAAGGTGATTTTAGTGCTGGTGATTTCACAATGGGCTTCCTAAAAGCCTAGGTGCGTCTTCAGACAGTCACTCCACGTTATCACCTACCATGTGGTTCAATTAAAGAACGATAAATATTATGGACTTTAACGAGTGAAAAAATATATGATGTGAGAAATTTCTCAAAAGCACCTACTTAAGCACATCTTTAAAATAGTCATATTAAAATAGGTAGATATTGGAACATAAACTCGACTGGATATTTTTTTTATTTAAATCTAGGCGAGCCTAGTTTATGAGTTCGAACAGGCTCTTCTTTTTTTTTCTATGGCCTCACAAAGGACTACATATAGCAATCCACGTTGCAAACTCCTTAGATCAGCCATCTAACCTAACCTAACCTAAGCGAACCTGATTTCTGTAGTTATTACTGCATTAAAATAATCACCTTACATTGGGTGATGGATATACAGGCAAATTTTTGCATTTGGTTATCTAAGCAGCCCTTCGAAAACAAACTTAAATAAAATACTAAAATAATGGTCCGCGTCGATTACTTACACTCTACAATCGAAGGAAAGCTATAACTACTACCCGAACTTCACTGTGTACTCAAATTGTTCTATTCTACATGCGCCCAAAGAAGCTGCAATGCTTAGGTCTTTGAAAACTTAGCTACTTATTCAACCCTTTTTCAGTAACTTTTTCTCAAAGGTGCCTACGACAGGATAAAATATAATGTGGGCTCCAAAGTCAACAGGACTTTTGGAATCTGGCGCTCCTTAGTGGCGCCATCTATATGTCGACTGATACGTTAGAATCTGCTATCTTTATCGATTGCCCAGTGAGTATTTCATCGATTGGAAGTGAAGTTAAGTTGTATATAATGAACTGATGAAATGAAGTTCAACAGAGTAGGTCCGATGGAAAAGAAAATACTACACTTCGACTTGACTTTGAGTAGGTATAGTATATGGCGTGCCTTTTCTGTGACAGATTGTTCAAGTCAAAGCAAAATAGGTGTGATATTTGGTGAAAAAAATGAACAAAATTCTAGGTTAAAGTGGATCAGATCACACACTTTTAGACACTCAGGTAAAATATGGAAATAAATACCTAGGTGAAATAGGAGAAATACGTAAACAGATTTGTGAAAGCTTCAAGGCACTTTAACGAAAGTTAATAACCGACTACAACAGTTTTCAACCGACTTCAACGAGGACTGATTTGGCGGTCAAAGTGTGATCCCCATTAGCCAGCTAACCTAACCCAATATACTTTAAGAAACAAAGCAAAGCATTAACTTTCAAATTTCAGACCATTCACTAGATATCAAGTAGATAAATAGAGTCAACACACCGCTGGAGTCATAAAAATAGGTTCATAAAAAAGTAAATATGAGTTTTGGCTTGTCTAGGACACAGCTTTGAGCAGCACACAGTCGCAAAATCCAAGAAATTATAAAAAATCAAAACTTTTATTAAAAACTAATATTAAATTTTGAGCACATTCACAACGAAAAAGCAGCAAAGCTGGTCCTTCAACCCACCAAAACACTGTTTAGGCACTTTTAAACAACAAAAGTAATTAAATACAACAAAAACTATCTTTTTCTTCAATCTTTGACAAACTCATATCTGCCAAAGCACCGTCAAACCTTCGCGTATCCTTTTCAGACACAGCTTCAGTATATTCAAAAAACAATTTTATATTGCTTTTCAAGTCCTCTTAAAAAGTTCTTTTACAATAAAAATAAGCAAAAACAACAACAACAACACTTTCGCTTGCATACCTTGAAAGCCATTTTATATATTTTGTTTTCGAAACTTCTTCAGCTGCTTTACGAGCGTGTAATTAAATTACAAAAAAAATTCACTGGCAACTTTTGACGGGCGGGCGAGTTGGGACTAAACTTTCGTTTGTTGGCAACACTTGGGCACTTCGGCGAACGATTTGCGGTGATCAAACGTTTTCAAAAACGCACTAAAAACTGTTTCAATTTCGTATTCTTTGCGTTTATTTATACGCTTGGGCCATAAAGTTGTGGCAGCACCAGCCACCAGCAGCCGGCGTCGCCTCAGCTGCGCAACAACAACAGCAAACATACAGCGTAACGACAACTAAAATATTGGAAACTGTATCTGTGGCAGCCAAACGGGTTTGCATTGTTTTCAGTTATTTTTCTTTTAGTTTTCCGGTGCAAAATCCAAAGCAACGCGCGTAAGCTGCGTCGCGCTACAAATCAGCAACAACAGGCAGCCGCAAGAGGCAGCAACATTTGCCGCGGCAAAGTTAATAAGTGCAACAAAGTCGAAAATATCGCTGGCAACAACAACAACAATGGTATATATTTGTACACAATGCAAAAGCTAGCTTAGCGGCTGCCGCCATCGCTGCACGATTTTCAACAAACGCTTTTCCACTGGCAAGTTGGGGTGGCGGCTTAGACTTAAGCGTAACTTGAACGCTCGCGAGTGGACTTTAAAGTTTGCCTTATGCTTTTTATTTGTATCTCTTTATATTTCAATATTTCATTATTTTTGCGTGAACTTATGTTTTACTCTTAAATGTCTTGGATAACAAGACTTTTTTTGTGCCTTCCAAAATATTTCCCACGGTACTTCTACATGTTCGAAATACTATATGTGGATACCTCTGATATTTAAAAATGTTCTGATTCACTAACGGATGATCCAAGTAGAGGTATTTTTTTCAAAAGCCTTTTATTAACAGGTCACGCGTGAGTCGTGTCATGATATTTTTGTCGGCGTTGCTTGGCATTTCATCATGGAAAGACTTACGCAAGAACAACGTTTACAAATCGCTCAACTTATGGTCAATGTGATCAGTAGGCGTACAATTCGCAGTACCATGATCTAACTTGAGACTCATTCATTATTGGATAATATTCGACCGAATAGACCACGTCCAGCAAGCAGTCAAGAGAATATAGCAGTTGCAGCTGAGAGTGTACAGGAAGACCGTGGAGAGTTCGCATCCACTTGGACTGACCTATGGAACGACTTGGCTCATTTTATGGCGAGATCTCTTGAAAAGTCCCAAGAAGGTCCGACGTTTTCGAGTCAAATTTTATTCAGCAATGTAACCCATTTCTGGCTCAATGTGTATGTAAACAACCGAAATTGCCGCATTTGGGATGAAGAGCTACCTGAAGATCAATCAATGGATTTATTGAGAAAATATTTCAGTGGGCAGATAATTTCACGTTTTGAACCGGTCGATTGGCCCCTAAGATCATGTGATATCACAGTTTCAGACCTTTTCCTGTGGGGATTTGTAAAGTCTAAAGTCTAAGCGGACAATTTCGCTTCGATTCAGTTCCTGGAGCAAGACGTCAAGCGTGTCATTCGCCAGCCTGCCGGGCCAATATTTGAGAAGAGATAATCTTCAAAACATAAATACCAAAGAATGTTCTTTCGAATGATAATGAACATTCATTATTAAGTAAATTTGAAGTTTCTGCGATTTTTCTTTAAAAAGAAGGGAAGCTCGGAATAAATCACCCTTTATAAGTGTACCTTGCTTCCATTGCCTACAATCTCGACCAATGAAACACGGAACTTTTACCTGGCGATTCCTTTTCTGCTCACACCCCTGTGGTGGATTTTTGGGCGTAGCGTTTGGAGAAGAGATGCATTGAGTTTTTCACTTGTGGAGGGACGGTAGAAGGTAAATTCGTTTGTCGGGATCTCCATCAACTCCAGTTTCAGTTGACTATAGCATCTTTCAAACGGAGGTGGCAGATATACCGCTCCGAAGTGCAGCCGCCTTCAGAGAGATGTGCACTGATTTCGAAAGCCGAGCGTTTAACTGGCTTTGAGCTCGCTAACTGTGCGTTCAAAACTTGGCCCAAAATGAACTGTGAGTAAGAAAAGTGAGCGAGTAATACAGGGCTCGTGAGTATGGAAAACGTCAGAGGCAACGATGGTGAACTAAAGTCTGCAAGTTTAGTGTCAAACAGCAGCGATTTTAGATTGCTGAAAATTTATACTGAAGTATGTGAGAAGCATTATAACTTGCAAGATAGGTAAAATAATCTGTTCTTATTTAGAAAAAGTGCCCACGAGATAACTACAGTATTATTTTTGTCATTTTGAGGTTATCTTTAGCTTTAAATAATATCTATACCGATTTTATCGAATTTTTCCTGAAGAAAAACAATATTAAAATAAAGAATCATAGAAAAATATTGTTCGAGTTATCTGCTTGATGTTTAGCTTCACTTTTCTATAACTTACGGTACACAATTTGTTTCTTCTAAACACTAAGAAAGCCTCTGCAAGCTTTTTTCACCCTCTAAGATGCAGATGGATTTCTTAATTTGAATTTTCTCGATTCTCATAAAAATTATTCAATATTTAAAAATTGCACAATTGCTTCAAAGGAGTGATAATGTATTCATATTTCAAATTCCTCAGCCAATCTCCCTAAGTAAAGCGAACTAAGCACCATTTAACCAGCTTAACCACTTTAATAATCTACACCAAATATCATTGTACATCTGTATGTAAGTAGGTATGTAAATGCAGCCGATTTCAAAATTTTTCCACCGCCCAAATAAGCTCGTTAAAATAAGTAAACTTTTTCATATCAAAATGTGACACACGAGGTTTTTTGCAGCACTCGCAGCAGCAGGCAGCAGAAGAGAACAAAATCAAAAAAGAAATTGCTATTATAGCCACAACAACAACAGTGGTAGGCAAAGTGCATTGCAAATTCGCACAACCTCCATCAATTCCGCGCCTTTCAGCAGCTGCCTTATGCCGCCTTTTTGCACGCTTTAACTTCTAAACTTTGCTGGCAGCTGCTCGCTGTCCAACTTGTTTGCGTCTTTTTGCTACAATTTCACACACACACACACACACACACAACACAAGCGCATTGTATGCAAAATCTGGCAGAAACCACGCACACACTTTGCTTGTAGGCCTAAAATTTGGACGGGCCTCACAAGCGCCCCACAGCCCGCTGCGCTGTTGGGCCCACACAGCGGCGGTCGCACTACCAAAACGTTGGTCGCACTTGGCATCGTCGGTTTGTCGACATGTTTGTATTTGTTTGTTGTTAGTCGCCGGGTACGTTGAGTGCCGTTGAGTGCCGTTACTGCTTTGTAGCGGCCCAATATAAAATTTATTATATTTTGAAACTTCAAACTTTTTTAGGTGGGGCCACGAGCCACACGGCGGCGTGCAGGTAAACACGCAGACAAGAATTTATGTATTTATGCATGCCATTGCATGTGCATGTACGTGTGTGTGCGTGTTTTTCTGTGACAATTTCGCAAAAGTTTGTCGTCGAAACGGTGCGCGGCAGGCGCATGGACGAATGGGCGAACGGCTGAGCGGCGAACCGCAGCGCTGCTGAATGCAATGCACCAATAAGTGTCAAACTGCAAATTGGATATTTGATGGAAATACAAATACATACACATATATATATGTATATTACATATATTGTATTTGTAATTGGTGTACTTCAGCAGGATCTATACACTCAAGTGCTGCCATTGTAAGCTTCGAGAATGGAAAATTTCTGCAAATTGGGTAGGTACATACATATATTAGGTAGGTAAGTGGTTAGATACTACAGCAAGAGGAAAAGTGGTGATTTAGCTTTTGTTATTAGTAGCTATTATCAGAATTGGTTTGACTTTAAGTAGTTTTTAGATAGATTTCAACCCTTTTGTCGATGAAAAACATAACAGGTCAATTCACAAGTGTCCGACCTGACGCACAGATGGCTACTAGAATGTCGGATCGTTAGTTGGTGAATTATATAATATTATATTGTGTGAAGCAACTTTTGTTATTCTGAAAAAAAAAATTAAAAAAAAAGGAATTTCGCTTGTTGCTAAAATATTGCTTTGAAGGGAAAAAATACAGTTGAAGCAAACACTTGACTTAATGACGAGTTTCCGGACACTACTGTACAAAAATCAATCAACCAGGATTGGTATGCTAAGTTTAAACGTGGTGAAAGAGGCACCGAAGGCAGTGAACGCATTGGATGGCAAACGAGGTGGCTGCCAACGAAAGCATCAAAAATGTCCTCACGGTAATTTTGGATGACCGTAAAATTTAGTTTTTCGACATTGAAGGCATTCTAAGGATATTAACTGAATATGTAGATCATATCATTCACGAATATTTGGTAATGAGAAAGTTCTGTGAAAAGTGGGTGCCGCATGAGCTGACTTTTGACCAAAAAGTACAACGAGTTGAGGATTCGGAGCAAAGTTTTTAGATTTTCAAAGGTAATAAGCCCGAGTTTTTGCTATTTTAGGATCATTATGATACATCGTTTCACTTCGAAAGTCAACCGAGTAGTGCGCAGTCTAATTAACTAACCCGCTACTACGCGTAGAAAAACGCAACAGTCGGCTGGAAAGGTTGTGATGCACATAAGAGGTTTTACAATTAAGTAATGAGACTGATTATATTGCCGCGCTTGTGGTTAACCTATGACCTTTCTCTTTTTTCGGCATCCCTCCCCTCTCCATTCATATATGTACCATCGCTCTACCTTGTTTAGTTCGCCTGCTGCGTCAAGTTGAGTAGACGTGTGTTTGTAGTGCTCGTCACGAAAATGGAAAAACGAAATCAAGAGCAAAGCGTCGCGATAAAATTTTGCGCCAGATTGGGCGAAACAGCTTCGGAAACGTACGCTGAAATTGTAAGATTGCTCTTAGTCGTGCCCAGGCTCACAATGGTTGTCTCAGCGCGCCACCCGCCCGAAAAAAGCTCGCATGAGCAAGTCGAAGATGAAAACGATGATTACTGCCTTTTTTGATAGCCGAGGAATCGTCCACAAAGGATTCGTTCCACCGGGGAAAACTGTGAATCAAATCTAATATTGCCAAGTACTCGGAAGATTACGAAAACGAGTCAACAGAGTGCGCCCCGATATCGCTCGTAACTAGATCCTTCATCACGACAACGCTCCGTGCCACACCGCCCTCAGCGTGTCCCAGTATTTGGCCTGTAATGCTACAGCCGCCATATTCGCCCGACATGTCACCCTGTGACTTTTTTGTTTCCTAAAACCGAATCGGTGGTCAAAGGAACCCATTTTGAGTCGATTACGGACATCCAAGCGGCCGTGACGAGGGTACTCGCGAACATCCCAGTCGAAGCGTTCCAGAAATGTTACGAAGCATGGAAAACGCGCTGGAATCGCTGTATAGTTGCCCAAGGGGACTACTTTGAAGGGGATGGCAGAGTTGTAGAATAATTTTCAAATATAAGGTTTTTATGGAATCAGTCTCATTACTTAATTGTCATACCTCGCAGAATAATTTTTTTAATACCTTAAAAAAAAACTCAAATCGTCTCATCATTCTGATATTTATATACAGACGGGCAGAGGCATCATTCTGATCATATATACTATACCCAACTTTTTTAAAGAAAAAAACACAAACTTCAAATTTAATGGGGAATGTTTATTATCTTTCGAAAAAATCTTTTGGTATATATTTTTTGAAAATTATCTCAGTTGGTCCATCTGTTGAGTCCAATTTCCGATTACTCTATTCATCTGTAGTATATAACCACTAACGCTAACTTTTCCTGCGGCTAAATACGTCTTTGTGAAACCCACGAGTAAATAAACAGTAGTCAAAATATAACTCAAATGTTTGCAATAAATAAGCAATATAATATATAAATGATATAAATATGCAAAAAATTAAATGTGGGGGTTACTTGACGCTTGACTAAAAGCCCCAAAAATATTTGAATAAACTTTTTTTTTTTAAATTTGGGTTTGCTACAATTTCAATAGCGGTTTCAAGCTACCTTTTGGTGAAGGAAAATGCCAACAATGATTTCAGGTAATTACATTTCTTTGTGCTTTTCCTTTGCCTTTCAGTACTTTGATTGTACCTTTCTGTAAGTAATTTGCTTTGCTTTTACGCATTAAATATACGGAAGCAAAACGTTGCCTACAATTAGGCGCACTGCTACATTTTTAACAAAGTCACGCACCCAACACTATGAAAATAGAGCAGCGCAGTTCAAATAGGATTTAAACACCGTAGTTGATGTACGTAATAAATTCCGATTGCAAATATACCGTTGTGGACAGCAATTCACTGTAGAAATCCGACATTAAAAACACTTTAAGCCGTACAAATGGCCTGCTCGAAGACTTGCTATGGCGCAACAGCAATTTATTACCATTTAAACATGCAACTTCAGTTTTTATTATTGAATACATCAGCAACTTTAAGTGTTGCACGTTTCCGAGCGACATAAAAGCAATTTCTCATCGTTTATACGCTGGAGAATGACAATGATGCCACTCTAAAGCAAGTGAGTCATAAAAATGTGTCCACAAGAGCATATGTATGTGTATACACTTACTACTCTGGAAATTTCTCGCTGCGTGAGGTGGTGACTAGCCATTAAACAAATCAAGGATATGGAAAAATGCTTCTTCGTCAACTATTTGCCAAAGGTTAAGAAGAAAGGAAGCAGCGACAATAAAAAGCCAAGCGAGTTGTTGCTGGAAACGCATCTAAAAATTTAGCGTTCGTCATAAACCCGTGCGCCAGAAACTCATCAACCTCACACCATCTAATCATCAGCTTGTAGCCATCGCCAGCAATTCCCATCTCCTCACTTCAACGCATCGCGCGTCCTTGGGCAATTGCGCTTCAATGGTTGGCAAGTTAATCATCCTTATTGCTCTATTCTGCGCTCGGATGACGCTCCAGTGGCGCGCTGACTAACACCGACCCATATTTCCCGATAGCACTCAGTGGCATTGTTTCGCTGATTCGCTTATTTACATTTCACTCTTTTCCTTCCTTTCCAACTCCTTGGATCCCTCGTGCTGTGGCTAGCTGCTGCGAGCATCCTCGCGCTGTTTGTGCATTCATTTCAGTTGCTATAAAAAGGGAAATTTTAAATTTTTCATTAAATTATTCAAAAATAAGAAAAACAAAGCGGAAAAAGGGACACGAAAGCGCTCGTAATCACGAGCAATGGCATGCCGCGCTGGCAAGGACATTAGCGCTGAGGGAAAGTTGCTGGTATGGGTGCGGTTGAGTTTGGTTGTCGACGGGTCATTGGGTAGCGAAGCTGTTAAAGGACACTCTTGCTGAAATGGCAAACGCAATCGAGTATGAGTTCACCTTAAGTCCAAGTGCTTGTTAGCCGAAGTTGGAAAAGCTTTGAATTGCAACAGTAATTACTCATAAATTATTAGTTGAGTGCAGCAATTGCTGTGGTTGGAGAGTCGTAGAGCAGCAGACAATGACAGCAACTTCTTGCTCAAATTAGCGAATAAAATAAATCTTCCCGACTATTTCGCTCTGACAAGTTCTTAATTTTTGGCAAATTACTTACTCATTAGCGTAAATATTTTCTTGGCATGCCGCGCGACAAACATGAAGAATGTGGTTTAGTTTTACGCCGAGCAGAAATTTATTGTTAATTCTTTTGAGGAAGAGTCGCTTCCGCCGTCAGCTAAATATAAAAATTATTCCTTTTAAGGAGAATTGGCGAATATTTGAAGTCTTAAGTGGGAAACTTATGTCCAGAAGCCAATAACGAGGGGTAGGTTAGACAAGCTTACGTTCTCGCGACAGTCGAAACTACGTAACCGGAACGAAACCGGATTTTAATCCGACAACGATACACACAATAGCAACAACAGGTAGGTTAAGTTAGGTAAACAAACATTTTTTTCGCGAGACCACGAATAATACCACTTGAACAGTTAGAGATGCTTGTCCGTTATCTAGAGCTCCTAGGTATTGATCAGCAAAGATCGTCTCATATCGACTAAATGACTAGAATCCGTCACAGACTTATTGAAGCGGCTTGTATCAATTCCAGTCAATTCGACGGATTCGTAAACTTTATGAGAACCCAAATACTTTAAACTTAGTCCAACGGAAACTGAACAGCAGAGGAGAAGTTGCTTAGATCTTTCCACCTGATTTTGCCACCCCACAAATGCTGGTTGCTGACCGATGCTTGATGAGCGCGAAGCCCATAGATCCAACAATTAAATGTTCGAGGTAAGGGAATCCCTGCTCGTTCCCATCCTGATGGCATTTGGGTATGGGTCCTGGCAAGCTCATCGGTTTTACAATTTTCAACGATTCTAATGTGACCAGGCACCCAACAAGTTTAATATGGAAATAGCTTAACGGTGCTGGTAATGAAGTCATGCACTCCTGGACTAACTACGAGCTTGCTGAGAGCGACCTCAAGGAATGTATAGCAGGAAACCTCCCTAAAGAAGTCGGGAAATACAACTGCCGCTAACTTTATGGCTGCTACTTCTGTTTGAAAGTCACTACTATTAGTTCGACAATCTAAAAGAAGATTTAATTGACAGCTCCCGACAGAAGACTTTCCCTCCCAGCTTCTCCTTGAGCTCCGATACATCCAAGAAATAATAACGAGAGGTTTCAATCACTGAAGTTTCATTTCCATAACTGACGGTTCTATGCAACCCTTAGGAACCCATATTGAAACCAAATACCATACTTTAACCTCATAAATTATTTTTAGTGCGTTTCATCCTCCCACATCTAACAAAACTAGTACAATTATTATCAATCCTCGAAGAAAATTGAGAACCTTAAAGTTATTCCGATTCAAAATTCTCTTTTTGGGATCTCGCGTAAAGCATTAATCGTGAATCGTCTTTAGAAAAGAATAGAGGTGAGATGAGTTGAAATAACTCAAATCAGGTTAGTGAGAAAAAAAGAGTTGAGCTAATCTTTGGCAAGTAAATGATTGGTGAGTTCATATCAGCTGTTTTATTTATGTGGTGAAATAAGGTAAGTTTCAGGTGTGAGTTTCCCAACACTGATAGACTCACAGGAATTATGATGCCTATGTGAACCAACTTAAAAATAAATAGGCGCAGCTAATAGGAGCTTCTGAAATTTAGTGACAGTTACCATCGACGAAAATCATCAGATGCTGTTTTAATGAGCCTCTTAGCAAACTTAAGTATAAGCTCCGACTGGACTGAGTAATTCGAGGATAAAGAGATGCGATCGACAAATTTTCCAGCACAAATTATACATGAGGTTCCAGTATCTTGAGGCATATTTCTTTAGCTGGGCAAAGAATATGTCTGAATTTTGGGTTTCAGCGACCTTTGAACTTTAGTTTACAGTTTCGGAATAGTCATAGTCTAAAGAGGTCTTATCAGTACAACTATGATATAGCATAACAAGGCTAGACAGTAGAAATAGTTATACAAACTTGCTAAAGATTACAACCTCGAAATAATCTAATAAGAATGAGTCACTTTGCAGTTGAGTATCTACTAAGTTTGAGGAAGGAAAACATTGATTAAATAAGAGCTTTTGAAAGATAGTTTTTTCACTTGTTATAAGTCATGTCAGGCTTCAAAGATCAGAGCGAGAACTCCAAAAATATATGGGGTATTCCATATCAAACCGACCACTTTTGAACCCGACCCATTTAGATTTTGCAGAAATTTATCCATCCTTTTCTAACCTTTGAAAAACATTTTTGAGATTTTTTTCAAAATTTTTTGTCCAACTTCAAAAAAGTTACGAATTTTTCAAAAAAATGGCTTCTTTATTTTCAAATAGCCATAACTTTTGTAGAAATTGACTTTTGGGGACCATTTTTTTTTTTAAATTTTTGTTTTTGAATGAACTTTTCGAAAAAATACACGAAAAAAATTTAACACGATCAATTATATAAAATAATCGGTTTTTTCGTAATTTTTTGGAAGTTCGCCATTTTTGTTTTTTTGTTTTTTTTTCCTCAAAAAAACTTCAATTAATTTGACAACTATCCCTGCTAATCCCGGAGTGGGCCGATTTTTTTTTATATATTTTTTATTTATTTAAAAAAAAAAAATTGTCAAATTTTCAAAAATGAAAAATTTTTTTTCTGTAAACTTTATTTCTATAATACCCCATATATAAAATATTTTTCAGCAATCAGCCTAGACTTCAACAATTTTATACATAGATCTATTAATTTAATTAAGAGAAAAGCAATATTTTTTCTAAAAATAAATAAACTCAATCAGTCTTTCAACATAAATATCGAAATTAATTAATAATATGTATAACTTTAGCTTGGTTATGGCCAATGTGTCTGCCTTGATTGACACTTGCAATATTGAAATAATTGAAATGATATGACACACACCTTCACATGTCTCTACTGCATTTATTTAAACACTTAAAATGAAAAGTGCTTTGGGAACCATTTAACTAACACATACATACCTACATAGCCACACACGTACATGAAAAGCATTCAATTGAGTTAGTCAGAACTGACACATGAATTGCCAATGCAATTTTGAAGTTGAGGTCACTGTAAATGAAATCGAGCGCTTTCTGTTTAGAAAGAACAACAACAACCAAAAGATTGCAGTCCGTTCAATGATTTTTCAAAAGCGTGTGGTGCCATTCGACCCCTTCTAAAACGCGCTCGTGCACTCATTGCCAACAGTTGAGTAAATTATGTTCGAAATTGTGGCCTTGATTGCAACGCACTTGCCACAACAGCTGAGTGACAGAATTGATCAGAAGTACATACTACATGATAATATGCAGAGAACCAAAAAAAAAATGCAAAGAAACAGCTGCTCTCCTCCAAGTTGTATGGGTATTTTTTGACAAGAAAACAATATTTTATTCGAGTCCTTTGACCACTAAGCTTCGTGTGTCTTTAAAGCGACCCTTTCAATTTGAAGGGATAACAATCATTACATACCAAGTTCACTCGATGATGAAATTATTTACTGCTCGTTATTCATGCTTATATTCCCTCATTCTTTAAATACACTCCTTGGCAGTTGGACGACTGCGTCGTAGCGTACACTCTTCGGCTACTCGGTAGTTTTTTTCTCTTGTAAAGACGTAGGGACGGTTTGTCTTCTGTAAGGAGCTCTCCGTCAAGCTTAGCTATAGATTTCGGACCCCCGAAGTCTCTTTCGAGTAGAATTGGCTGCTTTCAAAGAAGCAGTATACAGTATAGCGATAAGTGCACTACTACCACACCTGAGCGGCAGTACTAACGTCGAGGCCGCAAACTGTGCGCACAATGAGTGTCTAACCTCACTCGATAGGCCTGGGTGTCTGGTCTTAGCGGGTTGCTGGAAACTGCGATGAGCAAGAGGGGGCATCTTAACCCCGCTCAAACGTGTTGAGTCTCTGTTGTTGTCATATGGACCTCGGGAGGCCTTAGGAGGCGTTGGTTGACGATCAGCCTCTGCGCGACTGCGGAATCCTTCCGGCTTAAAATAGAACATAGGAGACCTACTGAACTACTTTCTTTTAACAAGTTCATTTTGAAGCAATCGTAAGAGTTTCTACTGAATATTCTCATGCTGTAACGCCAAAATCCAGTCGAACGCAAACCGTAAAAGTCGTAAGGAAGAAGGTGAAGTGGAAACTTCTATCCACGCCACGTTCTCTCCATTGTCCAAGCTTTGTAAGTCAAAGTCTGGAAAAACTCAGCAGCCATACTTTCGGTGAACCAAGAGACATACTCTAAACTGGTATTAGCTGCCTCAAGAAATTTGTGTTGGCTCAAAGCCTTTCGTCGATTTATGAGAGTCTTTAGGATCAATTATATAAAAGTTTGAGATACCACCACCGACCGGCTATAAGCTCTCGAAGTCAGATCCCTGTTAGGATCGACCTCTTAGCGTAACATAACCTAACAGTTATTTCCATAATCACTAAAACTTTCACTACTCTCGTTTGTATTCTCAAATCTGTAATCTAATCTCCTGACACAAATTGCATGTTGCAACAGTAAAACTAGAGCAGCAGCCAAAATGTGCCACCAAATCCACAAATGAACCACAGAGCCTCACGCTGCATTGACTATGCGTGCTGTTCCACTTAAATGGCATACAATGGTGGATAATAGAAACATCACTGATGCTCCAATAACCCGTGTTGCCATACACGCTTCCATGAAAACTCATCAGCGAGTGCCACGAGCCCGGAGCTATTCGCACAACAAAGGACCACAAAAAAAGATTAATGACTGTCGCTGAATTCGAATAGCGCGTTGTGCGACATTTTGAGGGTAATACATACCGACGCGTAGCCATATATACATATGTATGTAAAGTGAATGCCATGAAACCTGAAAATAGAACAATTATAACCGATGCGACGGGCGAGCGAGACGCTATTGTATGCTGAACAAAATTACTTTTCCATAAGTATATTTGGACTCACACATACACATTCGAAGCTTACACAAGAGCTTTCATTAGTCTTCGAACCTTTGGGAAGCCGATGGAATGCTCAATGCAGCCACGAGGCGGGGTCAGGTCGAAATCAATGTGACACAATGCTGTCTAACAATAAGCAAACCGCATTTGAGTTACACACAAATATAGACACACAAATATCGAGATTTATTAATAAAAAGAACAGTCTCACAAAGCAGATTCATAAAAACAACAACATTGAAGCAATGGTGTGAATTTCTTTGGGAGAAGCTTTTGTTGGCACGTGCAAATTACACGTTTGCAAAATAGAAAAAAAATACTAATTGCATTGTTTAATACCAATAACAATTTCGAGCTCAGAGCTAGCCGTATTAAAGATATACTTAATTCTAATAGGACCCAATTTTACGAATTCGTAAGTCATTAGTTTTAATCAATGAAAAGCTTATAGGTCATTACTTGCCAGGTGGATCGGCTTTATCAATGTTAAATGGCAGTTCGTGTTCGACCTCACATTACACCAACAATGAAGAATGAAATACTATGAAAACCTTGTTAGAGAAAAGTTCGAAGCTTCAATCTTCATCCACGTCTAAATATCTCAAGCAATAATCGGTTTAAGGGATCTGTGGGATGTCATTTCAAGCTCCTTACGTACAGCTGAAAAAGAAACCATTGTTATTCGGAGAAGGCAAATAAAACAGCTGATACGACGAGGAGTGCCGTGTCGCATTGGAGAGTAAAAAGACTGCCTACCTCGCAACGTTACAATCTACCACAACACGTCCGGGATGGGATAGATACTGTGAGTTGAAGAGCAAAACGAGACGCATTTCCAGACAAAAAAGTGAGAGACCGATATTCGTAACAACTAAGAGCTTGACAAGCTGGCCAACAGGAATAATCCTCGAAAATTCTACGAAAAGATAAGTGGATTAACAGAAGGTTAAAAACCGGAGCTTCTAGAACTCTAAGAGGTGATCTGGTGACTGATATCCTGAGCATACTAAAATTACGGAAGGAACACTACTCCAGCCTGCTGAATGGCAGTGAAAGCATAACACCAGAAGATAGGGAACCCGATTCCCCAATCCATGACGATGGAGCAGACGTTCCATTGCTCGACCATATAGAAGTTCGAATAGCAATTGCCCGTCTGAAGAACAACAAAACAGCGGGGGCCGACGGATTTCCTACAGAGCTATTCACATAAATATTGCCAACAGGTGCTACTACGGGCTGAGTAGACTAAGTATACTAAGTAAAGTCCTCTCTCGACGAACAGAGATCAAAGTTTATAAGTCCCTTATCATCCCCATCCTGTTTTATATTGCAGAAGCAGAAGCCCGAACGATAAGTTGACGTTACGAGTTTTCGAGACAAATAGTCTGCGGAAGATTTATGATCAATTGAGCGGTGGCAAACGCAAATATCGCATTCGATGAAACGATGACCTGTACCCGCCGGGGTATCAGAGGAAGACCTCCCTCGGTTAGAAAGATCAGGTGGAGAAGGACCTGACCTAGTGCCAAGCTGAGAAAAGGAAGAACGACTGACGTGCTGTTGTAAACTCGGCAATAACCGTGTAATTGGTGTCTACGACATTAAAGAAAACGATAAGAGAACTTCGATATTACTTGATTACTCGTATTTTACAGTTTTCAAGTGATTGTAAACAGCTGTCGACTTCTTTGGGAGCCTCTGTTATGATTTAAAATACCGCTGAAATGCCAATCAACGCAACGCAAGATCATTATCAGTTTAGTTCTGAACCCCTAGACAGACAAAGCAAACTCTCATCATCCAAAACAGTCACATTACAGCTTCAAAGAGAAGTGCATGAGTCATGAGCCACTATAAATTTTAAGAATTCATCACACGCCCTCAATCTTAACAAAATCCATTAAATTGCATTCACAACTAAGCACAGCTAGCGGCCGCCTCTTGGCGCAATAATCATTGATGTAATGTAAATAGAAAATCTCTATGCCACAATGCGCTTTTATCGCATTACCCCAACCGTTCGACTTCATTAAATTGCAGCCAACAAAACGCAACCGCAAACTCCGGCTGAACTCCACAAACGAACAAATTCCTCCTCTACGGCTGACCTCATTAGAGGCGGGTGGAGCTCGGTTTGCGGGTAGCGCCAGCAATTGCTGTGCTGCCAGTTTTTCAACTTAACAGAATTGCTAACACAACGGCAGCGCACGGAAGAGGTCAACAGCAGGATACTGAAGGCAGCGGTGCGGCACATAGGAAACGGCAGGATATGAGGGATTTTCAGAGGCCGCACTGGAGCGCAAACATTGGAAAACACTTAAGGCGTTTTCAACAAAGTTGCGGTCGAAGTGCAAAAGGTAGCGCTGGGACTAAATGCAGCCAGCACACGCACACACACACAGCGGTACATGTGTGAGTTAGCGGAAAGTAGGCAACCGCATAGCAGACTGCAAAATTCGATTTGCTGTGGCGCACAGTCGCCGACAGAACGAGATCAGGATATGACTGTGTAAACAGAAGCTTGCAGTGTTTGCGTGCGAGCGCACGAATGATGCATTGCCAGGCTTTGTTGTAAGTTGTTGTATGTTTGTATACCGCGTGCATGTGTGCATTAAAATAATAAAAGGCCACAGCAAAGGAAAATAATAAGAAGTAAGTAGAGCTTCCTTTGTAATACATGCTTTTATACCCAATGATTAGATTTGGCGTGGCTATGGGTAGTTTGTGTTTTCGCACGAATAACTCTAACGGGGGAATGTGAAGTTATTGACCTCACTGTTTGGACCGTGCAAAATTTCAAAGTTGTTTTATTCCATCGATCCAAAAATTTTGTTGCGAAATTATACGAACCGAAAGAGAGATTACACGTTTAAGTCCGCGTCATACATATATTCAGCAGAAGCTGATGAAGCCAGGGCAGGCACCTTCATACAATTACACTTTCGAAAAGACGGCATTTATATGTCTCTCACTACTTGTAGTTATTTAATCTATAAATAGGTTATAAATGTATATAGCTGAGTCTCGGTGGAGACAATCCCTGACTTGCTCAACAAGAAGACATATCAGTAGAGGGTTTCGTGGCGAAATCTCACAGGGTGATACTTTCCCCGAGGTTTAAATTCATCCTACCACCTAAAGTTAGAGACCAAAGTATTCATGTACGGATCCTTCTTCGAAAGCGAGCGCTTTCTTATGCCGACGTCCGTGTTTTCCAACTTCTGTATGCCAAATTTTCTGGCACAAAGAATTCAAGTGTAGACTATCATGCAGACCACAAATGTTATTTAGAGCGAGGTTTTATTATAAATCTCAAACAGGTGATTTCAACGCATTCAATAAATAATTTTGTTGGAAAAGTTTGACAGAGGAGAACGAATTAGCGTTCCTCAAACACGGTAGTAAATCTTCAGTATGGTTGACTTGAGTTTAAGGGGATATTCTAGTTTAAAAATTTAAAAAAATCGAAATTTTTTGTGTACAAGAGGACTTTTCAAAATCCAAATTATTTTCGGCGATATAGGCATTTTTCTGACCCGGCATCCAAACTGGTTCGGTCGGAACGCGAAACTTTAAACGCGGTTTTCTCAAAACTGACTTTTTCGGAACGATACCCACGATTTCTCAGGTTCTATTGGCCCGACTTACTTGAAATTTTTATAAAGTCTTCTTTATAGGCTTGTCTATGGTTGGAACTAGCTCCATCCCCAAACTTTTATTTTTATTATTTTTAAAAAATTCGAAATAGTCAGAAAAAGTGATCCAAAAATACTTTTTTTAGGCAGTCGCCATTTTGTGAAAATTTTTTTTCCCACTTTTCCGTTGTTCCGGCCATTGCGATATTATTCTAGATTAATAATCTCTTTTTCTTTTTGGTTTCAGAGAACTAGGAAGGTTGAAATCATGGGTATGGTCACGTGGAAATTTTTAGAGACCCCCCACTTCGTCAGCTCATAATTTTTGAAATTTTTTACTTTTTTTAGTTTTTAATTTTTGTCTCTACTCTTCTAAAATTAACAAATAACCAATAAAAAATGGATGGTAAAAATATTAATTGCCTTTTTTTATGACACTTTAAAAATTACCTGAAATTCATGCTTCTAGACTAGAATACCCCCTTAAAGACTGAAAATTGCGAAGTTGATTAAACCTTCAAAAAAAGCTTTAAAGAAGGAGTGTTGTTAACAGAACTCTTATCTACATCAGTAACCCTATTTAAAGATATTATCACTGACTGAAGAACTTAAGTGGAAAAACATCACTGGATCTGCTCTCAAGGAACAGCATTACCAAAAGTGTAATCATCATTAGGAAGTTCAAGGTTATTCTCAGCAGTATGGCTGAATAGAAGGATTCGGCTCTCGACCTACTGCTTAGGGATAGTACAATCATGTGGTACATCGACGGCTCCAAAGCATCGGATGTAATTGGCGCAATGGACGGAAAACCACGCATAGTGCCTACGTAGTTTTCCGAGCATATTCCAAGCAGTGGTGGTTTGCTATAAGTCGATGCGTAGAAATAAAACTCCAACGAAGCTATAGCAATGAACGTATAGTGAAACTTTATCAGCGACATTCAAGCGGCTCAAAACTGTCTCTGCATACAAGGTCAAATCGCTAGTGGTGTAGGACTGCATAGAACGTCTAAACAGTCTATAAGATCGTAACCAAGTGCACCTTATCTGGCAGGGTCACAAAGTATAGCAGAGAATGAATGAGCTTGCCCGCTTCGCAGCATTTACGAACATGGTAGGACCCTTACCTTTCATTGCGGTTAGTCCCCATACCATAAACGAGCTGATCCGCGAGGATGAAGCTGTGGGTAGGGAGAGTTATTGTCAACGATGCCTAGACATGCGTCACGCCAAGTTTCTAATCGGTGATTTTATTCTTAAGAGGTTTAAATATGTAATGAACCTCCCAGGGGATAAACTCAGCCTACTTTTCGCCTTCTACACTGGTCATTGTAATCTCAAGAAGCACTAATAAAAAATGGACCAAGCTTCAACGGCAAATTGCCGGTTCTGCGACATGGAGTCTAAAACTCCAGAACACCTGCTAATTGACTGCACGTAAATCTGTAGGGGCAGGATAAAGGCCCTGGGATCCAAGTTTCCAAATAGAGATCACATCGCTTCAATAGCACCCAGCAGTGTATAGCAATTTTTCAATTTTTAAGGGTCTAGGGGAGTGGTTGTGACTTAGGAGAGGGCACAATAGGCTATAGGTCGCGGTGCAATCTTCATTTCTTTACCAAATCTAATCTAAACCGCCGTCGTAGGAACTATTTCACGTCTTCGTGCAGTAAACCAGTAACGCCTTACGACTTCTAAGGATACAAAAGCCATCCAATTGCAAACTTTACGCAAAGTTATAGAAATATTTGACTACTCTCAGAACATGCTCGATGGCATGTTATACCGCGGTCTATTTTGGTGCCGTCAGTACAGATTGAACGAAGCCCACATAATTCAGATAGCTATTTTCTTTAGAACAAACTCGGCCAAACCAAGAAAACTAAGCTTTTCCAATATATGGATCTCAGGTCATCCCTATTATACACATAGTGTCTTGTGCCTATTATAGAGCCAACCTTAACAAGTTGCAATTGACTCAAAAGCATTCTTATACATTGTTAACATAGAGCCACATGCACTGGGTATAATCAAAAACCATAACAACACACCGCTATAAACAACAACAACTAACAACTGCATGCACTTTCCTGCCCACCACAAAGGAATAAAATTGCAATGCATTTCACGAAAGGAGCAGATAGAACGCCGTTTAAATAAATAAAAATACATACCAACGATATTAGACATGCAGGATCATATATTACGGCATACAAACACGCAAACACATATGTTTGCGGGAAACTGTGGAAAAAGTAACGGTTGGCAATATGCCCAATAAAGCTGCTCCCATGCCCTCGGCACAGACGCAGGTTTGCGCCATCCAACAGACGTTTGTAGCGCCGTCCGACCTGTTGGCTGACTGCTCGACCAACTAGCCGACTGTGTGATTTCTATCTCTTCTAAATGCCGGTTTGTCTGTCTGTATGTCAGGCGATGAATGCCCGTTGACCGCCAACGAGTCAACGGGTTCAACGCAGTTCATATGTAAAACAGACAGCGACACAAACCTTGTTACACTCGTGCACACCGTCTACAAGTGGGCCAAAGACCAGTTAAGTGCTGCAATAATAACAGCAACAACCAAAACCAACAACAGCAGCAACAAATGCAACACAATGCGCTCGTTAGTGTCAGGCAAATGCAAATGCCACCCTCTGCGCCACAGTTTACCTTAACTGCTTGTATATAAAGGGTGATTTTTTAAGAGCTTGATAACTTTTTTAAAAAAAAAAACGCATAAAATTTGCAAAATCTCATCGGTTCTTTATTTGAAACGTTAGATTGGTTCATGACATTTACTTTTTGAAGATAATTTCATTTAAATGTTGACCGCGGCTGCGTCTTAGGTGGTCCATTCGGAAAGTCCAATTTTGGGCAACTTTTTCGAGCATTTCGGCCGGAATAGCCCGAATTTCTTCGGAAATGTTGTCTTCCAAAGCTGGAATAGTTGCTGGCTTATTTCTGTAGACTTTAGACTTGACGTAGCCCCACAAAAAATAGTCTAAAGGCGTTAAATCGCATGATCTTGGTGGCCAACTTACGGGTCCATTTCTTGAGATGAATTGTTGTCCGAAGTTTTCCCTCAAAATGGCCATAGAATCGCGAGCTGTGTGGCATGTAGCGCCATCTTGTTGAAACCACATGTCAACCAAGTTCAGTTCTTCCATTTTTGGCAACAAAAAGTTTGTTAGCATCGAACGATAGCGATCGCCATTCACCGTAACGTTGCGTCCAACAGCATCTTTGAAAAATACGGTCCAATGATTCCACCAGCGTACAAACCACACCAAACAGTGCATTTTTCGGGATGCATGGGCAGTTCTTGAACGGCTTCTGGTTGCTCTTCACCCTAAATGCGGCAATTTTGCTTATTTACGTAGCCATTCAACCAGAAATGAGCCTCATCGCTCATCGGACACGGACGTGAAACACATTTCGAACCGAACACTGATTTTGGTAATAAAATTCAATGATTTGCAAGCGTTGCTCGTTAGTAAGTCTATTCATGATGAAATGTCAAAGCATACTGAGCATCTTTCTCTTTGACACCATGTCTGACATCCCACGTGATCTGTCAAATACTACTGCATGAAAATCCTAACCTCAAAAAAATCACCCGTTATATATAGTAGATCTATGCAATATATAGTAGATATATATACACATGAGTGCAGCAACGAAAAATGATATTTTATAGGCACCGAGTACTTAGCCCGTAGAACCAAATTGGCAAGTTATCAACTGCATAAAGCTGCCGAGTGAGCTCGTTGCGCCTTATCAATTTCATATTTTCGGTGTTTGTGTTTACAAATGTTACATAAAGTACAATCATACATACATCATATACATACACTTGGATTTATAGTTCCCCTGAAATGCCAAAATGCACAAATGGAAAATAAAAAGTTTTTGGCTTCTAATAAAGTTAGACAATTCAAATGATGAGTGGGCATTTCAAAGCCAACTGGAGACCAGGGCTGGTGAGCAGACCACATTGCTCGGTTTGATAGCAAATATGTTTGGAAATTGGTAAACGAGCGTATTTTGAATTATTAAACCGTTTAGTTGGAGTTCTGAAACAATAACAGCAACAATTATGTTCAAAAATTAATTTCTACTTAGTTTGATAAAGCTTTCTGCCGAAAATTAATATTGGAAATAGCGCTTTTAAAATTTTTCGATTAACCTGAAAGCCGATTATTCGAATATCCGGTTTGTAACCAATGGTAAGAATATTAGCCGATTATTACTATTCGAATAGTTGTCACATTGTTTGGAGGTTTATCCCATGTTATTTGGCGCAGATTGTGGGGGTCTCCCTGTTCATAAATTACTTTCAGTATGCTCCAGGCATCACTCGCTAGCTCACCTCTGGGAGTTCTACTAGAGTATGCTCCGATCTTAAAAACTTTCTGTTAGTCGCCGCGTCTTTTCGTAGAATTTTGGAGCATTACCAGCTTGTCGAGCTCTTCGTACTAACGCATTTCGGCCTCTCTTTTTTTCTATCTGCTAATGCGTCTCGCTTCCCTCTTCAACTCTTGGTATCTATCCCATTCCGCACGTGTTGTGGTCGATCGTAACGTTGCGAGGTAGCCAGTCTATTTTCTCTCCGCTGCGACACGGCACTCCTCGTCGTACCAGCTGTTCTTTTGCATTCTCCGAAAACCAATGGTTTCGGTTGCAGCTGTACGTAAGAAGCTTGAAATGTCGTCCCACAGTTCCCTTATACCAAGTTGTTGATGAGTGCTCTCAGAGAGCAGGAGTGCAAGTCGAGCAGAAAATCGTTCGGCTGTCAGATGTGATTGCAGCTTCTCCACGTCGAACCTTCCTTGTGTTTGTTGGCGTGCATTTTTTGCTGCACAGAAGCGGATGTGTATCTTGGCTGCAACAATATGGTGGCGCGAATCAATACTAGCCCATGGAAGCGTACGTATATCTAAGCCACTGTATACGTGTTTGCCGTCTATCACAACAAGATCGATTAGTCTATCACAACATTGGTGGCTTTTCGGAGCCGGAGCCTTAATAAATTTTCCTATGCTGGAATCTAGTACTACAGATAACAATATATCGAGCCACGGTGAAGTCGACCGCTTCAACCCTTTTCGAGATGCTCCATCATGAGATGGCATTTAGCGACCGTTTGGCCAAAGATACCTACTTTGCCCACCCTGGCGTTAAAGTCGCTAAGCACGTTTTTGACTTCGTGGCGAGAGCAGCTCTCATAGGTGCACTCCAAGCGCTCATAACTCATATGACATCTTTGGTCATATCATCTTTCTCTTTGGTCGGAGCGTGGGCGCAAATCAGTGATATGTTGAAAATCTTAGCTTTACTGCGGATTGTGGCTAGACGTTCATCCACCGGGGTGAATGCCAGTACACGTCGATGGAATCTCTCTCCCACTACGAATTCCACACCGAATTTTATATGGTCACTGTATTAAATGCCACAAGGAGCTACTTGTCCCAGTCCTTGTCCCATCCATCGCATTACTTGGACATCAAGGTGATGTCAGCCTTTACTTTAACGAGGACATCAGCCAGCTGGGCAGCGACACCTTCCCAATTAAGGCACCGGACATTCCAGATGCATCCCTTAAAATCGTAATCCGTAGTTGGTTTGCAGTGGCCGTCATCAAAAGGAGGTCTCTCTGTTCCGATGCTGTTGTCTACTTTCTTTGGGTTGTTTTTTACGTCGCGAGTCCGAAACCCAACGCATAACCCTGGTTAGGGATGTTTCGCCTCCTCATATTAGCTCGCCTTCAAACGGATTGTTTTTGGAATACTTGATCTAAGACCAGAAGTCGTATACTGCTTGAGCCATATGTAAGGTCTCGTTTCTGGCCACTCTCAAGTGAATGACAATCAGAGAGCTTTTCTCACTTGCGTGAACTTCTACACAGGACTCCATCCTCCATCCTTAGTAATGATAAATTTAATAATATTAAAACAAATCTACTCAAATTCTTTATATTCCATTGTTGGGTTTATGAAAAATTGTAAGTTCTCGTAAGTTTGAGTTAAGACCTCGAAAAAAAGTTCGGCAAAATTAGTGTCTTTTGAATTGCAGTTTTCTGTTTGTAGGCCTGTCATACAATTTTTACACCGTTAACTCTTTTGCATTCAAGGCAGTCTTCAGATGTCGCAAAATAAGGTCTTCTCATATGACTCTTTTTGAAAATCGAACCTTTTCGACTACCATTCTGTAGTTTCTTCAACCACATTCATCTAAGGTCGAATTCGAATTAGACCAGGCATTTTAAGTCACCTAATATATAGTATGTAATGACTTCATGGATAAAAACTCTTAAGATGACTTCATTTCTAGACGAAAAAATTCGAATAACTTACATATTTTTCGAAATATATATCATATATCATATCATATACAATATTATAAAACTATTCGCAAAACTAATTTCAAATAATATTATTTTTACAATTCGTACTACTTTTGTTATTTTCCATTAGCAATGCCTTCCGCTTCCCGGCCGCTGACATTGTTTGCGAACGAATTCTACAACTTGTCACTTGTCATAGCCAAATCAAATTAATGCCGTCATAAACAATGATCGATTTCAATGCAGCGAATTGAAGACTGCAGACAAACAGGTAGACAGTCACAGTTGTATACATATATGTACATATGTATGGATGTACAAGCAGTGCGCTCCTTTTGTGAAATCATTTAAAAAGCCAAATAGCATTACAGCGATCCACATATGCATACATACATATATGTAACAGTAGTTGCAAAATCCAACGGTTTGTCATAGCAGAGTGGCGGTGGCTTTGTAATGGACGGACAAGTGAGGCGATAGGCCTAAGCTAGACTGCGCTCATTTCCCAGTTTGCCTTCTCGATGATGACAAGTTAGACCGCGAGCCAGCCAGTCAGCCAGCAAGTGGGGAACAAAAACTCAAACGTAAACAACGGCAAAACTGTTATAAGCAGATGAGGAATGTCCATAAGTACGAGTGTGTTTGTATGTTTTTGAGTTTTGTTGTCATCGGCGAATCAATGAATGCTGCCTGGCAACAGTTTTTGTTCGGCGACAACAATAAAAAATTGAAACGATAGAAGACGTAGTCCACATATGCACTAGGATGGTTAATTAGTTGCAAAAAGTACTGTTATTTAGTAGAGAGAAATATCATCTCCGAAGATCTTGAAACTTCTTACTATATAGTTCCACTTGTCTTCAGCAGCTTTCCTCATTAATTTTATTTCACATTCTATTATTCCCAGACAACCTTTCAGCAGTCCGTTCTTAGAAGACCACATACTGGGGATCTCCGAAGATTTTGCAACTTCTTACAAAGCACAGCAAAGTTCCACTGATCTTCAGGAGGTTTCCACATTAAGTGCCAAATTCGAAGGTTCTTTACCCAGACTACCATTCAGCAGTCCGTTCTTCGAAGACCACATACTGGGATCTCTGGAGATCTTGCAACTTCTTACGAAGAACTGCAAAGTTCCACTGATCTTCAGAAGGTTTCCACATTAAGTGCCCAAATTTGTAAGGTTCTTTATCCAGATTAACTTTTAGCTGTCTATGCTTATAAAACCACATACTGGAGATCTCCGAAGATCTTGAAACTTTCAAAGGCTTTCAAAATTGTTGAACACTGAAACACCAAAGGATTAGATAATCACATACTAGAAACAAGATTCTATGCAAGCTAACTATCACAATTTTTAATGATCGGAGATTTTCTTTATAGTTAATCAACAAATAGAGAGCCCTGCACTCGAAGGTCCCGCAAGAGTCAAGAACAGGATTTTACGCTTTCCAGTTCACATACTTCAGCCATTCAAACACGATTCTTCCACATGTTAGCCTCACATAGCGCTACCAAATACCTCTAACTCTGGAAAAATTATGATGAAGATCTTATAAAATTTCGGGCAGAGTCTTGAACCCACTAAGTTGTGGAGGGTCAATCAGTCGACGTGAAACTCTAACCTCTACGTCACCTATGGCCATAATCGAAGAAAGCAACCTGATCTTCTCAACAACTATAATCAAAAATCAACAAAGCTACCGAAAACGATTCAAAGCCGAAACGACAACCCTAAACCTGGACAACAACCAATAAATATGTAGCTGGTCGGTAGCTTACACAACTTGCGTCCGATGACAGCGATCCAGTTGTTTTCACTTTCATTCACTACTCTCTACTTACTCGCGGAAGCGTCAAGCTAGCGCCTCACATTTCATTCAGCAAAAGCCAGAGCGAAGCGTCAAGCTCGTGGTATCAAATTAGGGCAAATCAACAATTGTGATTGCAGCCAAACCCACACTCCAACACACGTTTGATCTTATAGACGCAACGCAATTCGCATAAAAGCACTTTTCGGCGGTGGAGGCACTACTCCGGTTGCACATAAAAGGAGGTTAGGAGTGCGTTAGCGCGTTGCCTTGGCTATGAGCGCGCGCCACAATGGGCTGTCGACACAGCTGCTGCTGCTAGCCATAACTGTAACAACAAGCGCGGTAAGCGCTAGCAAAGTGCCGAAACGGCAATCGTAATAATTGCGACCATGCGGCAAGCGTTTGTCGCACCACGCCATTGCCATCGTGATAGCCATCAGCGGCAGCAGTCGCTTCGATTGCCTGGCCTAACTGGCCTAAACTGCTTGCGTTTGCCATTAACGCACTGAACCGTTCGCAGCTTGGGCATAAATTAGAGCAAATACGCGTCGTTAACACGACACAACAACTGCGCCGACAACAACACCGCTTAAAGGCATTAACAATTGCATGCCGCAAAAGTGAAGGTAAACCGGTTGCTGTGTCGCCGCTCCTTCGCTCCATGGCTTACTTGGTCGCCCCGTTAATCTCCATGCAAAGTTGGCCGCATGCATGCTTACCGACTTCCCAACCACCATCACCGCCTCCCACAAGCTTGCCGTTCAGGCGTGATTGTCACACTGGCGGTCCAAGCGACAAAATGCCCTGTCGTCAGGCTCCGATTTCGGTGAGCTGCTAGCGTCGTCGGTGCTCTTGGTTGGCGGCTTTTGTCGGGCAGGCCATGCGTGCCGCACCATTCTTGGCGTAGCGTTTTCCGCCTGACCATTTAACGGCAAATACATATGTTTGTGCAGTGTGAAGTCGGCTTTAGGGTTGGGTCCGTCCACAGCGCTTTGATTGCAATTTAGCTAATTGCGAGGCATTGCATATTTTCGGCTCAAAACGGTTATGTGCGTAAACAGTTATGCACAATTTATGCGCTTTTTTCTAAGCAATCATTTCAAGATTTATATGTCTCGTCGTTGCAACATTGTAGAGCACTTCACTTTGCAATTTGTTTTGGTTGACACTTTTGATTCAATTAAATTTATGAAGGTAGAGAATGGTCGACGGAACTGAAGTTGCATAGCCTCACTATCAATGTCCTCGAACTGCCTCAAGATAAGGCTAATCCGGTTACATGGCTATTCGCGCCAATCACTTTCGGGCCATCTGGGACTTGAAGGGAATAGAAGAATTGACGAGCTTCCAAGGGAAGGAGTTCCTACGGTCTACTAATGAATAGCAGAGTTTCAGCTGAATTTAGCAAATCAGATTAGGTTAGGTTAGATGACTGATCCCTCAGATTGACAGATTATCACACTTAGACAGATGAAAAACTTCTATAGTACAATATCAGCTATCGACATAAACTCCATAAACCCATCACAAATCTGCTTAAGTTTTCTGTTTCTAGTTTCGCTGTTTTACCTTAATGTCTAAAGTATAAGATTCGCGGCGTTATTGCTCTAATCGGGCAAAAGTGGGATATTCGAGCAGGAAGCGTTGAGTTGATCTCATCTCCTTCTTAACAGCTGAAGCGGCTGACGTCCATTAAGAAGTTTAATCTTACCGCATGAGCTCCGATTGTGCAGTGTTCGGTTAGAACTTCTACAACCATTAAAAGGTGGACCTTGCTGAGAGCGAAGAGTTCCCTAGGCCTTTTATGATTTACCCTCGGTCAGAAGAACCTTGCAGCTGCATAGCTACTGGTAGTTGAGCAATGCTTGCTGAGCTGGTTAGAAGTTCAACAGTTTAGTAGTGAACCACAATAAGCCTAAAAAGCTCATACCTCTTCCTAGTCCGCAGTTATTGCGACTACTGAAGTACCTGTCTTAGTAAGCTCATCAGTCTTACAGTTTCCTGCAACGTGGACAGGTGCGAAAATAGTATTCTAACAAAATAACTCGATGTTTGAGATAAGAAGTCTGGACATTCCTTCACTAGTATTGAGTGCACAGTCAGCTAAATCAGTATCACTGTCTTGTTCTCGGGGTGAATGGTCAATACTCTTAAGAAGGTTACGCTCCAAGCACCAACCCTACTGCTACCTTTATTGCAGTCATCTCCGCTTAGAGGACGTTGCAGTGATCAAGAAGCCTAAAACTGGTACTGGTGGGTAGTTCTCGATGGTGTACTAACTACCAAACCCCGAAAGTTTTGATTCATTAGTAAAAAAAAAGCTCAATGGCGCTCTCATTCATCGAGTCCTTCCTTTCCGAGCCTCCCTCGAAGGTATTTGGAAACAGAACCGACAGCCAGAGTTAGGGTTGCTGATCTGCTTAGACAATTATTTTGGGATGAAATCAAGTTGGGCGATGATTCCAGAGTGAAAAGCCTCACAGTCGTTTAAGTGCCCAGATTCTCTAAATCTCAGAACAGCTTTCATGGTCGGTGCTAAATCCAGCGCCATGGTTGGTATTGGTATGAGAGCAGAAATAAGACGACTAAACTTCGTCGCTGCTTGAGATCCAATCACAGGCGATTCCTTGCTTATAAAAGAAATTTTCCTTAGGTATCTAAGTTAGTCAGGGAACCTTAGTTGACTTAAACTGCTTTCAATACTGGTATAGTCTTTTTATTATTCTGATATTTAAGTAAAGCAGTGATCTCTGTGAAAAAGACCGGAGGCTAGTTTTGTGAAAAGTAGAAGTCCTGATAACATAAACTCATGGTGAACAATATTAGATCGATTACCCAACTTCCTGCAGGGCATTCTGTAAACCGGATAAAATCCATAATGTAAATCTTTCCAGTGGATCTTTTATGATTCTCATTGGTAATGCCTGAACAATCCCAACAAACAGCGATGCTGACATTTTGCGTGATAATAAAAACCTTCCAATGGAATGGATATCCTCTTGAATAAAAAAATCAATATACTTGGTAATAAAAGAAGGTTGAAGTCTAAATCTTTTCCACAACTTTCTTTAAACATAAATAGTAGAGACAAGCTCCGCTCTATTCCGATGGTCGTCAACCATCCGCAGTGTGACAGTTAACGCATTCGGTACGCGATGAGCCATATAAAGTCCTAAATATCTAAAAAGTAATTATATTCCAGTGTTTCTATTTCAAGAAGGCATATGACCGGGTTGTATTAAGACATCATCATTGAGATACAATTTCAAGGAATTTTATACCTTTCGAAGACCTTCGGAACACAACATACCCAACAGCGAGCCACGTTTACGGCCTCAGATTTCGTACTTTTCTGAGAACTAAATTCCAAGGAGTTATCTGGAAGTAGTTAATAATCATTCCGAAGGCAATGCCAGCCTATTAAGCTTTCATACACACTTATTTCATATACAAGCAAGTAGGCTCTTGGGGACCACAGCCATTAGCCGTCTTCAATTGCTCACGCCCTTAAACCCACTTCAGAGTGCTAATTTCAATTTCATAAATACGATACGGGGAAATTGTGCTTCCAACTAGCTTCTGCTGTTATTGCAATCTCACTCTCTTTCAAGCTCTAACGCACATCCCAACTAATACATATGTACATACATACTTACAAGGCAACCGCGGACGCAGGGACGGTTCGACCGAGTGACATATTAAAACATCATTGACACATTCACAACGCAAACACGCACTCAAAGCGCGAAGTCGGGCACAACTGCGTTGCGGATGCGCTCAGAGCTGCGGGTGAGGGTTCTCGCACTTATTATTGTTGTAGGAACCTTTTAAGCGAACGCCTTGCATAATTGATTTATTATGTTTAGCGAAATGAGCGCGAAGGGAAGCAACAGCAATACCATATTAAGAATATATATGTATGTATGTATATATATCGTGTATATATTATATTTATATTTATAAACTGGTGTCGCAATAGTGGCGCTGGGGAGAAAACTAAATGTCATTACATTAGCAGTGAATGGCAGCGGATAATGTGGTGCGCAGCGAAATCGGGTCAAGTGGGAACAAAGAGCGAAAGTGAAATTAAGATATAATTATGTATGTAAGTATGTAGATAGATAATTATATATGCATATGCACAGTTTTTAATGAAGACCTTTATTTCGATATAATTATATTTAAATTTTTATACTCTCGCAACAAAGTTGCTAAAGAGAGTATTATAGTTTTGTTCACATAACGGTTGTTTGTAAGTCCTAAAACTAAATGAGTCAGATATAGGGTTATATATACCAAAGTGACCAGGGTGACGAGTAGAGTTGAAATCCGGATGTCTGTCTGTCCGTCCGTCCGTCCGTCCGTGCAAGCTGTAACTTAAGTAAAAATTGAGATATCATGATGAAACTTGGAACACGTATTTCTTGGCTCCATAAGAAGGTTAAGTTCGAAGATGGGCAAAATCGGCCCACTGCCACGCCCACAAAATGGCGGAAACCGAAAACCTATAAAGTGTCATAACTAAGCCATAAATAAAGATATTAAAGTGAAATTTGGTGTAAAGGATTGCATTAGGAAGGGACATATTTTGAGGTAATTTTTTTGGAAAAGTGGGCGTGGCCCCGCCCCCTAAAAAGTTTTTTGTACATACCTCGGAAACTATTATAGCTATGTCAACCAAATTCTACAGAAACGTTTCCTCCAGGCATTTACATATACCGTTTAAAAATGGAAAGAAGAAGAAATCGGATAATAATCACGCCCACCTCCCATACAAAGGTTATGTTGAAAATCACTAAAAGTGCGTTAACCGACTAACAAAACACGTCAGAAACTCTAAATTTTACGGAAGAAATGGCAGAAGGAAGTTGCACTCAGGCTTTTTTTAAAAATTGAAAATGGGCGTGGCGTCACCCACCATATCTCAGGAACTACTCGACCGATTTCAATGAAATTCGGTATATAATATTTTTTTAACACCCTGATGACATGGTCGAAATATGGGTGAAATCGGTTCACAACCACGCCTTCTTCCAATGTAACGCTATTTTGAATTCCATCGAAGCCTTCTCTGTATAATACATACATATACATGAAAATACAATTCAATACTCAAAGTACACAAATTGATCTAATCTAATTAATTTTACAGCAAAATAAAAAAATATGTAAATGACGGATAATGAAATCTCGATTATCACTTTATCATGCGAGAGTATAAAATGTTCGGTGACACCCGAACTTAGCCCTTCCTTACTTGTTTTTATTGCGAAAGGGAATTTATGAAAATTTAAATAATTAAGAATTCAAAGAGTTTAGTGTTTTTAAAGGATTTTTTGAGGTTTAATTCAAGTTATTTGTTCCACATACTTGTAGTTTCATTCAAGAATAATGCATTGATTAAAGCGACTCTCCAACTTTTTGCTACTATTTTCTTAGTACGATTTGTCCCTTAGCTTCCTCAGTTTCGGCGATCACTTCTTCATTCGACGAAAATTTCTTCCCAGCGAGCACGCTTTTGAGATCTAAGAACAGAAAATAGTTGCTGGCGGTCAGATCTGGAGAATACGGTGGATGCGGAAGCTCTTCGAAGTCCAATTCATGAAGTTTTGGCATAATTTTCACTGACTTGTGGCACGGTGCATTGGCTTGGCAAAACAGCACTTTCCTTTTCTTCAAATGCGGCGGCTTTTAGGCGATTTTGTCTTTTAAACGATTTAATAACGCTATGAAAAAAGTTTCCGTAGGCTTCCTAAAATACAGACGCCATATACTTGCCAGCTGACTGTCGCGTTTTTCCATGCTTTGGAGCGAGTTCATCATGTGCATTCCGTTGTGTTAACTGTCGATTGGACTTCGGAATGAAATGATGGAGCCATGTTTCATTCATTGTCATGACGAGTTTTCAATAAGGACGCTACAAAAGTCGATCGATAGGGACAGTATACGACGCCACATTCCTGCTCTGACATTTCTTTTTAGTAAGGTTTGCCATTTCAATGAGTCGAAATTATTAAATTTTCGAAATTCGAAGTCAGTGGCCTGAACTTTAAGAGCAATACGTCCAAATTATTTTCGTCATAATCGTCCTGTCAGATCAACAATTGAGCCTCTAGTGGAAAATTTTGAATCCACAGACACAGTACTAAATGTTGCCGTGATAGTGAGACAAAAAAGTACCAGTAGTGTCGAGAATATTGCGACCGCAAGCTCATCAATTGAGGAAGAGCCAAATCAGTCCCCATCTCTGTGACATCGTTGTGACGAATTTTTCGAAAAGATTTTGGCCTACATCTTTACAAGATCAAATTGACGCAAGAACTGAAGGCGTCAGTAACCATCTCTTTAAGTCGTCCACTGCGTTCATCGTCTTCGGTGTTCATTTCACAATGTCTAAACTTAGAATACCAATCCTTGATGATTGATATGCCTGGAGCTGTGAAACTCGTCATTAAGCCAGGTTTGTACTTCAACTATATTTTTTCCCTCTGATTGCTTAACTCTTCAAGTGAACTGCAGCATCAATAAAATCAGCAAAATATTGCTTTCCTTTAATTTTATGAAGCTGAAAAGTTTTGACAATAAATCCGCTGATCCAAAGCAACCGCAGCACTAAAAATCATAATAATCTTGATTGTCTTGATTTTGTGTTATAAAAGTTAGTTTTATATGAAATCCCACCAATTTATTATTTTCAAAGTAAAATAGTCAATATATTATAGCCAGGGTTAATTAAAGCAATAAATATAAAGCTTTCATCAATCAAATTTGGAAATTTAACGTATTTTCCATGCAAATAAACTTCAAGGTAACTCAATTTAAATGCTAATAAAATTTATTGCCCTAAATAGTTACTCATACGCACTGACAGCCTATAAGAAAATAATAAAACTCACAGCAAATTGTAAGCTAGCAGACAACAACAACACTAAATACAACTCACATGCGCACATACATATATGCATATATTGCCGTTATATTCCATCTCGACATGATTTTCTTTTATCTAAGCAAAAATTTGATGCTCACTTTGGCAGCGGCAATTTCCTGGTACAAGCACAAATGTTGAGTAAACAACAAAGCAACAACAATAAAAACGCATATAACTGTTTTGTAAACAGAAATAAATGTCGGCCTTGTGTGACTGCTGAAGACAGGGCTAAGTCCAATGCTGTGCGTAAGTGAGAACCCTAATAAATAAATTCCATGTGTACTAATACACATACACTTTCAATATGTGTGTTTATGTACGTGTGTGTAGTTGTGGAAAATTACATTTGTCAGCGATAAATGTCATAAATGCCGAAGGCGCACTCATGTTATAATATAAAATTATATAAATTTGAGCTTAAGGCTATGCAAGCATTAGGGGTGGGCTTATTTTTAGTTTAGAAATATTTTAATTTTTTTTTTTTAATTTTAAAAAATATATATATTTGGAAATAAAAATTCACTTAATTTATTTTTCCAAAAAAAAAAAAAAAAAATTTCAAAATTTTTATATGGCAATATTGGTTCTGAAAATTAAAAAAATTAGAAAGTAAAGTATAATATTACAAGATAATTTGTTTTTAAATTCTGTGTGCAGGAAAATAATGCGAGGACGCATGTAACGAGCTACCTAGAAAATTTTCACCAACAAATTTTTTGCAAATAAGCCATTTTAAGGCCAACTCGCGAAAAAAATGTTAATATTAGATATTCGATCACATAAAACAACTGACTAGAGTTTAAAAATTTTTATTAAAAAAATCGTTAGGTAAAATTAACTCGTTGAAAGTGAACCACCCTAATGCAAAATGTTAATTCAAGCAAAAAAATAAGTGTTTTAAGGTTGCAATTACGATTTAAATTAGGTAAAATAAATTTTAAAAATTAGAACCACCCTAATGAATATATATTTTTCTGCATACTGAATTATTGTGACTCCCCAAATACTTTAAGGCGCTCAAACAATTATTTGTCACTGCAAATATGAGATTTACACATTTCATAAAAGCGAGAAATAATACACAAAGAAGCGTAAATATGTAAACATACATATGTATGTATGTATGTAATCCCTCACATGACTTATATCCGTGTTTGAATTTAGAAGTGGAGCGAGCAAAATCTGTGAATATACATTACATAATCAATCCACTCTCCAAACGAGGCAGCGCGGAATGAAAGTAATTTCAGTCATACACTTCTGCAATTTAATGAGATTTTCCAGCAGCAAACCACAGCAAAGTCACTCCACCTGCGGCATTGTGTTTTTACGCACCTACAATGCACACACACACACTAACACATGCTCACGCATCAATATATAAATATTAATACGCCGTTGTAACCGCAAGAGCCGCAATCGCATTTCATTTTCTTTCCACTTAAATGAGCCTGCATCGCGGAGAGAAAGAGCGGGTGCTCAGAGTGCTGGCTTGTATGTTTGTGTATATGTACTTGTGAGTTTTTAAGAAACCAGTTATTTATGTGTGTAGTTTACATGTTTATGTAAGCTGTTAAAACAACTTGTACTCATACCAAAACATATTTTCCCATGTTAGCGGCATTAATTGCCTGATGTTTGTTGTAATTTACACATGTGTCAACAAAAACATTAAAATTTTTAGTGTTTTGCAACATTTAATTCATGAATATATTTAATATCATGGAATTGGTACAGTAAGTTATGCAATATAAAATTAAAAAAATAATATATAAAAAGATGGCAACTCCGTCAAATATTATTTACTTCAATAAAATACCTAAATGACGATATAAGTAATATTTTTTCATAAATATAGTATTGATGTAATAGCTTATGAATTTTTAATACTTTGAAATATTTTTAAAAGGGTGGCAACTTCATCAAAATTAGTTTATCAATAATCAAATGATCCTAAGTTACAATATTTAGTTCGTTAATATTATATACATATTTTATAGTTTATGAATATTTAATAAACCAAAAACAAGAAATGTGGCAACTACGTAAATTTTACATACATAACTTCTGAAAAATAATTAAATGACAATTTACGT
Organism: Bactrocera zonata; assembly: GCA_037783105.1. Lineage (NCBI taxonomy): Eukaryota > Metazoa > Arthropoda > Insecta > Diptera > Tephritidae > Bactrocera > Bactrocera zonata. Next base: position 160,350 of record JBAWJQ010001168.1, on the reverse strand, counting down.
ATTATTTATTTCAAAAATATAGCATTATGCAGTAGCTTATGAATTTTGAATAAGTAAAATATTTTAAAAATTATAAAAAGATGGCAGCTCCGACAAATAAAATTTTTCCTCAATAATTAAATGATACGTTTTTATAATATTAAGTTCATTTACATATATTGTATATGTTATAGCAGATGAATTTTCAATAAATCAAAATTTGTTTTAACAAATGTGGCAACTACGACAATGCTATTTATAATACTTCAGAAAAATTATTTAATGAGTACACTATGAATACATAGTATTTTATTTCTTGGCTTATGAAATGTAAATAAATATATACATATGTATAAAATATATTTAAAATGGTGGCAACTCCGTCAATTTTATTTACTTCTGAAAAATAAATAAATGACAATATACTCAATATTTATTTCAAAAATATAGTACTGATGCTTATGAATTTTTTATAAGTAAAAATATTTTTAAGAAGGTGGCAACTCCTTCACTTATTTCTTTTCTTGAAAAAAAATTTTAATTGGCTATCAGGAAGATTGGCGGATATTTTTATATTGAAAGAAATATATTTTTTTTATAATTAAGTGGCAACTCTCAATAAAATATATTTTATTCCAAGACTTCAGTGAAAACCTTTTGAAAACATTTAGAAAACAATATTTATTTGATTTGTTAATTTGACCTTCCTCATGAGTGTCAAGAGCTGAAAATGTTAGATTCTCGAAAATTATGGAAGGTTTTTGTAATTCAGAAAAAGGTCTGCCGAAAGGACTAACTCGGATTTGTATTCAAAAAAAATATTATTTATTTTTGTATTTTAGTAAAGGTCCTGGAAACGTGGACATTTTCGGCTTAAGTCCCCAACCGGCAAATTGACATTGAGTGCCTTCGCAAACTTCATCAGAAAGACCTCGACAAACCTTTTCATACCAAGTTCTACCGGAACAAATCGTGTACATTTTCTCACAAAGCATACAATGAAGTGAAACTTAGGAATGAAAGCTGAAATTTTAATTATTTTTCATCTTCATTGAGATTTCTCTAAACCATTTAGCTTAAAATGTCGTTAGACTCTGACTCTAGCACCATTCTTCAGTTTCAATTTTAAATGCTTTCAGTAGCTCTATGCGTCGAACTACGCCTTCTTGCTACCAGAGTTAAAGACTCATACCCGCCATCACACAGTTCTCTGAAATCTATTGCATTGTTGTGTTTCCACAATAATTTTATGATTTACGTATATACGACAATGACGGTTGAATGTTCTTTTTATCAAATGCAATTTGCTTTGTTCTCGCTTTCTCGGAAAACTGTTGGCTTTTCAGGCAATCCGCAGATGTAGGTATACTAGATGCAAATCTAGCTTACATACTTCTTTACAAAAGCGAAAATAATTAGAAATAATTGAGGCGTTCAGTCTTTATTTACATACACATACACAAATGTGGACTTCGATTGAGCAAGCACTCTCCGCATTGCAATCCCCACTCACCCGCCCACACATAATGCTCCACACCCTTGTATCGCTTTTTATGCTCTAATGCACCCTTCAGCCATTCATTCAGTGCATAAATTCAGAGAAGTGGGTTTCAACTCAAATTTCATATTGAAAATTAAAATATTAAAATGTATGGAAAAAAGTTGGATGCGAAAAAATTCCATTGCATATTTGTAAATATAAAAGTATTTTACTCATAATTCAACATTAAGGTGGCGTAAGCTTTTACGATTCGCTGCGCTAAATGATTTTCATTGATCTGTCAAATACTCACAGAGTTGGAGTGTTTTTCTCCATTCCGACGATATGTCATGTTCCATCGACTGCGGTAATCTCCGTTGCCAATGCCCAAAGCACCATAAATCTTCCGCAGAACCTTTCTCTCGTAACGCCGACTTATCAGATTTTGTCATTCTCCATGCCTCTTCAACATATAGCAGGCATATCAAAAGAGGAGTCTCTCATCCGAGGCTCTTTTGATCTTTTCATGGGGGGTGTTTTTTACATGGCTGGCCCCAAACCCAGCGCACAACCCTGGGGAGGGATGAGTCGTCTTTCAGGACTTCACAGAAGATTGAAGGCTCTCCAGAAACTTTTTCAATTTATAAGGTAGTGACCCTCCAGAAGTCAAACAGATCCATATTCACACATTTGTACGGAACGAAATCCAATCCGCATTTTGATTAATAACGCGATTGTTGGCAAAAGGCTTCTCCCGCCTAGACGATCAAACAATATTATTGTTCTGTCAAAATGTAAAGTATCCGTTTGCTTAGCGACCTGTATCAACTTGGACTTCTGTCCAAGAGATATTTCCGATCTAAAACATCACTGGCAGCAGTTTCTTACCCATATATCCCTCACATTCACTGCTTAGAAAGGGGCTAATCAAGTCTAATGTTAAGCAGTTTCCGATAGATTATCCGACCTATATATCCAGTGAGTTCTGCGTTCTCGAATTTTATTTCTATTAAAAAAAAATATTTATTCTATCCCAGACCTGAAAAGAGCTCACAACTTAATGTGGACTGCTTAACATATTATATGTCAAGTATGGTACTTTAGAGCTAATCTTTCTAAAAAGCTCAGAATGCATAATCCTTTCAATACATGATTTGTGGTTTGATTTTCATTAGAAAATGCTTAGACCTGCATGGACAAGATATTTGAATGAAAATGGTAGAAGGAATATTAACTTTTTTTATAAAAAATTAAGGTGGCAACACCGAGCATTTGAATTTTCCCCCAAAAAATACTTAAGTAGTTTTCTGAAAGATTGGTAGTTACTTTTGCTTTATAGATATATATTTTTATTATTATATTATGACTAGGTGGCAACTTTAATAAAATATTTCTTAATCCAAGACTTCTGCAGGATTTACAATATACTTTTTTATACCTCAGAGACTGCAATGTCTACATATGTATGTAAAATTTAATTTTCAAAAATTAAGTGGCAACGCTCTGAAAAATATTTCTTGTTTCTAAACTTCATAAAGCAGTCATTTCGATTTTTCCGAGACTTAATTATGTATTATATTTAATTTTTGATAATTAGGTGGCAACGCTACAAAACAAATATTTCGTACTTCAAGACTGCAGATGTATTTATAATGTGCTCATTTCTCTGGTACAGGGGCTCAATGGTATGTTTTATTTAATTTGTTTAATTAAGTGGCAACTCTACAAAAATTTTAATTACTCCAAAACTGCAGGCTTGTCTATAAGGAATCATTTTGATGTTTAAGAGGCGCTATTATATACGTTATTCTATTTTTATAATAAAAGTGGTTCAATCAGTTATTTAATTTAATTTTTTTAAAAAAGTGGCAGCGCTAAAAAATTGTTTTTCGTTTTCAAAGCTTTAAGCATGGTAACACTACACAACTTTTTCTTAATTCACTACTGCTGGCGTTTCTATAATGTATTAATTTCGATACTTAAGAAGCTCAACCGCGTATATTATTTAATTTTTGTAATTAAGTGGCAACTCCAGAAAAAAATTATTTGTTTAAGACTTTAGGCATGCCTATAAAGCAATAATTTCAAAGTTTCAAAGACGCAATCATATGTTTTATTTATTTTTTGTAATTAAGTGGCAACATTAAACAAATTTTTCTTACTCCAAAACTGCAGACTCGTCACTCGCACTCATTTCGTTGTTTGCGAAGCTCAACCACGTTTATTATTTAATTTTTTAAAATAAGTGGCAACTCCAAAAAAAAAAAAAACAATTTATTACTTAAAGACTTTCGGCATGCTTTTAATGCCATCATTTCGATGTTTCAGCAACTCAGATCCACCGAAACGCCATTACTGCCTAATGTTAAATGCGCATATTAATTTCCGTATACAAATCTTTCAAAATATCACTAAAAGAAAGCAAGCTGAGAAGGTTCAGTGTCCGTATTTAAACTTCCACCGTAGACAAAGCATGACTCGGCGTTATGCCATAAAGGTAAATGCAAATAATACATGCTTTTATTTTTATATTCAACCCAAGGCACCGCAGCCACCATTCCACGCACACATACACATACACACCCATAATAACATCTGAACCTTTTAATATGCGCCGCAGGATGAACTCTCGTCCTTTGCATTAATATTACGGTTCACACCGCACTCGGCGCTATCGGAACTTAGTGGTGCATAAAATTTTTAAATAAAAATATTTTTCTTCTTCCAACTGTTTACTTAACTGTGTTTTTGTTACCGTTATTTTTGTTGTTGGTGTTAGTGTTGTTGTCAGAGTTGCATTGCATTAAATACATAATGTTTCGGTTTTTGTATTTTAAGTGAAAGAGCAAACGACCGCAAGAGCTACGTAGCCAGAAAGGGAGCTGATAAGCAAAGCAGAAGGAGAAAACAAAAAAAAAAATATTCAATAAAAGTCATAGCGTTGGAATGGGTAGTGAAAGAAAAAACGCATGAGAGGAAGGTTAAATGAGGCCAAAGAGCCAAAAGTGAAATGAAATTGCGATTTTCATGCGAGATTTTCCCTTCTCGGCGCTGCCACGGCGACCAGGAGTCCTGGGTTAATGAGTTTTTTTGGCTCAGTTTTTTGTTTCGACTTTTCGTAAATGCATGTTTACATACATATGTATGTATGTATGTATGTGTGCTTGCAATGTCATATGTGTGCTTCTTCCATATACGAGTATAAATATCCACGCTTGCTCTCGTTTGGCTTCCTTCGCTGCCAGGTTACGCTTGTTACTCCATTTTGTTTTATTTTCACGCAACACTTGGCTTCATAAATGCTTTGTTACTGTTGTTAATGTTTACTTTTCTCTTTGTTTTTTTTTTTTTTATTTTTTGCCTTGCATTGGGCTGTAGGAAGCATCCTTTCATATACATGTAATGGAGCCTGCGAGCGCAGGAAGGCACGTTTGGGAATCCATAGATGTTCAACACCAATTTTTAGCACAGTAATTATGGAAGTGTGGCAGATTCATTAAATGATTCGTTATTATTGCGTGTACATGCACACATACATATATAGTTACATATATACACATTACCAAAAATTCAAGCATTTGAGGACACTGAACTAAACTCTAACTAAAATGTCATTAGAAATTATTAATTTCAAATATATAAATTTTTTTAACATTAAACAGGTGGCAACGTCATAAACTTATTTTTTGTTAAAACATATTCGCAAAAAATGGAATTCATTTTTGAAAGGTGGCAAGCCCAAAAATTATATTTTTGTTATTAGACATTTTCAAAAAATTTAATTCATTTTTGACAGGTGGCAACATCAAGGAATTAATTAATTTTTGACAGGTGGCAAGCCCAAAAAATTATATTTTTATTATTAGGCATTCTCAAAAAATTAAATTCATATTTGACAGATGGCAACATCAATAATCTATAATTTTATTATTAGACATTCTTAAAAAATGGAATTAATTATTGACAGGTGGCAATCCCAAAAAATTATATTTTTATTATTAGACATTCTCAAAAAATTGAATTTATTTTTGACAGGTGGCAACATCAATAAGTTATATTTTGTTATTAAACTTTCCTAAACGTAAAATTTTATACCCATATTGTATTTTTTGCCAATTTTTTAATAATTCAATTACAAAAGTATGGTAGCACTCTTCAAGTTTATAAACTCAAGTCTTTAAAAGATTTAAGGCCTAACTATAGAGTAAATTTTCAACATTAAATTTATTTCTCAATTTTTTTATTCAAAGTCAGGTGGCAACCCTGTAACACAACATACATATATAACTAAATTTTAGAATAGCGATATAATTATATTAACCTATGCTCAAGTCTTTAAAATCAATAATTACACAGTATACATATGTATGTATGTATATGTATATATTTCTTTAATTATAGACAGATGGCAACGTCAAGCGTCTTTATATTTTTGTTAAAAAATAGTCCTAAAAAATATAATTAATTGTAAGCAGGTGGCAACGCTCTTATAAACATGGTTTGTTACATTTTTAAATTTCTTTCTTTGACTTTAAACAGGTGGCAACGCAATGAAATTGTATTATTGTTAAAAATAGAATTAATTGTGGGCAGGTAGCAATGATTTTATACCCATATCTCATTTTCGTTAAATTTTTAAATAATTCAATTTTGAAGTTCCATAAAGTAGGCAACCCTGTTCAAATGTGTGTATGTATAGTTAAAGTATATTTTTGTTTTAAACATTCTAAAAAAATTCAAACCGCTTTTTCACATTTTTAAAGAGTTAAATTTGGAAATTCCACAAGGTTGGCAACCTTGTTAAAATACATACTTAAATTGAGTGCTTAAAAGTTAAAAAAAAGCCTTGACACTAACTCTCTCTGTAAATTTTCAACTTAAAAGTTTTTCCACACAATTTTTTTTTTAATTAGATGGCAACTCTGTAAAATTACTTACCTGAATTAAGTGTCGCTTAAATATATTATGTTTTTTATATACAAAAAACTATAATTAAAATAATATTAAATTTGCATGATAATTGCTATCTACAAATTACTTACATGTGGCAACTTTCTAACAAATTTTCTCACTAAGCATTGTGTCTGTAGTAAGTTGGGAACCAATACTCTAAAGTAAATTTTCAGCTTGAAATTTATTTCCAAAAAAAGCTTAATTCGATGTCAGGTGGCAACTCTGCAAAACAATACGTCCGATTTCTAAGTTATCACTCTGTCGAAGGTATCCTCTGCTAGCGAAGGTTCTACATTCAATTTCAAAACCAATATGGTTTTTGTCGTAATTGCTGGTTCCAACATGGTTGAAGTTGTCTCTGACCTTCCGTTTACAAATGTCAATAATATCATCTGAGCGAGGTTATGAATATACTAACAATTCCAGTTATTACCGAACCACGTTTAACAGCCGAACATTTTTTCTCATTTTCTTATGCTAAAAGGAAAGGATGGACCTCTTTTCGCAATTCCTCTATCACAGCTGTTCTACATACAAAACGGTTAAGTCTTACAACTCAATTTATTTACCTTGAGGTCAGAAGTCGGAAACCCCGATTAGTAATGCCGATTTCTGACAAAAAAATTAAATTTTTCTAATCTAAATGGATACTAATACGATCCAAACATTATATTCAATTTGTATACTCTGAAACTCTGGTGACTTCTTCTTTGATCGTATACCGACGAGGGAGTTGTGGATGGAAAAAAGCCATTGGAGGAGAAGGGCAGTGAGCTTCTTTGCGGATGGGTCACAGCTTGGGGGGAAGGTTGCTGGAGTTTACTTTCAGGATCTCTCTATCAAACCCAGCTTCAGACATCCTGACTATTGCAGTGCTCTCCAAGTCGAGGTTGCAGCCATTAAGATAACAGTATATCTACTGCTCCGGAATACAGCCTCCTTCAGAGAAGTGACCATCTACTCAGATAGTAGAGCGGGGATACAGCCTTGAACTCATTACAGTCTCCGTGCGATTTTTGATCATCCATCTAACCTGGCCTGACCTGTCATCACAAAAGAGTTTTGATAGAAGATTTTCGGGTTTTCCACAGCAGCAATTGCAATATATTTTTGGATCTAAGCGCTAAGCCTCTTTCTTGCTAATCAAAATATTTTAAATACATATTCAGTTACTCAATTGAAAATATTCATTGTCTCACTTAGCAAAATTAGCATTACAAAAAAGTGGTTTGTGATAAGTTTACATTGTCATAGATTGAAATCTCAATTAAAGCCACACTACCAATTTTACTGCGGTTTAATTGCAATCACATGAATAATTGCACAGCCATTACCAAAGTACCAATTTAATTACTAAATCATAAAATACCAATAATTATAAATGGATGTGTATGCAAACATATCAATTTTTATGACATACCGTATCCCATAGCCGTCAAATCATTTGCTGTCTGCACACCACACTCTTATCGGCTGCCATCGACTCAACGCACCACGCCAAATTGGATTGACGCGCATGCGCAAAGCCAACGTCGTCAAGAGTTATCTAACCGCACCAAAGACGGATTATGTGCCAAGCCGCCTGCCTACGTAGCACAAAAAGCGAGCAAATTAAATATAAAACAAACGGCAAAGTGAGTCACTGCGTGCAAAAACCGACCGGCGCAGTTTTGTTGTGTAAATGGATTAGGTAAACAAAAGTAAAAACAAACAAACGCACTCAATTGTCGTGTACGAGTCCGAGTGCTTGCCGCGACACGCAATTACGTCTACACTTTTGATTTTCGCCTTAAATTAAGCGGACATCGAATAGGCGTTTGACACACTTGACCACCAGACAAGCGGGCAGGCACGCACGCGCACACAGCAACAAACCGTTGAGGCGTAGTGGACGTCATGCGTTCGCCATGGCGTGTCGGCTTGTCGGACTGTTTGCCCGTCGAACTGCGATTTGTATCGCTTGCACCTTTTATGGTTCATTTGCTGTGGACTTCAAAGTAATTATAGTTAGTTTTTTTGGACTCGCACCTAAACTAAATTTAGTTGGGAATTTCTTGAATAAAATTGTATTTTAATTGCACTGCGACGCAACGACTGACTTAATTACTCAATTGCAAGCACAACTAAATTTAATATATAAAATGAATTTTGTGCGTTAAGACCACCATTCATAATATAAAACTAAGTTCAAACGTTTTGCAGTTTTCTTTCCAGTTCATTTTTGATCGAGTTTTTTATAATAAAAAAAATCTTAAAAAAAATTTTTCTTCCCATACCGGGAATCGAACCCGGGCCTTCTGGGTGAAAGCCAGATATCCTAGCCACTAGACCATATGGGATGGTTGGCAATACCGGGTTTATATACCTACTTATCTAAATGCTATGTTAATTCAACAAATTTCACTACAGGTACTTACAATGTTGCCTGTTTTCTACGCTATCAAACATTAACTGTAGAACATAACAGCAACTGTGTTAGATTATCATTTATTAATATGAATAGGCAAAGCAATCAACGTACATAGGAGTTTATTTTCAAATTTAGACAGAAAAATTCATTAAAAGGAATACTTAAATAACCAAGCTAAAATTTTTTATACTTATATGTATGTCTATGCCAGTAAAGAAGAAGATATGTATATATTTATATAAGTATATATATTTTTATATATTGCAACGATGTATAATTGACAAAAAGTATAACTTCCCATACCGGGAATCGAACCCGGGCCTTCTGGGTGAAAGCCAGATATCCTAGCCACTAGACCATATGGGATAGTTGGTAACGCTGTCTCCAACTAGTTTCTTATGCAATATTTATTCTGCATTTTGATGTGAAATATTCGTAAAAAAATAACCTAAAAACCTATATAACCTTTCAGAACAAGTTTCAAAATTTATATATCGACAAAAATATTTTTTTTTAAATTGTCAAATAAATTTCCATATTTTTATTACAGTTTTTTTATAAACCATTCGCATAATTCTAATATTAGTATTAGAATAATAATAATAATATACTAAAAATACGAGATACTATTCATATAATCAAATAAATTTTTAAGCTCACATTGGATTATTGAAAACTGCTGTCTATTATTCAAAACCTTTAATTTGTTTGTATTATTTTTTGATGAAAATTTTGAATATTCAAGCTTTTTATTCTAATTTTTAAAACGAAGAGAACACCTAATATCACTATTCTAGTGGGAAAACATTTTAACAAAAAACTATTTCCCATACCGGGAATCGAACCCGGGCCTTCTGGGTGAAAGCCAGATATCCTAGCCACTAGACCATATGGGAGGTTGGCAACGCTGTCATTAAGGATATCCTTGAATCTTTGAATGTTAGTTGTAAGTAGATGCCAATCCTATCGGAACATAAGATAAAGAACATTTAGGATAGTGTACCCGATATACATATACATATATGTATATATAAAATTTTCAAAAAACTTTCAAAAAATACCAATTTCATATATTTTAAATTTTGTATTTTTATGAGTATAGTATATACGTCAAAATTTTTATTGGGTATACCACTGAATTATGTACTATACTCGTATGTATACAAGGTAAAGAAAATTCAATAATATAGCCACTAATATTCTTTATTATTTTATTACCAAGAAATCTGAAATATCAAAATTCACATTTTTAAAATATTTTTCTAGTATAAAAAAAGTATCTTCCCATACCGGGAATCGAACCCGGGCCTTCTGGGTGAAAGCCAGATATCCTAGCCACTAGACCATATGGGAGGCACGAGAAGTTGTGCTCAACTACGCTCTTGATTTGTTCACCGCGTGCAGTTGAGTGTTCGCTGGGTGTTCGCTGTGTATTTTGAGTGACGTTCTTGAGTATGAACAACAACAATACGCAGCAAGCAATAGCACATGGTTCTTATTATAGGTATGGTAGGTGTATAAGAATGCTTTATGTAGATATTCTTACTGATTTTATTGGATGCGAAAATAAAGTGGATATGTAAATGATATCTATTTTTAAAGATCACCTACATATATATTGATAAAGAAATGAAGCAAATGAGTCATGAAAATATAGTAAATAAAAAAAATAATGAAGAGTTTGAAGAAACCTACTAATGGCTTGAATAACATGTGATTTTATTTAGAAACGTACGGTCCTTACCATTAAAATTTTCTATAATTGTTTATTATATGTATGTTGTAGAATGCTTCAAACTATGCTACTAGTGAATCTATATTCAAATTTTAATATTGAATTAAATTAATTTTAAACTCTTCTATGATTAAATTAATTATGTTATTGACTTGATAGCTCATGTTACTAAATGTAAGTTACTCACTGGAAGATATTGGATAAGATGACGTACCATATTACCGTTTTGATTCCGATAATGTGTTTAAATAAAATAAAATAAATAAATATCACCCTTTATCATCAAATAAAAAACATTCATTTATTCCTTAAGTTAATCATTTATTGAATACAACCCCCCCGCAATTCCAGCCCATAAATCATCAAAATTTTTAATTGTTTGCTTGCTATTTTGGTCTTGACATCATTCCATCAATTTTCTACTGGCTTCCAATCTGAGCGTTGCGCTGGCCAATCCAATATTCTAATTTTTTCATTGCGGAGCCATTGCTTTTCTACCTTTGCGGTGTACTTTGGATCCTTGTCTTGCGTAAAAGACCAGTTTACGGGCATGGATTCAATTACGAATGGCTACATTTTGACCTTGTGGATGACTTACAAATTTTTTTCAATCTGGACCCATACTACGTACATACTCGTATTTATCTTGGTTTCGTCGCTCCAAAGCACGTTCCTCAAAAATTTTGATGTATGGTTTTGACAGGAGTGGTTTCTTCCTGCTAATTCGTCCAAATAATTGAGCTTCCTTGAGTCGACTTCCCACCAGCTTTCTGGACACGTCCACTCTATATTTGTCATTTACTTCGATCATAATTTATCTGGTTGACTTAAAACAATCAGCATGCTCTTCCGTAATATGGTCTTGTCAATATTAAAATCGGTTTTACGGTTGGCATCTTATTGTAGACACAAGATGGGTCTTTTTTTGTTGCATGAAGAGAATTATATATCATGTTCCGAAAGCAATATATTATTTCAACAATTTCTGCAGGATATTTTCCTTTTTTGCTCATATCGCACATAAGCGCTCTTTTTACCGACGTGCCATGTTTTCCCCTTCCCATTTTAATGAAATTTCTTCGAAACAATTATTGATTCGCAAAATTAAATTTAAACCAAAATAGAGCTTGAGTTTGCTGAATAACCACAAGTCACACGGAGAAAAATCAGGCGAATACGGTGGTTGCGGTACGATATTGGTTGAAATTTTTGCCCAAAACTCACGAAGAATAAATGCATTATGCGACGGTACATTATAAAATCAAGTGGCTCATAATTCTGGCATTTTTCTACGCACCACAACTCGATAATCCGAGAAAACTTTCAACATAGCCTAAATTTTTGACCTGCTTTGACGTGGCTCTTTCGGCTTAGCCTCACACTTGCCACGATATTCGGCAGATTTATCGTTTGTTTCCGGATATATCCAAGATCCAAGACTCATCGTCAGTAATAACACGTTTCATACATTCTGGTAGTCGGAAAGCATTGTTTCCCAGACGTTAAGGCGACGCTGTTTTTCGAAACAATTGAGTGATTTTGGAACCTATAGTGCTTTCGCTTTTCTTAGGTTCAAATGATCTTTCCGATATTTCAACGTTGCCAATAAAATCTTTGAAGGTTAATCGTCGATTCTCAAGCACCAATTCCTTTATTTTATTGACGTGTTTATTATCAGTTGATGTGATGGCGGTCCTGGACGTGGTTCGTCATCAATGCGTACTCGACCCTCTTTCAATATTTTTTACCATTTTCAAGTATTCTGAACCTTTCAGCAACAGAATTTTGATGAATAAGTTTGCTCATCGTAAAAATCGCCGTACTCAAAACTATTGATTATTTTAATGCAAAATTTGGCACAGATGTCACTGACAGTCATACCAACCTAAAATACTTGCGCCAATCGACAATCGCCTTACTTGCTTATGTGAACCAGCCAGCCCTGTGAACAACCATAGAACGCTTACTTGAATAATGCCTAAAAAATATTTATTTGGTGAGCGAAAGGCCTCTAAAAACCGGCGTCGGCGCATTTTTAAAAAGAACCATACATTCAGAACAGTTCCTCAAGGTCTTATGGAAATTTTCGAGCATTATGAAACGTTTAATAGAAATAATATATAAAGTCTTGGAAACCCAATGGAAAATTCGAAAAGTCTAATTTTTACCTCGATCAGACAGCTCGCTGGGTTAGTGAACAATTGTAAGCCCTTAAGGAACGCTTCTTCTTACTGTGGCACCCGAGCTTCCATACTTAATGACCGCTAGATTCGGTTATAAAATATATTCCAAGCATTTTGTTTCGAATATTAAAAAAATTACAAAAAAAAAAGAAACCATTTCTAAGTGGTTAAATTTTAATTCCAAAACAAATCCCGCTAACACTGCCATTTATGCGGATTAGCGTCGTTAAATCGGATATTAGCCGTTAATTGCCAAATCATTGTCGAGCATTTGTCGCTACAGAATATCAGCTCAGGCTAATTGCAATTGCGAAAACCATTTAAGAAATGCAAAAACTCAATCGATTGGCCTGCCTTTTGAGAACAGGCGAGTGGCGGCAATTGGCCGTTTGCTGCATTCTATGTAAACACACACACAGGTACACATGCACACGGATGTCTGTCCAAAAGCGCGCACGCTGTGCGGTTTAATTGGATTTTTGTGCAGCAACAAGCGACTTCAAACGAAGGTGTGGCCGAAATTGTAAGTTTGCACTTTGCAAACGCACGCACACACACAAACCTGCATTTTTATGCTATTTATGTATGTACGTGTGCATGTTTGCGCAGTGACCATGATACAAAGTTTCGGTGCACCGAGGTGTCGTTTAATTATTGCAAAGGCTTTAATTACTGCGGCCAGAAATATTTATTATTTGTACAAAAACAACGAAATAAATCAAAAATGTTGCTTAATTAATGCATTTTACGCAATTAAAGTAAAATATGCGTGTAAGCCGCATATGGCATATGTAGTGCGTACATATATTTTATATTTATATGGCAGCTAGTGTTGGTATACATAAGTTCAAATGTATACCAAGATTTATATTTATAAATTTTATAATTTTATTTTTTTGAATTCTTTTTTATTAAAATTAAGTTTTGAATACAAAAAAAAAATTATGAAAATAAAAACATTAGCAGCAACTATATTAACGACATTTGAAAAATATTTATTTTCAACAATGAATTTGAGAATTTATTCAACCCCTAAAAAAAATGTCAGTTGTTTCCAAAACAACTGACCGATATAGAGAAATCCATCCACCAGAAGCCAATGGAAAAGGTTCAGAGGCTCGCTTTGCTGTGCATAAGAGAAACCTTAACGCCAACGACTGCTCAAGAACTGGTACTAAACCTACCACTTATAGATCACTTCGCTGAAAACTGCGCAGAGAAATCGGCTGGACGACTACTGGCTGCAAGAGAATTTTCATATAACCTTCGAGCATAGTTCAGTGGTTGGTTAAACAAGAAAAGAAGGTCGTAAAGGTATGTGAGCCACACGCAACACTCTAAACATCTATACAGACGGCTCGAAGATGGACGATGGAGTTAGTGCAGGAATATACTGTCCTGAGTTAGGCATAAGGCAACCTTTTAAGTTGCCGGACTACAGCAGCATATTTCAAGCTGAGATCTTTGCTATTCGAAAGCCCCGGAGCTCTCCGCTAATCCACCTGCAGGCAACTCCAACGTCAACATCTACGTAGACGTCCAAGCAGCAATCAAGGCAGTATCGCATATCGGCCAGAAGGGTCTTGGGAATCAGGGTAGCAATGGAAAGTGTCGCCAGAAGCAAGCAACTTCACTTCTACTGGATGCAAGGCCACAAAGTGATCGAGACCAATGAAATAGTGAACGAGATTGCGAAGAATGGTGTACGGCTAACATCCGTAAACGTGATTAACCTTGTCTAGACGACGATCTAGACAGAAGCACGGTAAAAAATAATCAAAATCCGATGGAAGGTCTACCAGAGTGCAAAACTACAAAAGTCATATGCAAAACAATAGATCGGAACTACACAAAACTCCTAATATCACTCGATAGAAGAGACTCTAGTAACATGATGGGAACACTAACTGGTCACTGTGTGGTGGTGACACACGCCCGTAGTTTGGGGCTGATAGATTGAGAAGACTGCAGGAAATGTCTGGAGCGGTGCACCAGGGAAACAATGGAGAATATCTTGAACATTTTTCCCGCATTGGCAAGACTACACTGTAGGTGTTTGGTGTTCCCACCATAAGATACACTTGCGGAGATATCGATAGTGAGGCTGCAGTATCTGATAAAATTCCCGTCAAACACAGGCTGACTATTCCTCTTGAACCTAGCAACTGAACTTCATTTCGTATCACAAAGGACCAAAACTGGTCTATGCTTGGCTTATTGGCCCACCAGATTAACCTAACCTAACTTATCAATTTTTTTATCTAAGGTATATTTTGACTCTATTTGTCAATCGGAAGTTCGTAAATATATATTTGAATGAGGTATAAGATAGCTAAGGTATATATGGTATTAACACGATTTTACTAATTTTTATCACACGGGAATGCCATCACAAATACTAGAACCCACTGATTGACCGATATGTTTGGTAAAAAATAAGCTACATGTATTAGAGTCCAGATATATCTGGGTTCTTGCAAAGTTATAGACCGACTTCGACACTTTTTGGACGTCGGATCCCATTTATGCAAAGTTTTTTTCTGATCACTTTGTTGATGTGTGATTTGTATACTAAAAAGTGAAAGAATGGGATGGAATCTAAAATTTTTGTTGGGAGTAGGCGTGCTTGTCAACCCATATCACTTATTTTCACAGAGAATGACAACAATATTTAGGTAATCTCACTCAACAGTTTTGGTCGAAGATGGTCAAGTAGTTCCTGAGAGATAATATTCCACCTAAAAGTGGGCAGTCTCATGCCCCTTGAAAAATGTTTATGTAGACCCAAACCTATAACGCCCTTCCTTAGGATCTTAGTTGAGCTGGTTTTCACCATTTTACCAATTAAATAATGCTTGAATCCTAAAAGTACACTTTAAGCACCAAAAAAACGGAAAATTACTCAATAAATAGCAATGCTTTTCAAATATATTTTTAATTTTCATAATTTTTGTTTTTACATGCCGCAATTTTTAAATTTTTAGACTTTTTATAATAAAAATTCCAAAACAAGTGGCAACCCTTTCTAAATATGTTTGCAACTTTTTTTATACAATTTTATTTCCGTAAAGACACTTTAAAATTTTAAAATTAAAATTTGCAAACAAGTGGCAACACTTTCAAAGTAAATTTTTAACTTTCTTAATTTTATTCTATCTTTAAATTTTAATTTTTTTAATTAAAATTCGCAAAAAAGTGGCAATGCTTTTCAATTATATTTTTAACTTATTTCAAAACTTTTATTTTTATACAAACAGAATTTCCAAATTTCAAATTACAACATGCAAACAAGTGGCAACGCTTTTAAAATATATTTTTAACTTTCTTAAACCGTTTCTATTTACATAATAATATTTTTAAAGTTTTAAATTTTTTTTAACTAAAATTTTTATACATGTGGCAACGCCCACCAAATATGTTTGTAACTTTTTTAAGAAATTTGACAAAGTTAGGAATTTTTATTTACTTCCAGGTATTTTAAAAATTTTAAATAAAAATTCCCAAACAAGTGGCAACGCTTTTCAAATACATTTTTAATTTTCTATATTTTTTGTATTTACGTACCAAAATTTTAAGATTGAAATTCCCAAAAAGGTGGCAACCCTTTCCTAATATATATTCCTTTTTTGATAAAAATTTATTTACATAAAGACATTTTCAATTTTTTCAAATTTCCAAACAAGTGGCAAGGCTTTCAAAATATTTTATTAAATATTTGTAAAAAACTTTTTATTTGTAGTTTTTTATTTTAAAATTAAATTATCCAAACAAGTGGCAACGCTTTCGAAACATATTATTAACCTTAAACTATTTTTTTAATTTGGAAATTATAATTCAGCGCTTTTTAATCATATTTTTAACTTGTTATAAATATGTATTTACTATGTACGGAAAGCAAGTGGCAACACTTTCGAAACATATCAAACAATTAGAAAATTTAGAATCAAAAATTTAAAAATAGTCAGCAACCACTCTCAAAAACATGTTCCACCCATCACTTCCTCTGCGAAAAGGCACCTTTTCGATTTCGGCAGTTGCGTAAAAAAATTTTAAGCCAAAATAACTCAGTTGGCTTACACGCAACAAAGGAAATGACTGCCGCTGAGCGCGGCAAAACAAAGCGAAGCAGCAGCTTTCAATTTCCTTTAGTCGGGAGCGAATTTCAGCACTTTGCTGTGTGGGTATACTTTATTTATCGTTTTTTAAATGCAACGCTGCGCTTTAAAATTCAATTTTTTTTTTGTTTTGCAATCTTTATTTTTTCTACACGCTATTATTGATCTACTTTGACTCATGCACACACAATTTCCGCACGAAAGAGCAACGTAAGGCAATGCAACTATCTTCGCTCCTCTACCCCGCCGGCAAATGCAGGTACCGTTAGTGCATTCGCATGCCATGCAGTCTATTACCGAAATGCTGCGCATAAACCCCAGCCACGCTGGTGGTGCAATCACGTCGGCATTCAAGCGGAAAGCGGTGCAATGCGGCGGACGAACACTGCGTATACGTAACTTTTTCTCATTTTTATTATTTTTTTTTACTTCCTTCGCACTTTTTGCAGTGCGCTTTGTTGTGCCTGGCTTTTCCAATATTTTTGCTTGCATAAGCACCCACACATGCATGCACCCTCATTCACATACACGCAGTTACACATTAGTATGCGTCGAAAGACACGCACGCTTCATGACTCCTTGTCATGCCTCTTTCGCACGCGTTTATCTACGAGCATATTCTTTTGCTGGAATCGCTATGCACAGCTGTGCCGCATCGAAGCCGCTGGCGCGTATTTGTGCAAGTGTTGTTTATGTTTATGTTTATGCTCTTCGATGCACTCTCCCAGGACTCTGCCGTTCAGTCGAGCGTCGACTTGGTGCGTTAACTGCCGTCAACTTTGCAGCAAAACACGCAACGCGCACATTTTCTACAGCTATTTATGTTGTTGTTACGCTGGTTGTTTTTGTTGTTGTTGCTTACTCGTCGCTTTCTGTTAACATACTCATAAAATGCTGCTCAGTTGCACAGAGTGCAGCACAAAGTTAGCATAAAGTTAAACATTGTTATGGTTGCATTCAAAAAACCGGGGGGAAAATGGCGCATAAATATTTACAACGCTGCGCGCACAAGCAGTATGCTTTAATAAATTGTTGCACTCGACGACGATGTGTGTTTTGGCGTGTGCAATGAAGCTGCTTTCTTAGAACACTGCACCCAGTGTAGCGACTTCAAAGCAAATGCACTTTCGAAATTATAAAAGACAGAAATAAGTTAGATTAGGTTAAAGTGGAGAAGGAAGCATAATAGAAATATAATGAAAGATAATGTCATAAGTGAAAGTGCTGTTGGATAGGTAATGTTTATGTAGGGTGCATAAAGTGGGGTGGGTATGCAACAGACGAAGAGAAGCTCATAAAGGAAGCGAGAGTTCAACTTTGCAAATATTTAACAAGTAAGAAGAAAAACTGATAAAAAAGGGGTCAATAGAAAAAAATGTTGACTGTAGTATAAAATGCCAAGACATAACGACTTTTTAACACGATAGATCGTTAGAAGCAAGTAGAGAGGGATTTGTTAAGGGGGTATTCTAGTCTAGAAGTATGAATTTCAGGTAATTTTTAAAGTGTCGTAAAAAAAAGGCATTTAATATTTTTACTATCCATTTTTTATTAGTTATTTGTTAATTTTAGAAGAGTACAGAAAAAAAATTAAAAACTTAAAAGAGTAAAAAATTTCAAAAATTATGAGCTGACGAATTGGGGGGTCTCTAAAAATTTCCACGTGACCATACCCATGATTTCAACCCTCCTAGTTATCTGAAACCAAAAAGAAAAAAAGATTATTAAAAAAAAGTTTTTTTGGATCACTTTTTCTGACTATTTCGAATTTTTTAAAAATAATAAAAATAAAAAATTTGTGGATGGGGCTAGTTTCAACCATAGCCAAGCTTATAAAGAAGACTCTATAAAAATTTCAAGTAAATCGGTCCAGTAGAACCTGAGAAATCGTGGGTATCGTTCCGAAAAAGTCAGTTTTGAGAAAAATGCGTTTAAAGTTTCGCGTTCCGGCCGAACCAGTTTGTATGCCAGGTCAGTAAAATGCCTATATCTCCGAAAATAATTTGAATTTTGAAAAGTCGTCTTGTACACATATTCTTGAATAGTTAAACTTTGAAAATATAAAAAAAATCGATTTTTTTAAATTTCTAGACTGAAATAACCCCTTATAGAACGATTGATTTCCGTGAGACTAATTCGAAAAATATAGCATTAGGAAACATTGGATACGTGAGCTAAAGTAAGCTGAGAATAAATATCTCAATAAATGCCTCGAAAACATAGATAATTTTATTATTCATAGACAAATGTCCAACCTAAAAATCACGAGTAGATATCAAAGAGGTTAGTTGTTCAACCAAATGGGTTACATGGTTTCCTAGGGTAAAAAAAAAACCTTTATTTCAACAATTTTTTCTCATACAAAGAATGAAATATAAATAACACACACTTTTAACAAAGAAGTTCTGAAATTTTTGGAAAAATAAATTTTAGACTCGAGTATTGCGACGCCATTCCCGGTGACCCCCCTCCCTTAACTTTTTTCAACTTGGATAAAGGAAAAAAACTGAAAATTGGATTTTTGTAGCTTGAGAATAACTGACTTTTTCAAAATCTCCTTCGAACTTTCACCGAGCGGTACGCAGTCTTATCTGAATACACCGAACTTCCCATCGAAGCCAATACACCAATTCTGCTGATCTCCCAACATTTCCATACTGTTTTTAAAGCACGACTTGCCTTTTGCTTCCAATTTTTCATTGACCTCGACGATTATCTCTTCTTTGTCGCTAGATTTCTTTGCAACATGCATCCTCTCGAGGAATAAGAACACAGTTTTTTTCACGATTTCATCCTTCAAATGTTCATGAAAAGATATCTGTTTTAAATATTTTTCATTTTTCCACTTAAGAGTCTACTCACATGTCCAACAACTGGACTTCGGATAATTGTTGTTCGAAAAGCTTAAAACACTTCCTTCGCATGGCCAAAATTCTGGAACAATATTTTTAAACCTTTCTTTCCCTAGAAATCTTGATATTTTTCTCCTTAAAAGCGTTTTTGGTCATCTAACCAATCGTCTACCATTCTTATCTATGAGTATCGTTTGCCGTTCTCATACACATATGCTTTAAAGTATTTAGACACTAGTGGTGAAATGAAAGCAAAATTTTGTAACAGCAACATTTTTTGCATAAAAAAGTTTTCAAAAAGTTCCAGAAAGAAAGGATACTATCATGATCATAATATTATTTTTATTTTCTTACAGATTTTAAATGATACTGCATAACTACCAACCAAATTCTTTTTGGACTTCAAAAAGTCAAATTTTTCCACTTGACTCAACCCACACGAACTACAAGTCCTCTCGATAGAATTTATTTTTTATGGTCTCAATCAACTCAAGTCATCTTCTTTGGAGTAAAAATTTGAGTTTCTAAAACATAAAACGTCACTGGGCAACAAACAATCATGTTAAAGGACCTGCAGCTGGCGAAGGGACCAACAATATGTTTTGCATAAAAAAACATTCCAGAGAATTCCAGAAAGAATTGATAGGACAATGATCGTAATATAATTTTTTTTCTTATAAATTTTGTAATAATTCTACATAAATACCGACTGAAATGCGATCGGACTTCAAAAAATTAAATTTTTAATTGAGTCAACCTACACGAACTGCAGTTCTTCTCGATAGAATTTATTTTTAATGATCTCAATCGACTCAAGACGTCTTTCTTGGAGTAAAACTTTGAGTTTCTGAAACATAAAACCCCACAGAGCAAAAAAATCTAGATAAGGGACTAACGAGATGGCATGTTTTTTATGTAAACATCTGCTTCGCGACAACTACTTATGCAAAACTAATTTTGTAGAAAATAATTTTCTTCATGTAATTATGACTCCGATTTCCTAGACTTGAGTCAACCCAAACGAACTACAATTCCTCTCGATTAAATTAATTTTTCATGGTATTTATCGACTCAAGGCGTCTTCCCTAGACTAAAAAATTTAGTTTTTGAAACATAAAACGTCACAGGCCACCAAATAATCTAGATAAAGGGCTTGCGAGATTACATATATTTCTTTTGTAAACATTTCCATCGGGACAACTATGCGAAACTATTTTTGTGGAAAATAATTTTTTTCATATAATTATGACTCCGATTCACTTTTAACCAAAAAATACTCCAAATTATCCGCGAAGCTTTTTACCCAAAAAAATGTCCAAAATTATCAGAGATGCTACATGGTCACTTTGCACATTATTATACCTCAGCTCAATATTTGTTTGCTTAAAATATATTAAGGACTTTAAATTCAGCCACGTGCTTCCACTTTAATACCAAGTTGAAACTTTCACAGTTCCTCACAATTTTTAAAATAATGAATAATAATAAATTTAATCGTTTCCTCACCCGCGGCAATATACGCAATTATGTAAGTAGGCCGTACAGTGCTGGGCGCAACCAGCAATTGCAACAAATACTTAGTGGTTAAAGTGGCACGAATAAGTGAACCGAACTGTTGGTCACCTTCGTATGGCCGCCGGCATACATATCAATTATGGCATAAAATTACGAAATTTTCTATATACACACTTTCTGTTAGCGTGACGTGACGTAGTAGTGCGGCAGGGACGTGCGTGGCGTACGTACCCCATGATAATTTGCCACATGCCACACGCTAGAAGCGCAAAAAAGTTTCCCACCGAAGCTGTTGCATACGCATAAAGGTAGCTATGGCGAGCTATCCGTATGTATATGGATTCAGTGAAATCGCGCTTATGTAAGCCGGGATTTTTTCCACGTGCGCCGCAACCCAAGCGCGTGTTACAACTCAATTTCGACGCGCCGGTCGCTGTAACGCCGCGACTGTATTTGCGGCGGAGGCTGCGGCCGCGCGGCATATTTCACGCTGCGGTTAATGCGTACGCACTTTATGACTTTGATTAAGACCACAGCCAGCTGTGACTGCCTGTGGGCCGCATGCTGCCCGCGGCGGACGGACCGGGCCGTCCAACTCCGGTGGCTAACGATTTTTCAGTTTATTGTTGCCCATGGCGCTCGTAAGCGCACGAAACGCCGCTGAATACTTAAATTAATTGCAGCATTTATGCGAAAATTTTCAAAATTCTACTGACAATCGCTGGTTAACTGCAAATAGCGTGCGGCAGGCTGTGCGTGGAGCGCGCGTTGCATGCCACATCGTAGCGGCGCGCATAATTCATTTTACAACGAGCGTCCTTTGTGTCTCTCGAATTATGACTACTCGCGTGCATACACACATGCACAATCATTCATCTTCCCATTGCTCCATGCTGCCATTGGTCCATACACACCCCAGCGCTGTCTGAGCGCCCTCTCTTATCTCTTTATCACACTGATAAGTGAATCACATGAGTTGCGCGCTTAAATTTATTGACATGCAGTTATAATGGAGATTAATTGCTTGTTTTAACAATACATGATTAATGACGATAGCATTCGGGATTTGTTCGCAGTGCTTCGCAGTGTTCGTGTTACATACGTTGTCACATACTAATGAGGCTGTCATGTCACGCACTTTTTTCTTCTCGATTCGACATTAATCCTCAGACAAGCTTGATTTAATTACCTAATAGGGCATTGACATTTACTTGAGGTGGCGCATTTCACTCTCCCAACCTCGCTTTGAAACCATGTATCTTTATTCAAGGTACTTGTACTTGGTATTTCGTGATAAGAGAGCTGGACTTGACCTTGCAGAAGGATGGAGCGCTGCTACACTGCTAATCACTACTCCTTACTACTGAATTTTACCTCATCAATAAGTGTTATAAACCTTATCTACCAAATTACAAATCGAACTCCGCCATAACCAGTTCCAAGCCCGCGTTCTTAAAGGTTAAGACCATCCGTAGCGCCTCTATTAAGTATTACTACTTAAAGTAATGCAAGGAGCCAATAAGTCGACTTTCAGTAGGAAATTAAACTGGTAAAAATCATTTGGGTACGCACTCATAGAGGAATAGAAAGAAACGGAGAGGTAGATTAGTTGACTGGCTCGGAGAAATCAGTTCTTCTAAGCTTTCCCAGAAAATGAAGCTCACTGAAGGGTTGCTTGAAACAGGTGGACTTTAGAGGAACACAAGCAACGCACGCGATACCACAAAAGTCCGTAAGGTAGTGTTGACAGTGGACACATTAAAAAGCTTCTACTTTTAGGTAAAAGGGAACTAAATAATATTGTAGATCTCATCACAGAACATCTACCTCTGACATCCGTTGGAATGCAGAGCAGGCACAAAAGAAATGAGACTCTAGAACAATAATTTTCCTATTGCTCAGCCTTCAACCAGTTCAGATAAGCTATCTTCAAAAGAAATGAGGCTCTAGAACATTAATTTTCCTATTGCTCAGCCTTCAACCAGTTCAGATAAGCTATCTTCCGCGGTTTCCAATGTTCCAACTTAAATGTCATTGGACAGCTGGGGTGGAAAAAAAATTACTCGCCTAGCAATGGTATAAGAGTGGACGCCTGCAGTCTGGCGCCTTTACGCTTCCACAAACCAATGAACTATACAGGGCTTGCCCGGAAAGTAATAGGATTGAGGAGCCGGGAAGAAGTCGCTGTCATCCTCGCCCAAAATGGGAAATAATGAGCAAAATCCAAAGCGAAAACGATGTTCATTGTCTTTTTTGAAATCAAAGGTATCGTTCATCGTGAATTTGTTTCTCCAGGACAAACCGTCAACGCCAAGTTTTACGTGGAAGTTCTCAAGAGACTCAAACGAAGGGTAAATCGGGCCGAAAAGACATCGCAGCCGATTGGAAGTTGCACCACCACAACGCCCCGGCTCACACCGAATTTTTTGTGAACAGCTACCAAACCAAGGCCGGTATCGCAACGCTTCCGCAACCACCCTACAGCCCAGATGTGGCTCCCCCTGTACTTGTTTTGTTTTTGTTTGTTTGACGCATAACGTTCAAATAACATGCCTTGTTGACTGTTTGACCGGTTGCAAGGAATTCATAATGCACAACACCACGATAATCGAAGAAAAGAGTCAACATGACCTTAATTTTTGAGCGACTTTGGCGCGATTTTTTTGGTCTCGGCTCTCTTTTGGCACGATATTCGCTCGATTGATCGGTTGTTTCGGGATCGTAAGCATAAATCCAAGTCTCATTGTCAGTTATAATGCATTTCATGACACCCTGGTAGTCGGAAAGCATCGTTTCACACACTTCAACGCGACGCCTTTTTTCCAAAAAATTCAATGTTTTCGGTACCAGTCGATTTTGGCGCGCTTGAGGCCCAAAACATCCTTAAAAATGGTATTGGCTGAGCCTTCCGATATGCCAACTTCATCAGCAAGGTCTCTAATTGTTAATCGACGGTTTTTCAACTCCAAAACGTTGACTTGTTGAACGTGAGCTTCGTCGGTTGAGGTTGATGGTCGCCCTGGACGCTCTTCGTCTTCGACACGTTCACGGCCGGTTTGGAACTCACTGTACCACTTGTAAACATTTTTTTAGACATAGCCTCATCACCAAAGGCTTTCTGCACCATCCTCAACGTATCCGCAGCTGAAAATTGATTCCGTAAACAAAATGTAATGCAAATTCTTTGCTCAACAAATTTCGACATCACAAAAAACGAAAAACTCACTTTTAGCAGCTCACAAAACGACACGTATCTCAAACACTAATGAATATTTTGACATGAAATTTGACATATATTTGACTGACAGTACTTTTAATTCTCCAAATCCTTCGACGCGCGCAGTTTAAATTCAAATGTCACCTTATTTTTTGGGCACAGTAGTATAAGTACTAGTCATCACTAGTTGAAGGGCCAACCTGAAGTTTATTAAATATTGTCGAAGAGACAACTTTTTTTACCCCGACTGGTTATCACTCAACGAGGTAGGGTAACGGGTGATCTCAGCAGAGGTAATTTTTTCAATAGCTTTTATTTGACAGATCGTTATTGGATAATATTCGACCGAAAATAAATACCAAAGGATGTTTTTTTTTCGAATAATAATAAACATTCCCGATTAAATTTATAGTTTTTGTATTTTTTCGTTAAAAAAGTAGAGCACATGGAAATGGATCGACTTTTAAACATAAGACCAGTTAGAATTCTTTGATTAGTACCCTTCACGACTTTTGTTAGAATTTTCAGGGACTTATCCTATTTTCCCACTCACCATATTTCGGTCTCATTTTTTGTGTTATTCCAACATTTTTCTTGCTTATATCTTCAGCTCTACGTGAGTTCCCGTGGAGCTCTTGTTAGGTCAGATGGTTACAATAGATAACCTCATCTTATCTATATATACATATAAATGTATATGTAATTGTTTTTTATATAATATATTCATATATTCAATACATTTTAACGCAACTTAAACCAAATCAGCTTTGGGCGTGTCAGACGTGCTTGCTCGCCCCGTCAGTCTCTATTAAAGCACTGACATTGGCATTAGACAAATCTGCGAACCCCACCTGTGCTTAACAATGGAAATTTAGCAGAATTCTCGTGGCATTTCGCATTTGCCCACAACATTTTCCCAGCAACTACAAACGACTCTAGCAGAGGGGCTTGTGCGCGTATTTATTCGAAAAGCCTCCGCAGTCTGTCTAAATCTGAAATCCAAATTAAATCAGCGAATTCTATATTTGTTTGTATGTACAAATGTAGGTAGTTAGACAAGCTGTATTTATTAGCGAGTTTAGGCGGACACACCTTCGCGGCTTCAAATAAATGTTTGGCCTAATATAAACTACAATGTTTAACGAGCAGAAGCAATGCGATTATGGGCGAAGATATGTATGTATGTATATATATATGTGTGTATGTATGTATGTATGTATGTATGTGTATGTATTTATATTATATTAGCATGTGTTTATAGCTACGTAGCCTGTGTTCATACAAATTGAAGAACAATAGAGCTGCTTATAAATGTGTGTGTGTGTGCTAGCAATTTATGGCTGCAAAGTCATGTCTGTCTGCTTGTCAAGATGATTGCGGATATTAATTTGCTTTTAGACAATTTAATGCAAGCAGATTTATATAAAGACACACCTACACCTACATACATACATACATACATACCTAATTATGTGTTGTATTGAAATTCGCGCTGAACGCCGGCGGCAAAAGAGGCGGTCGATGTTGCAAGTCAAAACTTTTGTAACGAAGTACCTCTGCTGCCACTATTGTTGTACGATTTTTGTAGTTGTTGTAATCAAAATGATGTTGTTGTAATCAAAATGTTGTTGTTGTAATTAAATTGTTGTAGTGATTTTATAGCTATTGTTGCCAATTTTATTGCTGCTGAAGGTTTTTGTTTTTTGTTGTTGTTGTAATTCAGCTGTTGTTGTAATGTGATTGTTGTTGCAATTTTATTATTGTATGTAGTTGTAATCTCGTTATTGTTCCAATATTTTCGATGTTGTTAAGAATTTTGTTGGTGTTTGTGTTATTGTTGTTGTTGTTGTTGTTGTATGGTTGCTTGTCGTTGTAATTTTTCATACTGGTATACCTCTTGTTGTTGTTGTAATGATCCTGATTCTTGTAGTTTTAGCGTTGTTGTAATCTTGCCATACTGCCATTTTTGTATTGTTGTTGTAATGATCTTGTATTTTATTTGTTGGAGTTGTTGTAATTACCTATTCAAAGTACGTTGTTATAATTTTGTAGTTGCTATTGCATTAGTTTTTGTTATAATTTTGTCGTATTTGTAGTTTTTGTTGTGCTTGTAAATTTGTCAAAAATGACTTTTTTGTTGTTGTTGTAATGCTATCGTAGTTTGTGCAAATTGGATTTGTTGTTGTAGTTACATATTCAATTTAATGCGTTGTTATTATTATTTTTGTTGTTTTTGTTGCATTAATTGTTGTTGTTGTAATTTAGCAAATCTTATCATTGTTGTTGTTGTTATGCTATTGTAGTTTTTGCAATTTTGGAGTTGTTGTTACCTATTCAATGTAATACCGTGTCGTTCCTGTAAAAATTATTGTTTTTGTTGTTGCATTAATAGTTGTTGTTATTGATGTTGCTACATAGGCGCGGTGAGCGTCCATGCATTGTTACATTGAGCCTCTCCGCTGCAGCGCTGCTGCTGTAGAAGTTCAACTTTGGCGAACAGAGGCCAAGAGAAAACTGCAAAAAAAATCTCAAAACTAAAGAAATTAATTGCTAACTTTACACGAAAGCAATTAAAAAGTTAAAAACTACGAACAAAA
Organism: Bactrocera zonata; assembly: GCA_037783105.1. Classification (NCBI taxonomy): domain Eukaryota; kingdom Metazoa; phylum Arthropoda; class Insecta; order Diptera; family Tephritidae; genus Bactrocera; species Bactrocera zonata. Next base: position 133,314 of record JBAWJQ010001168.1, on the reverse strand, counting down.
GAGGTAAACAAAAAACTTAAATTGCAGCTTAATACGTGCAGTTCAGGTATTTTTAGTTTCTGTATAAAATTGCTCTTCCTCCTTCTCCTTCTTCACCACACTCCCACTCTCTTGACTCCGTTTTGTAGTCGAAACTTCTTTAGCTCCGCTCCGCTTCTGAAAATACTTAAGCAGCGCAATAAATACTTTAATTACAGGTAAATTGCGTATGCGTTAACAAGAACAACAACAACAACTAATGGCGACAACAAAAAACACTAAGGCAATTCAGTTGGACAAACTGCTGTTAAGCGTAAATTTAAATGCCGCGTCTTAAGTGTGCGACACGCCGGCACCCCGCCTCTCCGCCGGCACCCCGCCTCCCCGCCATGAGAATGAACCGCCTGGTCGCCGGTGTCATAAAATTAAGTGTTTTATTGCTTCTTGTTTATGTTTTAATTTTATTTTCTACATAAATTCTTACGGTTCACACAGCCACCATGGAACGTAGTAATTCATTTAAGTGAGCTTTTAAGTGGTGGTCGAATGCGTTAAAAGCATATTTGAGAGCGTTTCATGAAATTGAGGCTGTCAATTAAAATAAATTACCCAGAAATTTAATAATAAGTTCGGAACTAAATATAGATAGATACAGGTGGAGCAAAGTTGTTACTTTATTTTTAGATCTCCGCAATGTGGAAATTGGAGCACAGTACAACAAGATTGTCAAAAGTGAGGAATGGAGTGGAAAAGAAGAGGTTACAGTGTCTAAAACACCTCCGAAAAGTCTGCTATCGAAAATCTGAAGTCGAATATGTTCCACTTCGGGACCAAAATGTTCTTTTTTTGGGTACCAGATTGATCCACACAGAGTGTTGCACAGAGCTGATTTTAAAGCGAGATTAACAGTTACTCGAAGTGGGATTAAAACTTGAAGGAAGGATGTACCTTGTTTCCTGAATATTTTTACATTCTCATTTGAGGTCACCACCCTAAACGTTCTGTCCAATTGCCCTATTCGTTAAGTCCTTGAGCCACATGCTGAACTTGAGTATACAGGTTCTTAAGTGGATACTTTTCTAAACCTTCTCATATTGAATTGAAAAATGTAAACAATGAGTACCATTAAACATGCGGAGTTTCAAAACCCCTATCTGACGTCTGAGAAATTTATGTATACGTTAATTTGAGAGTAGTCGCGAAAACCCTCAAACTTCTAACTTATGCTTTTGACTTAAGCAGAGCTAAAATATTTTCTCTAAAATTTCTCTTATTTCTCCGACCTTCGTGAAACCATAATTTTAAAAGCAAACTCTACGTGTTTTTTTGTTTTTTTTTTTGGTTTTCAAGTAATCACCAGCCTTGCTCATATCTCTTAGCATAACCTTTGATGAATCGCCTAATCATGCGTCTCACTGAAGCTCTAAGTTTAAATGGTTGTCTCACCTCCATGTTAATTATACCCTAAACTGTGTATATAAAGTAATGAAACGTCGGAGACCCTATATCATCCCTCGGGTTTTGAGATATCGATGTGATCTAATTCGGGTATCTAGTCCCCGTTAGGATGGTAAGAACTAGCCAAGTTGTCGTCGACGTCATCTAACGGATGACCCAAGAAACGTGTTGTGTCGACGGGGTCGGACCAAAGGAAGAAGGTTGTCAGATGAGTGGGGTTAGTGGCGCATGCAAAGAGTTGGCTAGTGTCATGCGACGAATCATTACACTGGACATACATACATATATTGGAAAAGTTTGTCGTCTATTCTAGATAAGTAGGAGTTTAACCTGCTACAGTATCTAGAACGATGCTGTACAAGGGTCATTCTCGTTTCTCGCGGCAACTCGAGACTTTCATCTGCGATGGGTGGCAATTTTCACAACAGCCGGTTCTACGCACCTTAATTTTATCCGACCAAGGGCTGTTATTTTGGTGATCTAATGCTGTTTAGATCGCTAAGTCTTAGTTTAAGTTTGCCGTCTCTGGAGCAGCGGCTTGCAGCAGGGTTGCTCCGTGCTGGCATTGAGTCTAAAGGGCTCCATGCAAACTCCACCACCGTCAGATGTAATACGTGCAGTGGATGCAGCCATCTTAAGACCTGCGCATGCACACAGGGAGTGGACCATAAGTTTCGTGGGCCTATGTTGCCAACGCACAACTGCAACCTTAGCCTCCACGGATGTTAACCCACGCCTAGTTCACGGTTCATAGGAGCTCAAACAGGTAACATGACTGCCATTCTGATCTCACTCCCAGGATCACTCACGGACATCCGCGACAAACCCGAATCTTTTTTGCAAGGCCCGGCAATTGTCGGAACCATCAGACCACTATAACTAAAAGCTATTATACAAACTGAACGATCGAAATCAAGTTTCTATTTGCAAACTTTTTAATTTGTGAAGGATTCTATGACCGAAATTAACGTTTTCTGAGTTTTTTAGGCTTCTATTATTCCTCGAGCGTTTTCATTGGGTTATTAACTCCCGGAACCATCATCTTCTTCCTATATAACTCCTGTTGTTGTTGTAGCGAGAGAAAACTTCTCTTGCCTAATTTGGAGGAATGCCACCGAGTTTACAGTCCATGGCCAAATAAAAATCCGGGTCCATTCCGGTTACGTAGACTCTACTGCCTTGGAAAGTCACAGTTGTAGCGGAAGCCATTAAGAAATAACTTAACGCTTACACTGTTTCAACGAAATCTCATTTAATTAGGTTTCTTATTTAAAATTATTACTGTAATTATTATTTAAATTATATTATTACGTATAGCAAATTATCTATTAATATATGTTTTCATTTCCTACCGGGTACATACTTCGCATGAAGCTTTCGTGACAAAAGTATTTTGTTTACAAACAAGATCTGACACACTGATTTGTGTTGTTATTGTTTTCACTTCTTTGGTGTTTTTGTTTTGTGTTTGCTTCGTAGCCGGCTACCTCTGCTACGTTTGTTTTTGTTTCTGCTTTTTGTTATTACCAAAATTTCATTTCTTTTCACATCGTGCGCTTTTCACTACAATTCTTTCATGTACAACAAAAAACAGCTGAGTTCTGACGTGAGCACTGCGACTGCGCCGCAAATGTCAAATTGTGCAAATGCAAAGAACACAAGTGAAAAGCCGAAGAATCAATTGGATAAATCGCTGTGCGGTAGGAAATTTGCATTTGTCGACAAATTGAAAAGTGTTTTGACTATATTTCTGTGCTTTTCAAAACGTTTAATTCACATAAATAATCGTGAGCATAATTAAGAAACAGAAAAGAATAATAATTTCCGTGAGTTTTGCCGAAAAGTTGTGCGGGTGTTCAAAGCAAGTGTGCCGGCAAACGTGACAAGTTCCAGTGAAAATTTTCAGCCGTAAATTTGTTCAATCTTTTGTGTGTGAGAAAACGCAGAAATTACGCAAGTTGTTCAACGCAACGCATCCACGCCGCCCTGGAAGTGTGTTCATATCGAAAGAAAGCAGCCGCTTGGTGTACACAAATCTGTGCGTCATCATTCAATTGTGTGCGGAAATTAAGCACGCCCCCCCAAAAAGCGTTAGCAGGAAAAACTATTGGAACTGATTTATGCGGCTTTTCTGCTCGCTACGGCATTTAACAAAGAAAGCGCAACGCCTTTCTGCCGCCGCAACTGTTTACACAAGAAAGGTACACAATCATAAACACTAATCACATCGTCAACGAGCCTCTAACACATTACATACATATGTACTCACAAACTTAGTACGTACTAATAGAGATAACACATATTTACTTCGCAAATCGTATTTGTAAACCTTATCACCATAAAAGGTTTCACAATTTTTTCATTTGGCGTTTATGGGCCTGAATAATTTTAATGTTTCCATAATTTTCTGCCTCATGCTGGGTCGTCGCTCGACTGCTGCGCATATAATGACCCCCCTTTGACTATTTTTTCGGGAGGAAATGTTTGTGCATATGTACATATGTCTCTAAGCATCATATGTGGCATTTTTTGTGGGTGCGTTTGGGCGATGGGCCAATATCCATTCTGTCCACGTCTTTCTCCTTTGTTTATGTAAAAAAATTTTGCTGGGATTTCCGTCTGTTTATACATTGTATCGTAGTATCCTCGCATTTTTGGGTTCACCTTCTGCGCTTCTTTGGGGTTTTTCCACGCATTTCCACAATTTCTTATTTTAGTATTCTCGTTTAGCGGCATATGTGCTTGTCCATAAGTATATACATACAATATGTATATTGTAGATAAATATGGTAATTTAGTTTGTTTAGTGAAGTCATACAAATGTATAAGTATATGTACATATGTATGTACATAAGTACTTAGGAACAAATGTGCGCAGTGGCATGTGTGCTACCGGCATGTGCCTGAGTTTATCTATGAAGTGCTTCATTAAGGTGTTTTTGTGTTTTCGTACTCACTCGGGCACAAAATTATTCCATCATTATATTGTATAATATATGAATGTTTATATGTGCTAGAAATTACAGAAAATTAGCCAAAATATATTTTCTATATATAAAACGGTTATTAAGTAGGAAAGTTGGTTGATATTTTATGTAAATATTAAAAAAAATAACATTATTTGTTATGTCACCATATACATAAGTACATACATACTTACTATGTACATACATATGTATGTACGGTATCTGTGCAAAATTATTGTTTAATTATTACTTGGGGCTTTGTAAGACACCACAGTCCTTCGTGACGTAATATGGAGGCGATTTGAAGGTCCTTTGCCGGATAAATTTTCGGGTCCATTCCGGGACCCTACTGTCGTGGGAACGGCAAATGAACACCTCAATCCTTTTGGTACTATTCCCGCAAATTAGTCCAATGTATTTTTCGAGCTATGTCATCTTCGAAAGCCTTGACTTTCTGAATTCTTCAATAATATTACATATCCTTCTAATAATAAATCCATGGAAGGATCTTTAAAAATTTAATGTTTTTTCATTCACACAAACAGCGTAAAACTTCAAGGCAGTAGTAGTAAACAGAACAAGTAAGGAAGGGCTAAGTTCGGGTGCAACCGAACATATTATACTCTTGCAACTTGCAAGAATTAAAGCCAGGAAAATATCTTAAGATGTAAAACGTCAACCAGAGGACCGAAAACTAAGAAATTTTATATATAGTACATACATACATGCATACATATACTCCATATAACTCACGTACAATCAGCAATCATATGAAGCAAAGTCAGCCGAATGTTGGAAACTTCTGGTAATGGTTATATGGGGGCAAGTTAAAGTTTTCTCTCAAATTTGTTCATTTTATGCACAAAGGTAAACTGTCATGACTAAAACACGCTCTTCCAACTTCATTAAATTAACTCAAATATTGGCTAATATGTCCAGCATAAAGTCATCTGGAAGTTCGAATATCTTTATATTAAGTATATGGGGGCACAAGGAAGTATTAGCCCGATTCTACGTATTTTTGACATACAGACATACCATTGTCAGAGAAGGATTTTCCCTGAATTTCCATTTTATATCTCACGCATTGACCGATATTTTCGGTCATAAGTCAGCTATAAATACTGCGGTCCACATATTCGGTACCTAGGGTCTTCAAAAGTTTTTGTTGGATTTGAAGAATTTTTGGTCAAAAGGTGCCATACTTTAAAGGAATTATTACTGCAAAATTGTATTCCGTTATATTAATTACTTCTTGATTTGTGTACTGGAAAGTGAAAGAATCAAATGGAATTTTAAATTGTGTTATAGGGGAAGTAGGGGTGGTTGTATAGTTCGATTTTGCTTATTTTCACATTGTAACATAGAAATATTAGAAAAATAATACGTACTAAATTTAGTCGAAATCGGTTGGTCAGGTCCCGAGATATGAGATTTCCCAAAAAGTGGGCGGTGCCACTCCCATCGTCCTATTTTCACACCGGCTCTCATAAAGCCTTCTCATACTGAAATAATGTCTGAAATTGTTTGAAAATATTAAAAATTCATTTACAATTATTTCCACATAGTATGCACATAAATGTATATATGTATTAAGATATGTACTTAGATATAATACTTTTCTATATCTACATATGTATGTATGTATCTATATATACGCATTTGTGCCATGAAAAATATATAGAAACTAACCGCTTTATAACCAGACAACAATTGACACCCTGTGCCATACTTACCTACACAATTCTTAGCATACATTCAGGCTGAACACTAAAAAGTTGCATTTAAAGTGCATAGCTTTCAAGTTGAGGCTCCAATAACGCGAGTATAAACATGTTAGTACGTGTATGGCTTACAAAACCAATAACAACAAACTTTAGTTAAGCGGCTTTTACTGTCTAACGGTGCAGAAGCGCTTATATTTGTACATACCCACACACACACAGAAAAGCATAATTTCACTTTCTGGACAGCAAACGTTGTCCAACTGTCAAAACTAATTTTCTTTTAATTAACTGCAGTTTATATTTTCTACTCCATTCTGCGTTTGGTGATTCGCAGAATTCGCAAATTTGGGTTCCACACAATTGACCAGCTCATTAAAATTGCAGACACGCCGAAACTTTGCAAATTGCAAATAAGAGTAAACAAGAAAAGATCTTTTTGATAGTAAACAGTGTTAAGATTTGCTGATAAGCGCATTTTTACACACACACAACAACAATAAAAATTATAATAAAACAAAAAAAAAAATAATAAAAGCCAACAAGCACGGTGCGTGAGCTTTGAGCGCAACAAGCAAAGTGTCTATAAGAAAGTCATTAACTGCAGCACTCCGGCAAGCGCGAGCCACTGCAGCAGTCACCGTTAGTTTTCAGCGACTTCAAGCGTACAAAACGAAAATGTCTAGTTTCGAGCAATCGTCGGTCGTCAATGCAGCTGCACTGGTAAGTATGCGCTTTTGAGCGTTTCAGTTGTGTCATTCTACTCGCTTTCTACTTCTTTTCGGCTTTTGACTCGTTAAAAAATGTTTTAAAATTCTTTACTGCTTTATTTTTCCTCTTATTTTATTTTGATTGCTTTTTAATGCTTCATTAGTGCCTCTACATGCAATTCAAATTTTATTTTGAAGTAAGAGAAAAAGTTATCTAAAGTTCCATAAGCTTCGTTACACTTTAAAGACCACGCGCTCAGTTGCATAAGTCAATGACTTCTTAAGTACAAACTTTATTTTCTCGAATCTACTCAAAATTTCATATTTATTTCTTGGTAACTGAGTCTGTGTAGCTCCCCTCCTGAATTTTATGACCAAGTAATCGACCTTGACCTTTCTCTGACATAATCACACGGCGAAAGCTTACAATTTTGTTTGCTGCTCTCTCTTCGTTGACTTATTGTGACGCATTCATACTTTTTTATATAAAAAATATTAAAACTCATTGTTTGGTCACGTGGTGGTATCTGAGTTGAAATTTTTCTAAGTGTAGCTCCAATCTCCTTAATATTATATTTTGCGTCTAATTATTAATGTCAATGTAATGTATACATCATAATTGATAATTGATCCTTTTCATGACTTTCTTCCCGAGAGAGTCCTCCTGAATTGCTAGAGTTCGAACAGTCGTATTTTTTACGACAAAAGTAGAACCAGCTTGTGTCCGTTCCATATGTTGATATTCTTCCAACAGTTTCGTATTTCCATTTTCTAAACTCTTTCGCACAGTCGGATCCTCAACCTTTCTATTAAATTCTATTATACATATATCTTGTGTTCCTGCACTAAAAGCTCTAACTAACCTCAAAATTTATATTGTTGACCTTATTATACGTGAACTTGCGTCCGTTCCAAAAGTTCATAAAATGATGTAAAAAATTCGTTCGTCTATTCACCATTAATCACGTTGCTACAGTAGTATAGTAGAGATTAATTTGTAAGATCTTCATAACTTTTTTTCCCCCAAAAACCTCAGTTCCGTATTTTCATATTCTAAACTCTTTTGGTTCTTTCGAACAGTCGTATTCTGAACCTTTTTATCAAAAAGATAATGTTTTATCTTGTGTTCCTGTACTAAAAGTTCTGACTAACCTCAAAATTTATATTGTTGACCACCTAAAACGCCAACTTGCATCCGTTCCACATATTCATATAATAATTTCACCAGTCATTCTTCTTATTAACATTAATTCCGTTGGCGCTTTATCGTAAGACATCCACAGAGCTCAAATAGAGATAAAGATCAAGACATTTTTCTGCAAAAACACCGGTTCCGTATTTCTGTTTTCAAAACTTTTCCGAACAGTCGTTCGAGCCTCAAAACCTACTTCTCTTTTCAAAGTCGTTCGAACCTGAACACGTTTCCATCAATGACCCCAAATCTCACTGCGACTAAAATTGCCGAGTTGACTTTGATACCGAGACGGTTCACAACCTCTCATCCAACGAATTTTGGGTTCACTGTCATGTATTCCGTTGAAATAATGTAAAATCCCACAGCCCTACTAACAGAACAACTCTTTTGCTGTAAAAATATGGTACCGTTCCTCGGAAATATCTAACTTGCAGAGTCCATAGAGTCAGTCGGCAGTTCCAAACTTTGGTGAAACGTGGGCTTCATCTGCTACCACAGAACGCAAAAGTTCGTCAAACCTATTTCAACTACTCGTGGGTGATTCTCTCTACAGCAATGGAAAAGTCTGGTTCTGTAGAGTAGACACCGAAAAAACAAACGCTTGCCCTTTTACAAAGCGAAGATCTCTTCCGGGATCGGTGGCAGGAAGTTGGAGGTGTCTAAAGGTGGCAAATTCCTTGATCTCACATTAGACCAAACTTACGGTGGAATAGTTATTTGAATCTAACACAGTCCAAAGCCACCAAGGCTCTCATGATACTACGCAGACGCTTGCCGGCAGATTCTGGCGCAGCAAGCCAGGTATCATGAGATGGCTGTAGACCAATATGGTAAGGCCTATTGTCACTTATAGAGTTTATTTACTTCTGCTCTATGAACTTTGGTAGCCAACTTCTAGCTTCTGCAATGAATAGCTCCTAATAACAATGGAGTCCATAATAAATTAGAGCCAAAGCTCGACCAAACGAAAATTAGGTTTTTTCTGTATGAAATTTCGCATACGAAAACTAAAACAATGCCAACAGCGTCAGTTAACTTAAAAATATAACTGAACATTTCAATTTCATACTCCAACTGGCACAGTTGGTTTATATGCGTCCTCATTGTGTCACGTTACCACTCCCATTGACACACAAACATACATATATACAAACGTACATTTGAAAATAGCTCGTAACACGAGCACCGTATGTATGCCACGTGCCGCATGTTGCACATTGCGCACTGTGCACTCCATCACACGGCGCTGCACGCTGCTGGCTTCATTGGAAGTTCCAATTTGGAACTTGCAGTTTCGTTTTGTTTGCCAACAACTAGCAATCTCGCCAAGGCAATATTCAAAGCGTCCAAAGGCAACAAAGGAAACGGTGCATTGCGCATACAACGGTATTTGTCATCTGCAGCGTGACGTAGAATTACGATTGCTTGCATTGTGGGCGCACTGCTGCCCAGCCAGCTTCGCATTGGGGTCCTTATCTAGTCTCGCTTTGGGTCATAAGCGCCGGCTTGATTGCGTTCGTTGTTCCAGTTTTATGATTTCGGTTGATTTAAGTTACTTTTTATCATATTTTTTTATTATCTTTTTTTTTCCTAACCTCAATATTGACTAACTCCACTCTCTTTTCGTCGTCCAGTGCTAAGTTCGCTCTGTTGCATTCGCATTTTTATCTCTTTTATTTATTTGGCACAGCAATAATTTTTATTTCTCCGTTTCTGCTTCAATTTTATTTTAAATTATTTGTAGTTACTTTGGCTAATTTTGTATAATTTCTTTTCTTATCTTTTGAATAATTTCTGCTGCTCAAATAAATTGCTTCTGTCGCTCTTCCTCTTTTCAGCCAATGGCGGAAGAAATTGACAACGCTGTTGACCTTATGACGCCACGTTCTGCGGAAAAGAAATACTACCGCAAAGCCAGTAATAGGTAAGTTCAATTTAGATCTAAACTAACGAGTAAGGTTCTCCGAAGTAAGGTACTAACCTGTAAGATTCCCATTTTTATGTAGAACATTTAAAGTCCCGGTTTACAGGAAATGTAAAATCGACCTAAACGTCTCTGTGGTTCATTCCTAGTAGCCTTTTAGGTGGCAATTAAGGGGTTACATGAGTTGAGATGAGTCCTGGGGTAAAAAATAGACTTTTTCCAACAATTTTTTTCTCATACAAAAAATCAAATATTTTATAAGAATTTTTTTATTATTACAAACATACACTATTAACAAAGAAATTCTTAGATTTAAAAAAAAAATATTTTAAACTCGCCCACTGCGACGCATTTCCGGTGATCCCTCGGAAAAAAGATACCCGCGTTGGCAGAATAACTCCTTACCGGATCATCTAAAGTGAAAAATATACGTGTTCCAGTTAAAACCTTAGGACTTAGAGAAGAAAAAAAATCGAAAATAGGGTTTATGGCAGACATTTTTACAAAAAAATTAAAATTTCAGTAAAAATTTCGCGAAATTTTTTTTTCAAATAGTTAAAGTAACCCAAAAAAAATCCGTCGTCCAAGTCTTTAAGAATTGTATCTCAAAGTCCTGTGTAAAGTTTCATGAAGATCGGTAAATTAGTTCTCGAGAAATCTTGTCAACCGACTTCAAAAACACAGTTTCGAAAAAACGCGTTTAAAAACGGCGTACTTAGCTTAGATAGCCTCGAGCGCTCAAGTTCTCAAAGCTATATCTCCAAAACTATTACTCAGAACTTAAAAATTTAGGACAATATTCTAGATGGGCTTTAGAATTTAATAATACAATAACTCGATTTTTTGAAACCCGTAAAACCATGTAACCCCTTTAGAGAAAAATTATGTTGCTGGTCCTCCATAAGTCTTCTTTTGGTCCTAGATATATGTTTATTGGTTGTGTACAAGAATCGGTAATTAAATATTTATTGCAATAAGCGAATAGTTCACAGAATTTAATGCCAAAGTTACACTCATATCAACTTCTTCTATAAACTAACTCAGCAAAATATTCAGATTGTTCGAAAAAAACTCATAAAATATTTTCGAAAAGCTTTTCGATCATAAACCTCCTCTTAAAACGTTGATCTGGCTGATAGAGGAAAGATAAAGTCGCATCTATCTTAGATCTAGTGAAAGTACCATATAATCAAATTTGACCCGGACTAGTCCATTTAAGATCAGGGTTGGGCATAGTGCACTAAAAAATAAATGCAATAAGGTTTCACTAGCACTACTTCTTCAGTGGTAGTTAAACAGCAAAATTCACTATCACTGAAAATTTAGTGATAGTGAAAAAAAAATGCACTACCACTAAACCTTTAGTGATCAAACTCGGGAATTAAGTATCGACCTAACTTATTTTCAGAATAAGCTTATATCTGCTTATGGACTTAAGTTTTTGTTAATTCCAGCCTCAACTATACAAGCTAACACATCATGGCTTAGGTTAGTTAAGAGGTTATGTTTTAGTACTAGTGAATCCTCATTGGTCGAAATGTGAATAAAGTCTCTGAGCGACTATTAAAAATATTTTGACAATAACATTTTTGTTTTTCTCTTGAATAAACAACAACTTAATTAACACACATTTAATTTATTTCCTCAGTGGATATGTTTGTGCATTCAACGTCGGAATCCGAAAATATTTTTAAAAATAATTACTTATCGTCCAAAATTGTAACAGCATATGAATAGATTACTCGTGTCTAAAAATAACGCTCTTGACGCACGTTTTTTTCGAGTCAAGCTTAGGGTCAATGAGGTTTTTAATTACGTTTGATATGAATGTAAATCTGACACATACATATACTACTGTGCCCAAAAAATAAGGTGACATTGTATTTATTTTGAAAATTCTTTATTTCTTCATCCAAATCAATTTCATCACCTTTAAATTAATCTCCTCCCGATGCAATGTACTTATGCCAACGGATTTTCCAACTTCGAAACACTGGTTGTAGTCACTTTCCGGGATGGCCTTCAGTTCCGTCTTCGCTGCGGCTTGAATCTCCTCTATCGTATAAAAACGGTGTCCCCGGAGCGGTCTTTTGAGATTGGTGAACAGCCAGAAGTCGCACGGCGCCAGATCAGGTGAATACGATGGTTGCGGAACGATATGGGCTGTGTTTTTGGCGAAATTATCACGAATTACGAGGGCAGTATGGGATGGTGCATCATCGAGGTATAAAAACCAAGAATTGTCTTTCCACAATTCCCGCCTTTTTAGGCGGATAGCGTTACGCAAACGACGCATAATGTTCAAATAACACTCCTTGTTGACTGTTTGACCGGTTGGAAGGATTTCATAGTGCACAACACCACGATAGTCGAAGAAAACAGTCAACATGACCTTGATTTTTGAGCGACTTTGGCGGGATTTTTTTGATCTCGGCTCTCTTTTGGCACGATATTCGCTCGATTGATCGGTTGTTTCGGGGTCGTAAGCATAGATCCAAGTCTCATCGCCAGTTATAATGCGTTTCATGACACCCTGGTAGTCGGAAAGCATCGTTTCATACACTTTAACGCGACGCCTTTTTTCCAAAAAATTCAATGTTTTCGGTACCAGTCGAGATTTGACGCGCTTGAGGCCCAAAACATCCTTCAAAATGGTATTGGTTGAGCCTTTCGATATGCCAACTTCATCAGCAAGGTCTCTAATTGTTAATCGACGGTTTTTCAACACCAAATCTTTGATTTGTTGAACGTGAGCTTCGTCGGTTGAGGTTGATGGTCGCCCTGGACACTCTTCGTCTTCGACACGTTCACGGCCGGCTTGGAACTTACTATACCACTTGTAAACATTTTTTTTAGACATAGCCTCATCACCAAAAGCTTTCTGCACCATCCTCAACGTATCCGCAGCAGAAAATTGATTCCGTAAACAAAATTTATAGCAAATTCTTTGCTCAACAAATTTCGACATCGCAAAAAACGAAAACCTCACTTTTAGCAGCTCACAAAGCGACACGTATCTCAAACACTAATGAATATTTTGACATGAAATTTGACATAAATGTGACTGACAGTACTACCAACCTAAAAAAAAATTCTCCAAATCCTTCGACGCGCGCAGTTTAAATTCAAATGTCACCTTATTTTTTGGGCACAGTAGTATACTACATATATGCTATAAATATAGGCGACATATGTACATATGTATATACATAGGTTTATTTCGTCATTCAAAAATAAGTAGCAATATTATCAATTGTTTAATTGATGGTAACTTTCCACTTGCTCTTATTTGTAAACATATGATTTTACGTCTGTTCTGATAAAATGCCATTAATGGGTTCACTTTGATTTAACTTTTAAAACTTTGGTAAATCCTCTGCAAAAATTACATCAGTTGGTCCAAAAATTACTTCAAATACAACACATCCACCGTCTTCTCTGTTTCCAAGCACCAACGAGCCTTTAATATTTGGAAACCTCAAGAGAATATGAAAATAAAGAGATAATCATCGGTACTGAGTTGGATTGCCACCTTAAATATAATAAGTAAATTCTTACGTAGTGGAATTTTTTTCTGTCAATTGTTGATTCTTCGATTAGCAACAAATAATGAATTTATTTAAACTTTTCCACAGCAAGCGCTCTTCCACACACCTTATCTATGCTTGAGCATAAATTATTTCGCTCATTGTGCTTCTGCGAGTACTTGCATACTTATACTCTGTGTATATGTACCATAAGAGAGAGTGAGATACTGAGAGCAGCTGATCATGAAATATTATTTAGGGCTAACTTTTTAATTTATTTCGGGCGATTTTTTAATATTATTGTTGTAAAAATTTTAGTATATAAAGGGTGATCCATATCGAGGTTCTTACTTTTTGAAAAAAACACAGAAACTTCACATTTAGTGGAGAATATGTATTACCATTCGAAAAAAAATTGTTTGGCATTTATTTTTTGAAGGATGGTCCATCCGTTGAGTCCAATTTTCGATGACTTGTTCGAGCATTTCGACTGGTAACTGGCGAATGACACGCGTGTCGTTTTGCTCCAGGTCTTGAATCGAAGCGGGATTGTTCGCAGAGACTTTAGACTTTACATATCCCCACAGGAAAAAGTTTAACGGTGTTAGATCGCACGATTTAGTGGCCAATCGATCGGTCCAAAACGTGAAATTAACTGCTCACCGTAGTGTTCTCTCAATAAATCCATTAATTGATGTGATGTGTGGAAAGTGGCGCCGTCTTGTTGAAACCGCTTATCGCTGAGATCACGAGCTTCAATTTCAGGCATCAAATAGTCGGTTATAATGTCGCGATAACGGTGGCCATTGACGGTTACGTTCGCACCGGCATCATTTTTGAAGAAATCTGAAGCGATGAACCCACCAACCGCAAACCACACCAAACCGTTGTTTTCCTGGGTGAAATGATATCTCTTGAATTTCTTCCGCCTGCTCTACGTCCCAAATGCGGCAATGGGCCACCTTCACTGAACAAACTTTGTCTCGAAAACGTCAGATCTTCTTAGAACTTTTCAAGGGCCTTTAGAACGAAAGGATGTTGGTCGGCGGTTTCAGTTCTTGCACAAGCTGTATTTTGTATGCTTTCAATTTAAGATCTCGACGTAAAATATGCCAACTCGTTCCTCACGTCAGTCCGAATATTATCCAATTAGAATGCTGGGTCTCAAGAATGGGTAAACGTCTTTCCATGATGAAATGCCAAACAATTCTGAATAAAAATAATATGACAGCTTGACACGACTCACGCATGAAATGTCAAAAAAAAGGCTTCTGAAAAAAGAACCTCTACTTGGATCACCCGTTATGATCATAGGTAAATACTATGTATTAAATATATATATATATATATATGTATGGCTATGTATACAAAAACATATGTATGTATCTTTCAGTGGATTTTCAAAAACACTTTCTCTCCTTTGCTTTTGAAAATTTTATAAAAAATCCATTTCGAGAACACTGCCAGCAAAAAGTAGCAAACACAAACTTCAAACACGCCGCTATCCTCCAATTGTTTTTTATTTTCAATCTGATTGTTACTTAATTATTATTCTTGTTGTTGTTGTTTTTTTTTTTTTTTGTTTGCTGCTTAAGAAAAACAAAGTCGCTGACTATATAATGACTCTATAAACAAATGCCAACGAGGTGCGCTGACCTCATAAACCCAACCTGCAACACACCACGCCACACCCCTTCCAATGCCATTGCCATTGCTTTCGTAGGCAAAACAAAATGCCAACAATAACAACTCGAATTCATACACCTCGAAAATAAAATTGAAAATAATCAAGGGAGCATACAAAATCAGAAGTCAGTGCATCTTATCAAGAGCGTCGAGCGAATGCTGTCGCCTTGATTAGCATGCATTGGTGGGGAGGGCAGGAGAGACTATGTGAATGTCGTGTGTAAATGATCGAGGGAGTTGTAAGTTATTAAGTCAACAAGCGATTCAATTAGAGCAATAAAATGAGTCGCATATAAATGATATCGACTTCACTTTTTGTTATTAGAAAATTAGAAATTTCAATTGCAAATTCTAAAGGCCGAGTGTAGGAGAGAGGACTGGACCCAGTACAACTGATACCAGAAGAATATGGCAATAGTGTTGTTGCAATCACAGCATAAACTACTGTCAACTTGTGTTTTTGTTACTCAACGCCTGACTGGCTTGACGCCAAACGCCACACTCGGGTCGCCCGCGGGATTACCGTTAATTCTACTTACAATCTCACGATCCAATATTATGCTGCTTTGAGGTGTTGGGTCGTTGGACCGTCAAAAAAATGCCTATCACATTTTCTATCAATAGCAACAGCCAGCTCGCTGTCAATGACTTTGTTTTGATTTTTTTATTTTCGTTCCGATGGATTTACGTACAGATCTAGATGCGCTCATCCATTTCTGTATTTGTTTGTTGTGTTTTGCGCATCACGTCGCCTAAATTATGAGTTTTTTATTAATTTAAAATCATTTCAATAACAACATGATGTGTTATTATTAAATACATACATATATTAACGGCGCCCACGTAGAAATTAATTGTATTTTCGTTATCATCATTTTCGATGCAATTTTAATGGATTCAGTTCAAGTCACATATTCTGCATTGCAAATGCATCGATATTGCTAATTTTGGTGTCGGATCTTATTATGATGGACGAAATATATCCACAAGGCGTGTTCCAAAGTAAATAGGACATTTGAATCTACCGCCGCCTTTGGGGCGCCATCTGTTGTCGACTGGTGCGCTAAAATTTTAACGATTGTCCAGTGAGAATTTCATGACATTTCATCGACTGGAAGTGAAGTTATTGCGTTTTAAGTGTCAGTATGTTTGTATTATCGGTGCGAAAATGAGCTTCGAACAAAGAGCCAACATTAGATTTTATTTTAAAATTGTTAAAACTTGTACCGAAGCGTTTCAATTGATGAAACAAGTTTATGGCGATGATTCCCTATCCCGTAGCAGAGTGCACGAGTGGTTTCAACGTTTTCGAAGTGTTCGTGAGGACATAAATGACGATCAACAATGATGATTGGCCCACCAAAATCCGTGATCACCGGAAATTCCATCGAAATTGTGCGTGAATTTATAAAAAATTAGCCGAAATCAGCATTGAAATTCATGGAAATGGATTTGAACACCTCCAAAACATCGATTTATCGCATTTTGACCGAACATTTGAGCTTACGAAAGGTGTGTGCACGGTTTGTTCCGCACAAATTGACTGACGACCAAAAATTGCTGAGAATCCAACATTCGATCGACGCTTGTGACCGATTATTTGACCAAAAATCTCATTTTAACCATTAACCACTCTCCGCATTCACCTGATATGGCACCGTGCGACTTCTTCCTTTTCGGACAAATGCATTTGCCCACGTCATCTGAGTGAACTGCACGCGATGAACCCGTGGATGTAAGCAACAGTCGGCTGGCAAGGTTATGACGTCTGGGGATTTGGGGATGCGCATGGAATAATTTTTATTGACTATCTTGAAAAAGGTAGGAACATCAACGGCGACTATTACATAACGTCCATGGACCATTTAAAAACCGAAGTCGGCCAAAAACGGCCGCATTAGAAGAAAAAGAAAGTATTGTTTCCCTAAGACAATGCACTTTGTCCCATGCCAGTAAAAACGTTGGCAAAACTTCATCAACTGGGCTTCAAATTGCTTCCGCATCCACCGTATTCTCTAGATCCAGCCGCCAACGACTATTTTATGTTCTCAGAACTCAAAAGAATGCTTGCTGGCAAAAAATTTTCGTCGAATGAAGAGATGATCGAGGAAACTAATGCCGATTTTGAAGCAAATTGTACCGCTAAAATGGTATCGAAAAGTTAGAAGGTCGGTATAATCAATGTATCATCTTTGAAGGGAACTATGTTGAATAAAAAGAACAAGTTTTACCAAAAAAATGTGTTACGAGCTACGAGGTTTGACCGGAGACTTAATTCTGGGACCACAGGGAGCTGGAGCCCTTGGAGTTCGCTCCAACCTGCTCATGCGGTCGGGCCCCTCGAGGAGCATCGTGATGGTTGTAGTTAAAACATGAATACGAGAAGAACAAACACTTTGTTAGTTGCATGTGGAGTTGCATAGCAACCGGGTTCCGGACCCAAAGTACGGCAGAAGTTTTAGATCGGCCTCGAACTCTACCAAGGAGGTTAGCGTGTCCCTTCCACACTGCCAATTGGTACTGAAAATGCCAGGCACCGCTTTGATTTGATCTGCTTTGCTTTTGAGGGCCGTTCTTCTATTAGAACTTTCACTATTTAGCTCTGCGACTCGCATTTGTGAGAGGTCCTACTCGAGCCCGACGGAGCTTTTAGTGCTGCTCAAAGTCAGCTTACACAGCCGTTAGCTTTAGAGATACCAAGTTCAGACATAGCACATAACGGTAGTTCCTTTACGTGCTGTCGAAGCCGGCTCACCTAGGGTTTAGCGCTAAATAATAATCTAATCACTCTAGAGCTTCGTCTAGTCCCATATCCATATTATTTTTTCCTTTTTTCGGCGGTTTAAAAATAAAACTACTTTGATAAGACATCACAGTGGAAATTTTATAAGCAAAGACTCATATTCTAGGTATTTATAGCGCGAACGGTAAACAAGTAGCGCCACTAAAGTGTTGCGTCTAAAAAATCCGCCCACACAGCGATTTTTCCAACTGTGAACGCAAAACGCCCAAGCTCGAGTATTTCGCATATGGAGACAATAAACGAACGCCCGACAAAACACGTGCTAAACAAATGCTGTGATTTTCGTATAAATCTTTTATTTTCGTTGTCGAAGCGCTTAATTGCTTGCTCGAATACGTAAAACTGTCCGCACATAAATATTTTCGCATTAGTTTTTATATAATCACAAAGTTCGCTCGACCGTAATCACTATGAAAGAATTTTAAGACAATATAATTTACTGCTATTTTGTTTTTTTGTTTTTTATTTTTTTCTTTGTTTAAATATACACATTGTTGTCGTTGCTTGGCTAGTGTTATCAGCGCGGCTTATCGCGAAGCTCGATTCGAGTGACTACTGATTGACTAACAAACGAAATTTTTGCTCGCATAAAAATATTTACAATTAAATATTTCAGTCATAACTTCATAGACTCGGTGTTATTAGTGGGTATATTTGTAGTATATACATATGTATAGTATAAATACATATAGGTACTACTATCTATCGGGTATTGTAATGCGGATCGTCAATCGGACAAAGCGCGTCACTCACGTACGAACAGAAAGCAGAACAAATGTCATAAAGGGTATTATACCCGTGAATTTTTAGTTGCGTCAAATGTATATAGTTTGACAGATTTATTATGATTTGTTTGTATAGAATTATATAAGTAGTATTAACACTTTCCAATACAAATTATACCCATCACAGTTTGAAAAATTTAATTTCGCCGAATTTAAAACACTTCTATTCCATTGAACTTATTATTTCTTTTTTCGACTTTTTCATTTAATATAAAAGTTTCGACGAAAAATTTTCTTTTTCAGTCAATAAACGGCGAAATACTCCAATTATTATTAATTTTACTGTTACAAAGAGGGTATGTAAACCTCGCGATCACTACCATCTTCACGTTCATATTTGGGAAAGCGATCAGTCGGCCAACGCAATTTTTTAGGCGACAGTGATTTGTTGAATTTCTTGCCATAAAAGTAGTTTAGGTGGGATAAATTTACATATGTACATATGTATCTAAGTACATATAAGTATATAACTATGACCATAAGAAATGTGATATGACAAGTGCATGCTTGAGTATTTGAATATTAGAAAAGTATGTCATTCATTACCCGATATAAGTACATACTTCTGTATGGTTACATTTAGGTATAGCAACACTGTGAGAAATAAATAGCTGCCAATAAGAAATGAATAATAATAATAAAATTATTGTATTATTATGTATATGTGTCAATGAACTGAAGATTTATTTTGTCAGAAAATTTCTATGTTCTGTGATTTCTATATTTTGCGAATATATATATTTGCAAAGAGAAAATTCAATTTTTATTTTTTTTTGTCAATTTTCATGTATTTTATAATATTATAAATTAAAAAAATATTAAAAAAAATTGTTTGTTTTTTTTTAATATTTTTTTTAAGTTTTTACTATTAAAAAAAAAATTTTGTTATTAAAAAATATAGTTTCTTCAAAACATTTTTATTTAGAAAAAATATTTTCTTAAACATATTTTAATCAAAATGTTATAATTTTTAAAAAGAATGTTTTCTTAAAGATTTTTATTTTAAAATATCAAAATATATTTTCGAAAAAAAAAATTCTTAAAATATTTTATAACTTTTTAAATTACTTTAAAACTTTTATAAATAAAAAAATTGAATTTTTGAAAAAGTATTCTGATATTTTTTAATTGAAACAAAGTTTAGAAATTTTGGAAAAAATATTTTTTAAAAATTATCATAATTTTTGAAAAAAAACTACTTTCTTATAAATTGTTGATTTTTAAGAACAAAATAATAATTTCTGTGAGAATTTTGACACATACATCTTTTCGATGTGTCAATGTATGTTTTCTTAGAAATATCTAAAAATTATTTTGAACTTTATGATTTCAAAAAAATATTTTCTGACACAAAAAAATGTATTGAGAATCAAAATCATCAAAAAATATCAGAGAGATTTATGTCTTTAGATTAAAAAATGATTCTATTTTAATTTTTATGATTTAAAAAGAAATAAAAAAAAAAAATTGTGAAAGGGTTTTAAAAGTGTTTTGAACAATTTTATGAAAAAAAAAACAAAATTTGCTAATAATAAGTTGTCATTAAAAGAAATTATTGTCATCTGTAATCATCAAAAATCTGTATAAATTAAAATGAATTTTTTTTGGAAATTATGATTTTTGAAAAACAAGTTCTGAGAAATTTTTATGATTTTGAAAAAATGTTTTTATTGGAAAATGAAAAATGATTTGAAGAAATATAAAAATATTTTCTGACACAAAAAAATATATTGAGAATTTCTAAAAAAATCTGAGAGATTTATGTCTTTAGATTAAAAAATGATTCTATTACAAATTTTTATGATTTAAAAAGAAATTTTTGAAAAAGAAAATTTTTTGTGAGAAGGTTTTGAAAAAGTTTTTCTGAACAATGTTTATGAATTAAAAAAGAAAACAATATTTGCTACTAATTTGTGATTATGATTTTGAAAAAAAAAAAAATTATGAGAATTTTTGTGATTTTGAAAAAATATTTTTTGGAATATCAAAAATGAAGATTTTAGATGTTTACTTTTTTATAAATCATAATTTTCGATAAAAAAAAAAAAATCTGAGAAATTTTTATGATTTTGAAAACATATTTTTTTTTTTTTGAAAATGAGAAATGATTTAAAGATTTCGGTGGTTTAATTTTTAGAAATTGTTATGATTTTTGAAAAAAAAAAAATAAAATCTGAGAAATTTTTATGATTTTGAAAAAATAGTTTTTTTTTGAAAATGAAGAATGGTTTGAAGATTTCGGTAGTTAATAATATTTTTTAGAATTTATGATTTTTGAAAAAGAGTTCTGAGAAATTTTTATGATTTTGAAAAAATATTTTTTGGAAAATGAAAAATGATTTGAGATTTCGGTAGTGACTAATATTTTTTAGAAATTGTTATGATATTTGAAAAAGAAAAAAATTTGGGAAATATGATTTCGGAAAAATATTTTTTTGTAAAATGAAAAATGATTTGAAGATTTAGGTAGTAAAAAATATTTTATTAGAAATTATGATTTTTGAAAAAAAAATTCTGTGAAATTTTTATGATTTTGAAAAAATAGTTTTTTTTTTTGGAAAATGAAGAATGGTTTGAAGATTTCGTAAATAATAAGTTTTTTAGAAATTGTTATGATTTTTGAAAAAAAAAGTCTGAGATTTTTTTTTGATTTCGGAAAAATATTTTATTGGAAATAGAAAAATAATTTAAAGATTTCTGTAGTAACTAATATTTTTTTAGAAGTTATGATTTTTGAAAATACTATTCTGAGAAATTTTTATGATATTTAAAAAATATTTTTCGGAAAATGGAGAATGGTTTGAAGGTTTCGGTAGTTAATAATATTTTTTAAAAATTGTAATAATTTTTGAAAAAAAAATCTGAGAAATGTTTATGATTTCGGAAAAATATTTTTTTGGAAAATGAAAAATTAAAAATGATTTGAAAATTTCGGTAGTTAATAATATTTTTTCAGAAATTATGATTTTAGAAAAAAAATAATTCTGGGAAATTTTTATGATTTTTGAAAAAAGTTCTGAGAAATGTTTTTGAAATAATTAAGAATGTTTGTTTTTATTATTATTGTTATTATTTTTATGTTTTTTTTTCAGTTTTATGTTTTTTATTTCTTCATTTTCATTTTTCTATTTTACTGTTTCATCTTGATTGTAAGCTGCACTTGACAACCATTTTCGCATTAAAATCTGTTAATAGGCAAAAAGTTATGAAAAAATCGCTGAAAGCACATTCAAGTTCTATGTATTTGTCATAATCCCTTACTTTCTCTTTAATAAGCACTTAACTACACATGACAGCTGTCAGTTAAACAGCTAGACTTCAATCAAATTAAACGCCTCAAATGAACAGTAATTAAACGGCAAATCAACACAAGAAATTGACAATAAATACTTGAATATTATATAAATAAAAAGGCTAACATAAAATTCAAAGAGTGCTTACATAGAGAAAAGTTGTATGACTATTTTGATGGAATTTTATGAGCTGACTGTCAAAGTTCAAATTTGCTTTGATATGAGTGTTAATTAGACACGTTGCGGTTATAAATAATAAACTTTAATTGAAGAAATCTTAAAATTTTTCGGGAAATCCCCAAAATTAAACTTAAGCTTTGTCTTGAATACCTAAGGCTCAGTTTCCGGTTAATTATACGATTCTTCGGTTCATTCGTGAAAATTGTGTATGGACATACATATGTATGTATATAACTACAAGAAGTTTGACTTTTTCGGTTTACGAAATTGGACACGATTTCGTGAGAACAAATTGGGATGATACTTCCTGTTTTTAAGCTTTCTTAAATATTTTCTTTTTTTACTTTCATATATATGTACATATAAAATCTGTTAATGTAGTCATGTATTTACCTACCATAGCCATTAGCTACCGACACACCCTCCTCTCAAACTGTCAAACAACAACAACACAAAAACCAACCGTCATAGACTCTGTGACTCTCCGAAGGTAGTGACGTCGTTAGAAAATATCTTGGCAGCCAACTTCTCATAAAAGTGAAGTTGTATTTGAAGAGTCTTTGTACTAAGCGTATCACCACCACTCTTTGAATAACGAAAGATAGTTGCTTAGCACTGCACTGTGACACGTTCACATGTAAGATATAGGCAAAAAGAGTGAGGTGTAATATGTCGATTATACATAGTGAAAATTATATTTCGGGATTTAGTAACACTAATTTTGCAGTCTGGAAACTCTCAACATTATCGTAAAGTTTGACATTTTTGATGCTATAAAGGATGATTCATTTCGAGGTTCCCTACTTCTTTCCTTTAATGGGGAATGTTTATTATTATTCGATAGAACATTCCTTGGCATTTACTTTTTGAAGATTATCTCTTTAAAATGTTGACCGCGGCTACGTCTCAGATAGTCCATCCATGACGAATGGCACGCATAATGTTTTACTCCTAAGCGGGATTGTCCGCATAGACTTTAGACTTTATATATCCCCATAGGAAAAAGTCTACAGTGTGATATCACACGATGATTCCACTAGCCCACAAATCACACCAAACCGTTGTTTTTTCAGGTTGCTCTTCGTTCCAGGTATAACAATTTTTGCTTGTTCACATACACATTAAGACTGAAGTCTGCCTCATCCCAAAATTTGGCTCGAAAACGTCGGATTTGCTTGGAACTTTTCAAGACCCCAAAAACCGATGCGATATCGCTTGGGAAGGTCGAACGGATTCAGTTCTAGCTTCGAAAGAAGCTTTAACGCTATTGTGGTTTTTTGAACCTTCACCTTATTTTTGGATGAAGAACAGACATAATACCACTAAATGGCATCCAAGAATGCTGTAAGGTTTTAGCTATTCGATGAATGTTTTAGATGTTTTAGGACCTAGAGGAATTTCAAGCCAAATTAAATTGAAGGTATTCTACAATACTCGTGCTATGTAATTTTCGCAATTTTTCCTCACTCTTATTCCACTGTGCGCACTATGTGCTCTTTCTCTTTAACTGCATCAAAAGTTTCCACTATCTCTGGTTTCCACAATCGGCATAACCTCTCTCAGACATTTCTTTGAGTATGCTATTAAAGCACACACAATTGTTGCTGTAGGAGCGCTAGCTGATTGCTGGTTACTCGTTGTCTACATGTGGAAATAATTACTGAGCGACGGAGCTGCTTCTTTCTGCACGATCAGTTGTGCTTTTTACCCCGTACGGTGATGTAGATTTCAGCATATGAGCGGCTATAAAACTGGAGCAGTGAGCATCGCGTTAAACATTGTTTGTGTTTCAGGCTGAATGCGTGAAGTTTTTTTTATAAAATATAAAAAAAGATTTTTTATAAAAAAAAATAAATAATGAAAAAAAATTAAAAAAAAATTATAAAAAGAAATTGTGAAAAATTATAAAAAGAAACTTTATGAAAAATTATTAAAAAAAAATTATGAAAAATTATAAAAAAAAATATATATGAAAAATTAAAAGAAAGAATTATTAAAAAGTTATTTTCATTGAAAAATATAAATTTTTTGATAAAAATAGGTCAAGAATAATTGAAGGAGTCTTCGTATGAAACGCGTAATTTTTTTCCTAAAGTATATGTATGCATGTATGTATGTGTGCTTGTGTGCGCTATATTTTTGCTGCGGAAGCAAAATTGTATTCTTTTCTATATCTTTCCGTTTCGTTTTTTGCTTTTGTTGGACATATTGCTGATGGACAAATAAAGTAAAACTACACACACACACACGCACACTCACAAAAAAAGTAAATAAAAGAGCGAATAAAGTGGCGTGCCGATGCGCATAATAATAAAATGAACAGCGAAGCGAGCAAAACGGAAAAAATTCACAAAGCAAAAAGTTGCTAGATAAAAGCTTTAATTCGCTAATGAAAGCAAAAGTGCAAAATTCCGAAACAAATTTATTCTAACGCAAGTCATTGCGAATTTTGCCGCATAACAATTTATTTTTAAATGCCAATATTTAACAATAACCTGAAGGCAACAATATCAGACTTTTTTTTTTAATAAAAATTAAAAAATACAAAATTCTGAACAAAATCAACACAAAATCAACGCAGAATTGCAAGTAACTCACGGACAATAAATATGCAACGTGAACAAGTTCAGAAATAAAAACGCATAATATCTTTTGTATTTTTTGTTGTTTAACAATGAAAACGTGAGAGAGCACAAGTAGACTCAGCAGGAGAGCGCAGTGTTGCCATTTTGCGCCAGAATAGATTAGAAGTGATGGATTTTATATTTCAAACTTTTTTTTTGTCACCCTGAATTTTTTTTTTCGAGAAAACTATATTACCGTAGTCTACAAATACTTCCAAACTTTCTTTTATCTCTTAAAAATAAATTGTGACAAAAAAGTACCCAGAAATTGTAAATAAAACGTAAAATATTTAATTATTCAACAATATTTATTTTGTCGCCTTCAAAGTAATCCCCACCAGATGTAATACACTTATGCCAACGATTTTTCAGTTCTCGTAACACTTTTCGTAAGCACTTTTTGGAATGGTCTTCAGCTCCCCCAGCGAATTTCGTTTGACCTCTACGATCGACTGAAAACTGCTTTCATCGAGCGGCAATATCAGTTTGGAGAAAAAGAAAAAATCACACAGAGCCAAATCTGGTGAATAAGGTGGTTGATGGATGGCATTCATTGCATTTTTGACTTTATATTCGGTCACAATCCTGGCTCGATGCTATGTTGCATTATCATCGTGTAAAATCCATAAATTGTTCTTTCACAATTCCGGCCGTTTTCGACGGATGTTCTCACACAAACGCCTCAATATGGCCAAATAGAACTTCTTATTGACCGTTTGTCCCTCCAGAACAAATTCGTGATGCACCAAGCCGCGGATATTGAAAAAACCCATTAGCATCTCCTTGATTTTCGAGCGGATGGGTTTTTTTCATTTCGGCACATTTTGTTCCCTCCATTCCGATTGTTGTTGACTTGTTTAAAAGTCGAACTCATAAAGCCATATCTCATCGGCAGATATAATGCTCTCCATGAATGTGGGGTCGGAATTCGCACAATCTGTTTGTCCAAAGAGACCTATTTACGGTACTCTTTTTCAAAAAAAAAAATAAATCGGCTTTATCGGAACGAGCTTGGAAAGAACGCGTTTCATACCCAAAGTATCCACCAAAGTCATACAAACGGACTCGTGACAGATGTTGAGCTCACTTCCCTGACCATATTCTTCACGTTTTTCAAATTTTCATCAGATGATAAGGTCGTCCAGACCGAGGCATGTCTTTAACGAACTCTCAATCGTCTTTGACGGTCTTGTACCACTCCTCAGCTTGTGGTTTTGATAAAACAGAGTCACCGTAAGCCTTTTTCAATATTAATTTTTTAAAATATCCTTTATTAGGGAAAAACTGCATTGAAAAAAGAACCTTATCAAACGGAAACATATTTTTATATCCGTTTTTACTGCACACAAGCTTTGTGACACGACGAATCTGTCGATTGTGAGCTGGCGAGACTTCACATAACCAAATATTCGGCGAAAAATGTGTCTAACCACAATTCGCTGATATTTTGAGGGAATTCAAATGTGTGGAAAAATTCGAAGAAAACTCCTTTTTGGTCTATATTGTTGCTTCCGTTCGTAACAAGGACTTTTGAAGACCTCCTTCATTTCACCGGTACAGAATTTAGAAAACTATATACAAATAGTTGTTCCGCCTGAAGTAGAGCCCGGAGATCGGTCATCGAAGACTTTTTTCATCATTTCGTCGGTTATTTATTAAAATACCGATACTTGTGCTTCTTGTGGTATAGCTCACGATCCGACAGCTATGAAACAAATTTTGACACTTGTCTGCTCAGCGCTTAGTTTTCTATGATTTTGAGAATTTTAGAAGATTTCTGTTATCAAGTCGTTTGAAGAGATATATTTATGGAACGGAAGTCATTAACATTTGATGAAATGGTGCAAGCAGCGGAAGTAATTAAAGATAGTTAAAGGGTCTTCTGATTAGAATTTGAGCCAAAAATTCAATTAAGTCTAAATTTTAAATTAGAAACTGCAAACTGGAACTCACAAAGAAAGAAGTTTTCATACCAGAATTTGATTTTGATTTTGATCGATCAGTTTCTTTCTATTTGTTACAAATTCGTGGCAAACTTAATATACCCTGCCCAGTGTATAATAAATCAATGAGTCAATGAAATAGTTAACAACTACATGGCAACACTACTAGAGAAAGAGAGAGAGAGCTCACCAATGTGTGTGGCAGTGAGCATGAGTGAAGGCACGTAGAAAAGGTGATCGCACACAGCCCACTGACAGTTGGTTGCTTTCAATGCATACCTGCACTTATGTATATTTGTCAGCTGGTAGCATGAAGGGTGGGCAGCGCTGGGCGTCATACTACTCACTTAAGCTCATCATTGTATGCTACGCTCCCATATGTTCGCTATTTCTTTTTATTTTCTTCAACCACTTGATAAGCAGCGCACCTCGCTGATAAGCGCACACACGCACACACGCACATATACATACATACATACATACGTACATATATACATATATTTAAATTTTTTTCACGCTCAATTTAATAAGCGTAAAAGCATTCGGTGCCACTCTTGAAATTGCCAAGTTTATACTCAAAGTAATTCCAGTTACTCCACACCTATCCACAGAGACGGACGCGTCGATTTACATACGGCAAACGAATATAAATACATATATACAGCGCTGGCTAACGGCGTGTCTCATAGTGCTCACATAAACAAACAAACATACATACATATATGTATGTAGATATATATAAATATATAACTGATAGTTGCTGACGACTCACTGCGAGTGAAATATATTTACAAACAAACAAGTGAATCCATTCTACAAAAACACTTAGTACATAAGCCTGTGTCTGTTTGTGCGTGCGTGTAAATAAATTAATTTAAAATTAGTCGCTTTATTGTCACAACGTTTATCGCTTATCGGCGGCACGTCACAGCAATTTCCACCTTTATTGCTGCTAAATTTAGTAGCGATAGTGTACTGGGAAAAATAAAAATATCGAACCTGCAAAAACCTCGTTCAGTTGGTGAAAAGAGTATGCCCGATCTGTCGCAAGACGTCTTCGAGATTCAAAATCCCTTGCCTACAACGGCAACAACAACAACAACATCGCTAACAAGAATGTCCTCATTGAACACAGCTGGCCTAAATGGCAGTGCGTCTCAGACAACTACGCTGGCTAACGGTAAAAATGTGCATCCTAGCAGCGCTGGCGGCCAAGCGTCGGGCATTTCCCCAGTCACACTCTCCGTTCCCGGCCAACAGGAGCTGGCGCAGCACATTGGCTTACAAAACGATCCGTCGTACCATGGCTACAAGCGTGAGCTGGATCACAGGTGAGTGAAGTGGGTGGGGAAAAATTAGAAAAAAAAACATCAAAATATAAGATGATGCAATAAGAAGTCACGAAAAACTCATCTGTGAAAAAGATTTGATTATTCTAAGAAATAAAATTTTTTTATTTTTACTTTTTTTGTTTTCGTGAAATTGTGCTTGAGATAATGTTTGTATTTACTTACTACCTATATACATATGTATGTATGTATATGTAAATTGTATCATCAGCTACGTTGAGGGTGATTCAACAGTGCAACAGTATTTCGCAAATTAACGAAAATATGTATCATTTCGTAAGAAGTTGTAAATTTTTTCTTAATTCATGGTTGAACGACTTGTAGAAGGAAAGTTTTTGATGTTTTCGCGAAGGTTGTAACGATCTAGAATTATTGCTTCGGTTTGAACACGTAATTTAAATGGACCAATCCGGATCAGATTTGATCCTGAGTGTACTTTGAGCAATACATATAATAATTTTTCCAACTAAACCTCAACAGATTGAAGCAGTGTTTTCAAAATTTTCAAAAAATAAAAGCTTCCCAAGCGCGATAGCGAATGACGTTAAAATTTTTCTCTCCCAATCTGATCTAGATATCTTTAAAACTCTTTCTTTGAGAGTGGAAACCGTTTTGAAAAACACCATTTTGAGAAAAACGCGTTTCAAGATTGAAGTCGTTGTGTTCCCCACTCTGTTGCCTTTCTACAAGAAACGCTGTAGCGACCGTAATACTTTGAATTTCGATTTCAAAATTTGAGAGGATGTTTACTACTGTGTATACTATCCGATAATGCAACCAAAAAAAAAAATCGATTTCTCGAAAATTTTACACTGAGACGATCCCTTAAACTAATAGGGACTACGTTTTGACGTCAGTAGTTAATCTAAGCCTTACAAAAGCCTAAATATTTGATTTTAAAAAATAAACCAATCTTTTTCTGCTATTATGGCCTTTAAAAATGTGTATTCTTTTATTATAAGTGCCTTTTTTAAATTTCAAACCAGTATTTATTTTTCCTAAGTTAAGAAGAGGATTTATATTTTAAATTTTAAGGATATCTACCACATATTCTTTGTGATCGTGTGATATAAGTAATTTATATATTGTTTTTATTTTATCAATTCGTGTAAATTACATTTTTAACTTAGTGGCAACCCTTTTCAAAAAATATCTTCACTAGAAATGGTTCATAAATTACTTTGATTACCACTTAATAATGTTTTTTGTTTTACATTATTAATAAAACAATAATGTAATTAAACAGCTGGCAACCCTAGTAAACAATTTTCAGAACTGCAATTTTATAGTTCATTTACGTTTAATAGTCGTTTTGTAATACATAATTCATTTATTATTTAGTAGTTCAACTCATTTATTAATTAAATAAAAATATAATTAAACATCTGGCAACCCTACTAAAAATTTTCAAAAATGCAATTTTATAAACTACTTTAGTTTGATAATAATTATTTAATAATTTGTTTCTCAATTTTAATATAATAAAAATTCGAAATAGGTGGCAACCTTTCTGAAAATATTTTAAACTTTAATTATTTGTAAACCACTTTCGTGCGATATCCATTTTTTAATAATTCTATTAACTTACAGTTATATTTATTTAAAAATAGCAAACATGTGGCAACACTTTATATTATTTTTTATTTTAATTAACTTAAAATTTTATTAAGTGGCACAAAAAGTCTTTAAAGTGTATGTACATTAAGCGCACAAAATATTAATTTGCTCAAAATTAAATAGGTGGCTACTCTTCTCGTATATATTTTCAGCCGTAAGCCAGCGCAAGCCGCTTTTGTTCAGTTCGTGCTCCCTTCGGCATTAATTTGTTTATCAATTTAACCATATTAAAATTTTTAAAAAGATGGCAATTCTTATTACTGTTATTTGTTTTGTTATCTTCGCGTAAAAACCTCATTAAATTTCACCAAAAAGTCTTTGAAGTGTCTTCTACTCGTAAATAAACAATAAAATAATTTGTGTCGCTAATAGATTCTGAAGTGTTAAAAGGATGATTCATCAACACTTCTAATTGATCGCGTTTAATTTTTGAGTTGCGCCAATGCCACAGTTTTCACACCTGTCCCACAAAATGATTTACTCCACACTGACGTGCGAAACAGCTGACGTGTGCGAACATATGTTCGGTAATAGCGCGATCAATTTACGCAAATTTTGTGAAATTCTCCTCGCGCCAATCGAACGGGTGCAATTTTCGCCTATTATTTATATGTTTTGTGTGAAATATGACGCATACTATACGTATGTCAATAATTTCATTATGCGAGCGCGTACATGTATATATGTAGTTTTTGTTATTTGTGGGAAATCGGATGAAGTTAAATGTTAGTTTTCGTGCTCTATATTATTTACTTATTTCATAATCATAATGTATGATCCATTTCCTGGTTCCCTACTTTTTTAAAGGAAAATCACAGAAACTTCAGATTAAATGGGGAGTGTTTATTATCATTCGAAAGAACATTATTTGGCATTTATTTTTTTTTTTTGAAGATTATCTCCTTTACTTTGTTCTAAGGTCGGAATCGAAACAAACCTGTCCACATAGACTTTAGACTTTATATATACCCACATGAAAAAGTCTAGCGGTGTGATATTACACAATTTTGATGGCCAATCGACCGGCCCAAAACGTGAACTTATCGGCTCACTAAAGCGTTCTTTAAATAAATCTATCGATTGATGCGATGTGAGGGAAATAGCGTCGTCTTGTTGAAACTAAATGTAGCCGAGATCACGAACCTCAATTTCAGACATCAAATTATCATGGCGCGATAACGGTCTCTATTGGGCATTATTTTTGAAGAAATATTGACTGATGCTTCCACCGGCGCAAAACGCATTTGGCTCGCCCTCGTCTTTCTTTTTTTTCTCTGAGAATTCTGGCATTTAGAAAAGAGGGTATTGCGGTATTGCCAGACTCGGAAGCGGACTTTTAGCAAAAGTTTCACATCTCAAAAACTATTTCAATGATTTCAAATAAATTTGGTATAGACTCCATGATCTACCTATCTCTTTATCTTTATACTATAGATAACCAATATTATTCCCGCTGAATAAATTACAGTCGGTCTAAAATTCGGAAACTTGTTGAAAATTGCTTCCCAAAATGCTTAAGTGGATAAAATTTTGGTTGCCAAAAACTTAAAATTTGTTAAAAAAAAGCTTAATATTCGTCAAAAAATATTCTCTTAAACTGTTTGCTGATTAAATCCACCTTTTATTGTAATGTTCTTCAATGACAACAATCCCACAATCCACATTTATCAATTATAAGAAACCTTTTCCTTTTAATAACGGTAAATCTTAAAAATTCATTAATTTCCGCTGACAAATTCGCCTGCTTACAACACCAAGGAGACCGTTCAAAACAAGATACACACAATTTATTCATTTTAACTTCCGGTTAACTTCGCTTTTGTTGCGTTGAATGAAAATTTAATGAAACTCAATTATTTACTTTGCCTGTCAAATTCTCCAAAGCTACACAAGTTTTTGCCAAATGACCCACAAAAGGATACCAACGCGCTCCACAGCCACACTTCCACCTCAGCCACACTTCCACCTCAGCCATTCTTCGCTCTCCGCTACATTCTTCGCTCTCCGCTACATTCTTCTACAACCTCACTGAAGATTTACTTTTGCGTATGTTTCGGGCACTTGCTGCTCAGCCATTCTAATTATCAAGCTAGTCTCAAACGAATTTCGTGCGCACTTTGCGATTTGTTTGCGAAATAAGCTCGTAAAGTAGTCGCAGCTGCCAAGCGATTGGAGAGAAATTAATGAGTTATGCCGTTTCACTAATAAAGAAGAGTGCTTTGCTACAGCCTCAGGTGGGGCGATGCTAATTACGGTACGAAGTTTACTTAAGTAAAAGTGGAAGCGCAACGTTGTTCGGGATAGTCTTTCTCCCTACCTTCCTTTCTCTATATTTATCTCTCTTTCTCTCTCTTCATATCTCTCTTTCTCCCTCTTCATATCTCTCTCCCTAAGTGCGCTCTTATCACACAACTTCTGAGATAAAAATGCAAGTTATTTTAATTACATTGCCACCGCATAAAAAGCTAACGAGCTTCCACATCTGACTTTAAAAAAGTTTCTGATTTGTATAAGCTTCACACTGCGGCATCTAATCAGGAAAAGTTTTTTTTCCGGATTATCACTTTGACAGCCTCAAGTTCAGGGTCTGCGTAGGTACTTAAGTAGCAATTGATTGTGATTTATTTCACTAAATTTGACTTTTTCTTAAGTTAGATGATAATGCCCCATAAGCTTCTGCATAAGTTTCCAAAGTATATATAAGTAATATATACGATTTTAGTAATCGAGCTTATCGCTGGCGATAAATGTCGAAGCACTTTTGTTTCATAGGCACGCGCTCGAATGAATTTCAATTGATTGTGTGCCTACTTGGTGAGTTTGATAAGTCAATGACTTTTACTTCTTTAGAAGTTGGCTTCAGTGGCAACAGTTCAGCTGCTGTTAAATAGAGATATTTAAATGTGACAGCCAGGAAAACTTACTTTGACAATCCGACGATTATTTGACCAACTAGTTTGATGAGAGAAATTCTGGCAAATATGCAGCAAACGGTTTTAAAGAACGTAACTGGCTTAGGTTTTCTCAACTGGTTGGATAGTTTTACTTTTTAGACCTAAACAAACCATTATGAAATCGAAAAGTCATCTACTAGAGGATTCCTGACATCACACATACCTACTTCGAAGATTTCTTTTAAGAACTTTTAATATATTTTGAGCACCTCGTTGGAAAAGTATTTAGACGCGATTTCTGTTTAAAAATAGTAGACATCCGAAGTTTTTCAATTTTCTAATTTTATCGACTATTGAACGACCCTCGTAGAAGTATATTTATTCGTATATATTATATACGTATAGTCCTAGTATATTAAAATATTCACTATCAGCCCTCAAAATGTAAACTGATGAGTGGAAAAGAAATCTACAACCGCTTCTAATCTGAATCAGATACGAACTATAGTGGCGATAATAAATAATGTATTAAAGCCACGAGTACTTGAAGTTCAAATCTTCGCCAATGACGCAGTCTACGATCGGCTGCCAAATACTTTGAAGTACTTCGCTATTATCTTAAACCAGGGAGCATTGTAGATAGCGAGTAAAGCAATCAACTGAATAAGCAGACGAGTTTATCTCTTGTGGGCTTACTAGTTTGTCTTCTTAAAGTAATTTTCAGTCGAATATATGTATATAAATAATTACATTTTATAATTTTTAAAGCGGTCTTCAGATCTTTAATAATAATCTCGAAATGGATCACGAGGTTCCCTACTTTATTTGAAGAAAAGTCACAGAAACTTTAAATTTAATGGAAAGTGTTTATTATTATTCGAAAGAATATTCTTTGACATTTATTTTTTTGAATATTATCTGTTTCAAACATTGAATGCGGCTACGTCTCAGATGGTCCATCCATTGAGTCCAACTTTCGATGACTCGTTCGAGCATTTTGACCAGTAATTGGCGAATGACACTCGTCATGTGGTCCAAGGCCTGAGTCGAAGCGGGGTTGTCCGATTAGACTCTAGGCTTTAAATATCCCCACAGAGACAAGTCTAACGATATGACATCACCGGTTCTTGTTGGCCAATCAACCGGTCTAAAACGTGAAATTATCAACTTACTGAAGTGTTCTCTCCACTGATTAATGCGATGTCAGAGAACAAATAGTCGGTTATCAATGCGCGATAACGGTAGCCATTGACGGTTACATTCTCACCGACATCATTTTTGAAGAAATATGGACCGATGATTCTGCCAGTCCTCAAACCACATCAAACCGTTGTTTTTTCTGGATGATTGACAGCTCGTGAATCTCTTCAGCTTCCTCTTCGACCAAAATGCGGCAATTTTGCTTGTTACATATCCAGAAATGGGTATCATCGCTGAACAAAATTTAGCTAGAAAACGTCGGATATTCTTAGAACTGCTCAAGAGCCCATAGATCACAGTGATGTCACTTGGGAAGGTCGACCGGCTTCAGTTTTTGCACCAATTCGTTCCATAAGCCAATCCGAGTTGCTGCGATTGGTGTCGAATCGATTCTCCACGGTCTTATTTTGGATCTATTGGAACAATAAGAAAGCTTTGTTGTTATGAATACTATAAAAGGTATTCGCTACAGCTGTGCTATAAAAAATTAAGTAAGGCTTATCATCTTCTACGGCTTCTTTCTTCCAAGCACTTCCTAGCTGGTTCTCTGCAAACTTCTTTCTAAGGAATACTGATGAATCTTTTCGAAATGAACATTAGATCCTAAAGTATTGAAACGTTACAATAAGGTTATTTATTCAAAAAAATCTGTCGAATTTAGAGACGGTTTTGAGTCGCGGATTCTTTCAAAATCTTTGAGACAGATCAACTACCTTTCTTAAAAAATGTCTTAGCGCCTTTCATAATAATTTTTTTCAGCAATACTCAAATGATATCATTCCAAGGCTAAAAGAACTAACTAGTGCCTAAAACCAGCTTGAATCTTCTGTTGTTTTGTAGTTTTTGACCAAATTTGAAAGTTCATCTATTTTGAAGACACTTAGGTGGCTATAACTTTGGAAAATGATACTAAAATGCATATACTTCAATAGTGTTGAGATTCTAAAGCATTGAGAATGCTAAAAACTTCATTTAATGTAGCTTAAACTAAGAGAGCTTTCCAAAAACTACAACTCAGGTAACATTATTAGGGGTTTGCGGTCTATCGATTATTTTGGCATGAAACTTGAATCTCCACGAAGCTCAATTTTCATTTCTTTGTTTCTTTGATTTTTTGTCGCTGGAAAAATACATACAAATTATGTGCTTCCTTCATAAGTCCTTTTTCATAATAGTGACCCACATAAGATCTTAATTAAGCGCCTCTGATTTTTAACCTTCTTATTGCCCAATTTACTTCTTGTTCATTATAAATTCTACTTTCTTTCTCATATTCTATTTTTACACAATACGAGAACTTATTTTCCACAATATTTATTTATAAAGCAAACATTGCACAATAATTCAATTACATCCACAATAACGCAATATGAATGAACAGCTTACGAATCCCATCAAAAATAATTTTCATTTCAATTTTAATTGTATTTCCTTCTTTGTATTTAGGGTCTCCGTTATTTTGTTGCAAAATTTGTATATCTTCCGTTATTACTTACTGCACAACTTGTGGGCAACAAATTTCCCTCTCTTATATATTGTACATATAGTATGTACCTAAAGCTACTTACTCGTTATTCTCGAAGATTTTCTCATAAACAAAATTTGTCTTTTTTGAAGATTACACAAAGTAGAACCTTCTTTTCAATGTTTTATGACAAAGTATTTTCTGCTTTGGAATTAATAAAATTTTTGAAGGCTTTTTTTGTGGGGTTTCCGAATATTGCAGTGTTCACAAGTGGGATGGCTTTCACTGTCTTTTTATCTCTTCCCGGTTGCTTAAGTTAATTTAATAGACTTAAGAGAAATAACGTTTACTTTGACTGCACTGAAGCTTCAATACCTTACATAGCTACATTTTTTATAGCTTGAAAAGGTATAAAAGGAGCTGATTTTGATTGGTATATTTGTATGGCAACAATATGGTAGAGTGGTCCGATCTTGAAAAAAATTTCAAATATGACAAGCATTTAAGCAATAATTCGGGGAAATTTTCGTGTAGAAATCTCGTCAAATAAAGAAGTGTTCTATTCAAGAACTAAATATTGATCGTTCAGTTTGTATGACAGCTAAATCCTATAAAAGACCGCTGACGGCGGTTCCGTTAAATATGTAGTTTCTTGGACAGAAAAGGACTTGTGCAAAATTTGATATCGTTATCTCAAAAACTGAGTGACTAGTTCTCATATATAAAGACAGAAAGACTGGCATGACTAAATAGACTCAGCTCGCCATGTTGGGCTTCCCCAAATATATTTATATATACCTCATAGGATCTCCGACATTTGCTACTAGGTGTTGCAAATTCGTGGCAATCTTGATGTACTTTATACTATTAAACTCTATAGCTATAAAAACCAGTTATTTTGATCCATTGCTTTAACTCGAGGTGACCTTTTCTTCTGTCTTACAATGAACAACGAAACGACCAAAATATCTCCGGTCATCAAACAATCAGTCGTCGCACTCGCGAATTGGCTCCCACGACGCTGTTGACAGTCATAACTCCGAAGTGGTGATAATCCACCAGCCAGACACCAACAGTAACGTGAGCCTTGAAATTCAGCGCGGAATAGTTCTGGCCAACAGGTGCTACTTCAGACTGAGTAGGAGATTGCGAAGTAAAGTCGTCTCTAGACGAACAAAGATCAAACTCTACAAGTAAGTCACTATTCCCGTCCTGCTATATGGTGCAGAAGCATGGACGGTGACAATATCTGATGAGTCGACGTTACGAGTTTTCAAGAGAAAGGTTCTGCGGAATATTTATGGTCCTTTGAGCATTGGTAACGGCAGATACCGCAGTTGATGGAACGATGAGCTGTACGAGACTGATATAGTTCAGCAAATTAAGAGAAAGCGGCTACTCTGGCTGGGTAATGTCGTTCAAATGAACGAAAACTCTCCAGCTCTGAGAGTATTCGACGCAGCAGACGCCGCGGCAAGCAGAAAAAGAGGAAGTTCTCCACTCCGTTGGAAGGACCACGTGGATAAGGTACTGGTTACATCTTTCAAACACAGCAAGTCCTTTCGATATTTCTTCCCTAATATTCTCTTAGACAGTGCCCTTATTGAGTACTTTTATTTTAGTAAATACTGCTATATGGAACTTAGACATTGTTTTGAAGCGAATTTCCGTGATTATTGCAAGAAAACCTTGAGCATTATACTATACATACATATACACCATGCAACAAAGTACAATTTCTCAGCAACGCCCACTCTGCCTCCACAACCCTAGTACTTCTTCCACCCACAATGTCGTAGCAATCAACTTGCTAGCAAATATTGTGATTTCTCCAAGTAAAGTTGCAACACGCTGTAGGTGTGCAAACATTTTTGCGGATTTTCTGTCATTTCCGTTCATTTGCGCCATTTATTTTTCCTCGAGCATAGTTTGCCTTTGCCAGTTGCGCCACCGCATGTCACGTCTGCGGCAGCGCACCGCTCTCGTACACCCGCTGCCGTGCTGCACTTCCGGTTTTTATGCTTGCTCCACCCTCATCTTCGCCGCGATGTTTTCACGCTTTTCTTTTGTGCACTTCTGCGCTATTGGGCTGCGGGAGCGTCGTCCTTTGTTTGCATACAAATTTGTCGCAGAACGCGAAGTCGGCGCAAATATAAAAGTATTTATCATTCCGGATGGCATTAAAGTATCAAAATAAAATATATGAAAGAAAGTGGCGGAAAAAGCTTTTGCCGCGGTAACCGCTGGTGCGTCAGAGCGGTAAGCTGACAATCTGCCCGTTTGGTCGCTGCTTTTGGCTTCCAGGATCAATTTGAAGCATGGAAGCCCGGTTGTGGTGCTGAATGCCAAATTGCGCATTCCTTTCTTTGTATGTTTATAGCCAGTAGAGTATTGTCTTGAAAGAAGAATGGTTTCCGGACGTGAGGATCTTGAAAATTACTATATTTGTGCAATATTGTACGAGTATACATAGTAAATATAACGGGATAAGAGCGCTACAAAAGTTTTTTTATTGAAAAAATAACTGTTTGGGATATCAAAGAAGTTCTTTATTCCTGTGAAAGTACATTTGATGCCGTTATGTATGGAACTCGATTTTTATTTTTCAAGGCCACCACGGGCACGTTTGCAGAAGTCCCAACCCAATTTCAAGTTTTGAAGCATAAATCGGCCGATACTGCTGTTCGATCGTCGATTGTCGCTGGCTTGTTGGCATAGACCATAGACTTGACGTAACTGCACAGAAAAAAGTCTAACGACGTCAAATCGCACGACCGAGGCGGTCAATTAGCTGGCCGATTTCGTGAGATCGATTGTGACAATCACTGTGTCTCTTGTAGAGGGCTATTGGTAGATCCAGAGTATATGTTAGGTCTCGGTAAACTAGATTGTCTTTGGGATGTCAAAGCCAACAAATCTGCAATGTGAATTGAAACTATGAACTTTCGTGAGCAGCTTGTATAGCATGTTCGATTCGCTACTCTCTAACGCTGGACGAATAGAAGACTATTAATAATTTGACACCAATCTGGTTCCAACCTTTATAAATTATTATATTTACGCTAAAAAAAATATAAGAATCAAGTTTTACCGTTTTAGCGTCAGAAATATTGCTCCAGAGTGTTTCCTCCTTCAGAGAAATGACTAACCAGTCTGATAGCAGAGCGGCAATACCAGGGATGAGCTCTCTAACTATGCCTTCAAAGCCGATTAAGAAATGTCTAACCTCGTTAGGCCACAGATCGCAAAAGATCCAGTGAGCTCTTTATAAAGCTGATAAGCTCTCAAGGAAAAATACCCCAGCTCCGCTATCAGTGAAATGATAACGGATTGGTGCCCTACTCTCCCCGTGTATTCCACTATTGGATAGATGGACTTTGCAGGAATTTGACCAGCACTGTCACAAGATTCTTTTGACCTAAGATCGATCGTAAGAGATCCAGTGAGCTCTTTGACCCACTAAGGCTGGTCTCTCCCTAGTTGTAGGTATATATTCAAATTGGCAATTGCCCTGTCTGCGTCCACACTATAAGGTTAAGAATCTTACCGAATGTCAGCTGCATAAACTGTTTGGATGAAAAACGAGGTTCTCGCCTCGACACTTCCTTCTTGATTGTCCCACATTTGCGAGGTCAAGGCTTAAACATTTGGAAGCTCACACCTTTAGATATCCCACAGTGCTAGGGGGAATATAAATTAAAGTTTTAACCAAATTTGTATTGGTCACAAGGCGCTTTGACGACTTATAAGATCAGACACAGGATATTAATTGTTTGGCTTCACAAATTCTTCTAATTGCGATCTCAACGAACTTAACCTAAACTTTATCGTTTTTTTTTTGGGGTTTTAGTGAACTAAAAAGACTAGCAGAAGGAAAGCATAAACTTCGTTCATCAGCAATCAGCTTCGCAACTCATT
This sequence comes from Bactrocera zonata, assembly GCA_037783105.1. Lineage (NCBI taxonomy): Eukaryota > Metazoa > Arthropoda > Insecta > Diptera > Tephritidae > Bactrocera > Bactrocera zonata. Next base: position 94,074 of record JBAWJQ010001168.1, on the reverse strand, counting down.
TCGACTCTTTTTCGAACATGCTTTCTCTCTCTCTTTCACACTTACCGGCCTAGCTATTCAAAGCCCATGTGAAAAATTAAAGCTCACTGTAAACAAACTGATTGCACCTTATCTGTGTGCCTTTAAGCCTGGAAAATCAACCACAATCTTAGAAAAGACCCCTGAAAGGAGGATTCACACACAACACCTCTTCGTCGATTTCAAGGCTGATTTTGACAGCACAAAAAGGACATACCTCTTCGCCGCTATGTCTGAACTTGGTAACCTCGCAATGCTAATACAGTCATAACTTTAAATTGAAAAGTAAAGTCTCTCTCGGCAAACATAGATCAAACTCTACAAATCACTCATTATTCCCGTCCTGCTATATGGTGCAAAGACAAGGGCGAAAACAACATCTGATGAGTCGGCGGTTCGAGTTTTCGAGAGATGGGTTCACGGAAGAATACCGCAGTCGATGGAACGATGAGAGACAAGGTTACGCTGGCTAGGTCATGTCGTCCGAATGGATGAAAACACTCCAGCTCTGAGGGCACACGCAGTACCCGCCGGGGAAGCAGAGGAAGATCTCCACTCTGTTGGAGGAATCAGGTGGAGAAAGAATTGGTTACACTTAGAATCTGATTGGCGCCAAACAGCGAATAGAAAGAACGACTGGAGTGACGTAAACTGGGCTATAACCGCCTATGCCATTAGAAAAGGATTTCAGCTTCGGTGCAACCGAAGTTAATGTTTCTTCTTGTTATCCTTAAAACCCGAACCAGTTCCTTAAAAGCAATCTCTCTGTCATTAACAAGCTTGTTATGATCGGAAACGATTAACTCTTTTGTATTCCAACGCAATTTCACAAATTCCTGTTCGCTAATTTATTTTTAATTTCTCACTTTTTACGGCATACGCTTTCAATTATCTTCGCACGCTTTTAATTGCGCCTGAGTACGTGCGTCAAAAACGCTTTTACGCTTCTTGAATACGCGAAAGAAATATAAACTTTTTCAAGTCACACTTCTTCTTATGGGGTTGCACTTTTGCTCTTCGCGTGCTGCGCCTCGTCGTGAGTACAAAGAATTCGCAATCAATTACGGTACACACGAGGCGGGCCACTCAAACATTTTCCGGAAAATTTACAGCTCAGGAATGCATGAAAATGAAGGATGACACCTGCTTGTGACATGCAATGCCCGACACGACACGCAAACATTGCAGCAAATGCGGGTGCGCGTAATGGTGTGGCATGCAACAGCGTCGTATAAAAGTCGCTCAAGCTGACGCTGGCTTGAATAAATCTTTTTTCATTTGTGCGTGTAGAGCAGGGGTACACTTTCGGGTGGTGGTGAAGAGTTGGTTTGGCTTGCGATTAAAGCTTCACATTGAGAGGGTTACGGGGTATCAACTTGCCATACTTTTATCAGATGTATTTATGTGAAGCATTACATGTTTCACACAACTGTAATTGCATGCAGATCTTTATAGCGGTACTTATGTATAGTATGTGCATATGTATGTATGTATATAGCTGGTTCCTTCCGCCGCTTGCATGCCATTGCCTTAATTGCTTTACCTGTGCGACAATTCTTCGGTCTGTTCAGCCAACCCGCCAACACCGTTGTCACAATTATACCAACCATCTGTGCTTGCCGCACAGTGTGTGCGAAAAGTACACGTTCACTTGTAAATACAATGCGAAATGTTTGCAATGCAAATGAAGAATTACTCACAAACATATTTTTGAAAAATTCCCATTACTACTGACATTCATTATCCTGCGAACTGCATATTCAGCCGGCTCCCTTTGGTTGGTGTATGGGAAAATATTTATGTTGGTTCTCTGGGCTGTTTGTGTTGAAGATATGTGGACTGGTTTCAAACTACGACGCCTATGACTAGTTCACAAGAATCTAGTATTGAAACAAATTTCTCAAAATAATACTTCATAAAAGCTGTTAGCAAGATATGCAGACGTCTAGCCGCCAGATTCTGGGAGCTGAAGAGCTCAGGAAGTACTTGTCCCTGGGCAAGGAAACTCCAAAACACCCGATTCTGGGTTGTCCAGCAATTTGCAGAAGCTCCTAGGTTGCATCTCCGTGGATAGCGATCACATCAGCTTAGTCGCGACCAGCAGGCTCCTGGAATTGTTCAAAATGCTGGACCTTTATGATCATATGTTATATAGGGGAGGGCAAAATATACCATTGGTCGCAGTGCAAAGCCTCCATTCTAATGGTAGACCTGACATCACGCTTGGAGGCTCTGAAATAAACATCTCAGCATTACTAAGACTCTAATATATAAAATTTAATATTTATGAGCAATAATATTTTCAAACAGATCCTATATTAAATATATATTTTCTCGAGTTAAAAGATGCTTTGAATCACAAAATTATATGTTAAAATTTTATCCTACTAAAGGTGAGAAAAGGAGAAGGTATATCTTCAGGAAAAATAAACCAAACTTCTTTGAAAAAAGTCGATACCAACTTCAGAAAAAAAACAATAAATGCACTTCTATGTTTACCAGTTACCGACTAGTTACAAGCGGCCTTGTTTTTAAATTAGGAAAACTTTTTGTTTACAATAAATAAAGAGCAGTTAATACACTTGTGTAAACCAGTTACCGACTAGTTACAAACGAACTAGTCTTAATTCACAAACACTTTTTTGTTCAATAAAAAAAAGTGTATATCTACACTTTTGTGTAAACTAGTTACCGACTAGTTGCAAACGAACTAGTCTTAAATCACGAAAACTTTTTTGTTCAATTTGTTCAATAAAAAAAGTTGATATCTACACTTTTGTGTAAACTAGTTACCGACTAGTTACAAACGAACTAGTTTATAAATCATGAAAACTTTTTTGTTGGATGGAAAATTGCTCACATATTGCTCGAAGCGTCCCCGGCAGCGATGTCGCATAAATTCTATACAATCATACAAGTTGTAATATTAAATCTCAGCAACAATTGTCATAGCCACACTGTACCTGAGGAAAAATTCCATGCTTCCCTATTTGTGAGGAATTTCAATGCGAATGTTTTACCTGAAAATTCTTTGTGTAAAATCTGATTTTCCAAGTTGGAAAATGAAAATTGCATTAGCCTCATTTGCGGTGAACTTTGCTTTGTCTTTGCAACTCTTTCTCTTCAACGATAATGAAGTTGAAGCATTTTGCTTTAAGGCAGGATGCACTAGTCATTTAAGGTGAGAAAGATGGTTGAAGTGAAGCTGCTTTATGGAATTGAAGAAAATAATGAGAATATAAGGCGAACAAAAATACATTAATTTTTACTTAAAATCTTTCAAGAAATATTTTTCGATTCTTTTATTATTTCTTTCTCAACCACCGAGGCGGCTTAAAGTACTAGTTTCCTGTCTATAGAAACTAAAATTATTAAATTTCGGTATCATAAATTTCAATCACTTATATAATATATTTAAATAATAATGACACATAGACTTCCGGAATTTGACCTTGCCATACTCCTCTTGTATTTATTATATCTCTAAAAGGTAAAATAATTCAGAATTTTCGCTCTTAACAACCTTCTAATGGCTTTTAAATGTCATATTAATCTTTATAAAGCTTATCAATGCCTTTTAATATACAAGTAAATATTCGCCTAAATACGCTGGCTTTTAGTCTAAATGATACATTTTCTTGCAATTTAGCACCAGCCCACTCTTTCACCTGCTTTCTCTCATTCTGCAGGCGAAGCCTTAAATGTCTCCGAATGAAGCAAATATTTGAAATATTTGACTTATTCTGCTGCCAATTTGCAAGCCATGGATGCCAGAGAAGTTTCACAAATATTCGAAATAAGTTGCGCTATTAAAATATGCATAAACATACATAGATCAATATTTATACCCTGCACAGGGTATAATAAGTTTGCCAATAAGTTTCTAATAACTAAAACGAAAAGTCGGAGAGTCTACATACTAGACCAGGCTGGATAATTTTTGAAAACTAAAAAATCATACTAAAATGAAACATATCGCAAACGAAAGATAAAATAACAAATGTTAAAGAAAAAATATTTTATGGGCAAACTGAGGTCGGGGAAAAAGAAGGAGAGTGTGATTGACTTTTTAAGGCCCAAAAACGGACTATCTCAATTTCTGGCAAAACTTCGAGTCCTAAAAGAAAAAGATAGTTAATGAGGAGATCTGTCTACAGACTATTTCACATAACCTAAAAATTTATTTCAAAAATTAAAATATCCCAGTTTTTCCGTTTTTTATTTTGTCTTGTAAAAATTTGTTTTCCTTCACAAATTTGGTGTAAACTCACATTTTTATGTCTAAAATATATTTTTTTTTATTTAAAATATTTTTTTTATTTAAAATATTTTTTTTTATTTAAAATATTTTTTTTTTATTTAAAATATTTTTTTTTTATTATATGACCGAAAATCACAAAAGTGCATAATTTTCAATCAAAAAATCTCAAGTAAAAATTTCAGATTTCTTTTAAATGTGAGTAGGCCTTATGAGTGTGGAAATCTCTTCCTTCTGGTTATATAAAAGTCATATCGTCACCTAAAATGCAAAATAACGTAACATCACTTTTCATAAGTTCACAGAAACCACTCGTATTGAAACAAAATTTGAGTTTTGGTTACAAAATGGTTATGTATCGGTTATATTTTGGTTATATCTGTGCCAACGATAACTGAATTTTATGCTATATGCATGTAATAGGATGTAGTGAATCGCAAGCAATAAAAATCTCAATTTCGATTATTTTGAAGATACGTTGTTTTGCATTTTAAGTGACGATGTGTACATTACTATGGCAATTTTCTCAGAAAATGGAAAACGACGACGCTATTGGTCTCTTAGTTTCAAAGATATCCACCTGAAATTTTGCACACGTTTTTTCCTCATCAAGAAGCTGCTCATATGTCGGAACGGCCCATATCGGACCACTATAGCATATAGCTGCCATACAAACTGACCAATTAAAATCAAGTTTTTGTATGGAAAACATTTTTATTTGAGGAGATATGTTCACGAAATTTGGTAAGAACAGTTCTACAAGGCAGCGGAATAATTTCCGAAGAAATTGTTCAGATCAGACCACTATAGCATATAGCTGCCATACAAACTGACCAATCAAAATCAAGTTTTTGTATGAAAAACATTTTTCTTTGACGAGATGTCATCACGAAATTTGGTACGGATTATTCACCAAAGCAACAGAATCACCTCAGAAGAAATTGTCCAAATCGGACAACCATAGCATATATCTACCATACAAACTAACCGATCAAAATCAAGTTCTTGTATGGAAAACATTTTTCTTTGACGAGATGTCGTCACGAAATTTAGTATTAATTATTCACCAAAGCAACATAATAACCTCAGAAGAAATTGTCAAAATCGGACAACCATAGCATATATCTACCATACAATGTAACCGATCAAAATCAAGTTTTGAAGGAATATCCTTGTATTTGTTATTTGTGTAGGGTATAATAGTTGCGTTCCAAACGTATTTGTTATTTGTGTAGGGTATTATAGCTGCGTTCCAAACGTAGTTACCGTTTTTGCTTATTTTAATATACCATATATTTATACACTTGCAAATGCAAATTCAGTTTCAAATTTCATTATGTAATGGTACGTTTAATTTAATATGGCAACTTTCATTGGAATTTACTTGTAAAAGAATTTTGTGACAAATTGATTTGAATTTTTGTTAAAATAACTTTGCAAATACTTAAATATGCTCACATGAAATATATAAAACATAAAACCTCAAAATAAAAATAATTTTCTACTGAAATTTCAAAAATAAAATCTCATATTTATTACATACATACATATTTCATACATCCATCAGCGCCAACTAATTCCAACAACTCATATCTCCTCTTACTCACATAAGCACATTTATACTCTGTCCTCGCTTTTGAACGCAATTAAATAAATTTCGATTTTTGCTCAACTCCACTCAACCACAATGATTTGCAACACATTTGTATACAGTTGGAAAGTAATCAAATTAGTTGCCCAACTGTCAAAGGATAATTGGCATTGCTGTCAACATAACTGCAAATGTAGTTCGGCCGAAAACGTAATAAATAAATTTAATTAAGGGGGCACAGATGTCGGGTGGAAACGCGAGAGTGGAAACTTTTTATATAAAAGAGATTTTTAGAAAATAGAAGCTTAACATTCAAGAAAAGACAAGAACAAATCGGAGAAATGGAATAGGTAAAAGTCCAGATGTCAGATATTTGTATATTTTTATAATTCTTCCGGACTTCTGTATTTAAGACTGTACCGGTGAAATCTAAGTTTATCACTAGAATCGATAGAGGGTTCTGATGCCAAGATACTTGGTATTTGTCATTTATGCACCGATATCTCACATATTCGGAATATATTTTGGTAAAAAAGAGGAGGAACTACTTTCTTAAGATAAACATATAATCTAGTTGGCTTGAGTCAAACTGTTAGTTAAATTATTATGAATTCACGGTTTAAAATATTTAAGTAGACAAAAATATGTTACCGAAAAATTTGTTTATCAAAAACATAACCCTATAATATACTTACCGACTTTATTTGCTTTGGTGTCTAGATCACTATTTTATAACAAATCATTTATAAATGATAACATTCTGAAAAATTAGTTTTTAGCTGACGTCATTATTATACCACGGATCCAAAAGATCTTAGCACATTTGAAGATATGATTTTTAGTCATGATCAGAACCATTTTTAGGGTTGAAACTTGGAAAACTACCTCTTGAAAGCTAATAAGTAAGTTGTTCAGCAGTTGAATCGCAAATATATTATATATAAAGATGCTCCAAATGGAAAAGGTAACGTCTGCAAAATTCTTCGATTGTCTACTTTACAGTGAACAAATTTAGATCCCGGTGGAGGACATCGTTTTTCACATAGAAAGGAGCCTTCGCTAAGGAGCATAGAACTTTATTTTGAAAAGCTTGAATTACTTTTAAATGAAATCGTCAGCATGTATCGGGTGTGTGGCAAACACCTCGGCTTTCTTTGCATTGTTCCAGTACCCATGGCCTCTGCAGTCCGAAACTGGTGGGTATCTAGATATCAGCTTATTATTTTGTCTAGTTGTATTCAAAAGATTGTTTACTGGATCTCCTGGTCTGGCAGCAACCAGAAACGCCGCAAGGGAGTTGTTGCTCAATTTCCATTAGACATGTTTCACCCCCTTTGTGACACGATTGAGAAGTGTTTTGTCATTAGGATTTCTACTGACTTGGCATGCTTGCCATATCCCGGAGACGTATCTTCTCTCTGAGTTTCGTCATTACCTATTTGGATCAAAGATATCTGTCATACTTGCGGACACTCTGTGTGGTGTGTGGTTTTTGCTTCTGGGGTACTTATATGGGCAGTATTGCGTATGCTTCTGATCAAGACTTTCGCAGCATAATCAATATCTGCCTCAAAGGAAATGTCGATGTTGGAGTTTGTCAATTTGCCAAGTACTTTGGTAGGTTCATTCATTGCGAGTACCGGCGCATTTACTTCGAGCAGAACTGCGCTGTGATCAGATAAGAGATCGAAACAGGTGGTAGAACTTATGCACCTTGAATTAAAACCTTTAGAAATAGCAAAATTAAGAATGTCTGGAATTTTCGTTAGATTGAATGGCCAGTAAGTTCGTTCACCAGCTGAATAACACATCAAACCTTTGTTTCAAATCCAATTCAAAAGTGCTCTACTTTTGGTATTTAAGAGCGATGAATCCCACCACGAAGCTGCTCATTTATTGGAATCGCCGATATCGGACTTTTATAGTATATATAGCTGTATGATGCCATACAAACTGAACAATCAAAATAAAGTTCTTAACACAAAGTAATAGTAACCTATAGAATGGTTAGTGGGTTTAAAGGACATGTCATATGTGAATGAAAGCGAAAAATATTCAGTGACAGATGATAAAATAGATTAAATTATATTTTTTAAATTTGATAAATTCACTACTATCCGCTTCTTGGAATACTATTCAGTTTTAAAATTAAATATTCGGAAAATAAATTGATTAGATTCAACAAAAACCAAAATTTGGCAAATTGTATGAAAAATTTTAAATTATTTCTCATTAAATTACTAAAAAAATATTTTTGCTTAGACTCGGTTAACTTTACAAGCAGAAAAAAAGCACTTAGAGGCAAATAGTATCTTTTTATGAATTTCAACTAATTTTTAAAAAGTAAAATTATTTCATAATTTTTTTTTTTTGTTTTTTTGGAGTTAAAATGTTGAAATTTAAATTTTTTATTCTCAAAATCCAATTTGTTCACGCACCCACCAAGCAACCAACTAAGGGTTAAAGTTGTCAGAATTAGCCAAACAATTATTTAATTGCTTGCGCATTTGAATTATCACAACAAATGAAATATATACACACTCACACACACACACATACACATACATGTGTACAAACCTGAAGCGGCCTTCTTTGTCAACAACCGCGGCATTTATCTTGGTGGGCATTCATTAGCGCATCTATTCAATGTCATGGGCCGCCACCGGCTGTCATTCGCTGTCAACAGCAAACACATACACATACACGGGCGCCCATAGCTTTCAACAGCCAGCAAATAGCTCAATTTATTGTTGCCGCCTTGATGAGCCACTGACCACAACAAATAATTTCGGCATGTAAATTAAATCTGAATCAAATCTTTGTACTTCGCAGCCACATTTAATATATTATACAAGTACATATATATATTTATATACATATAAACATATATGCATGTGCGCGAATGCAACAATAAAGTCTAAATTACCCAGAAACGCGCTAATAAATCAGATCATAAAGATAAACATATTTTGTGTAAAGTGTATAATGCATGCATGTGTAAGTATGTGTGTTTGTATGTGTATGAGTGATCTATGCTAGGCGTGCGGTACTTATTTCAATTACAAAATTATACAGTCGAAGCTTTCACAGGGCAAGCATCTCAGGTCGAAATAGGAATGACACTTAGAAGCAAATGTGCTACAGTGGCGGTGAATATAAATGAAGGCATCTATTACTGAAACAGAAAGAGAACAAGTTAGGAAGTGCAAAGTTCGGATATAGCCGAGCATTTTATACTCCTGCAAATTGCAGGAATTAAAACTAGAGAAATACCTTAAAGTACATAAGGCCTATTAGTTACATATGTATATGGGTCGAATCGAGTTTTCAACAGATTTAATTCATTCTAAGCACCAAAGTACCTGTAAGATAGCTACTCACTTTAATCACTTATAATAATGGAACAAGTCTCAAATTTCGTTCAAAATTTTGTAAAAAAATTTTTGTATATTTTTGCTATTAATTTATGAAATAAAAAATCGATTTTTCAAGCGTCTAACCTTATTTCTATAGAACTAGTATATGAAAAATTTTTCTTCGCTATTTTTTCTGACTATTTTAATTTTTTTTACAGGTACGTAAAAGTTGGTGGATGGGTCTGATCATTTTGGTAACTATAAAAAATTAAAAAAAAAAAATCTTTGAGTATATTTTATTGATCGATTGTGTCGCTTACTGAAAGAATGAGTTAAAAAAATACATTTTCTTCTAACTATATCCCATATCTAAGCTATGCATTTTTATAACTCTGTTTATATGTTCTTTAGAAACCGCACAAGAAAATACCAATTACTCAATTAGCAAAACTGCTTTTTTAAGAAAACTTTATGATCCTTTGAAATGTATAGAAACATTTATATAAAATATACAATAACAGTATAAGTGAACCAAAAACAAAAAAAATAGTTATAAACAATGTAGACTCAGATCACATTCATAGACTGTGGTACTCGCCGTTGCCAATGTGCAGACCATAAATCTTCCACAAAACAGATGATGTGCCTCTGCACTATATAGCAGAATTTACTTTTCGGTTGTTGAGGTCAATGATATAAATATCATCGGCGTACGCCAGAAGCTGTAGCACTTCGCTTGGTATCGAACGGTTTGGAGAGATCCTTCCCGAATCTGATGGAGCTTTTGCTGTTGCTTAACGTCAGCTTACATAGCCGTATTAGCTTTGCGGGCATACCTAATTCAGACATAGCGGCAGAGAGCCAGTTCTTTTTTGTGCTATCGAAGGCGGCTTTAAAATCGACAAAGAGTTGGTGCGTGTCGATCTTCCTTTCACGGGTCCAAGATTTGGCGCATGCTGAAAATCTGGTCGATAATAGATTTTCCAGATCCAAAGCAACACTGATAAGGTTCAATCACTTTGCTTCAGTTTTTCATATGCTACGATCGAAAAGACCTTATATGCGATATTAAGGAAGCTTATCCCACTGTAATCGGTGCAGATATTGGGGTCCCCTTTTTTTGGATCGGGCAGAGCACACTTATGTTCATTAATTAGGTTGGGGTATTATTTCATGCGACCATATTTTACAAAAAAGCTGATGTTTCACCTTGTCAATTCTTCACCTCGGTATTTACATATCTCGGCCGACAATCCATCGGCATCTGTTGCTTTGTTGATCTTCAGGCGGATAATTGCTATTCGGACCTCATCATAGTCAGGGAATGGAACATCTATTCCATCGTCATCGATTCGCCATCTCAAGATGATACACTTTAATTGCCGTTCAACAGGCTGCAGAAGTGTTCCCTCCACTAGCACTTAGTCTCGGTGAAAACCTCCCTATTCTCACTAAATTTCTTTATATCCTTAATTCTTTTTACGAAAAAACCGACGGATCAAATATGGATCTATCACAAACCACAAGCATTCGATTTCGATATTTTAATATCGATCTTTTGATCTCTATAGAGAGTCACATAACTCGATTAACCTCATTTCATGAGCTTTCAAATAATTTTGTGTATTTAATTGTTGTTTTCATCCGTAATTCACTCATGTGTCTGTATATACGCAGGCTACTCCTGCAGTTTTTGAGATATCCAATTAAAATTATACACACGTTCTTTTATCCACAAGTCGGATCACTATAACATATAGCTGCCATAGAAACTGAACTATAGGAATCAAATGCTTGCATGAATAACCTTTTCATTTAACGAGATATCTTCACGAAATCTGGTATAGATTACTGTCTAAGGCAATAATGTAATCTCCGAAGAAATTGTTGAGATCGGATCACTATAGTATATAGCTGTCATACAAATTGAACGATCGGAATTGAGTTCTTGTGGAGGAAATTTTTTATTTGACGAAATATCGTTACGAAATTTGGTGTGGATTATTCTCCAAGCCAACGGAAAAATCTCCGAAGAAATTGTTCAGATCGGACAACTATAGCATATAGTTGCCATACAAACTCGGAATCGAGTTCTTGTAAGGAACTAAGAAGGGTATTATAGCTTCAAAACATCAAGCCTGTGTCACTTTTAATTTTCTAAAATAGAGTCTCTAACAGACACAATTTTCAGTTTGCACATATATGTACATGTACATACAAACATATTCGACACACATAGATATCTCTCGTAACCCATATTTATGTCTTTTTATTCCACTAGTTATTACCATAGCTAGTGGAGCATACTCGAAACTATCCCAACTGCTGGCAGCGCATGTCCGCCAACACACACAAACACACATACTGACACTGAAAATTCGCTGATTAATCGCCAAAAATTCATACTAATTCCCGGCCTTAACGAGCTTTTTGTAGTCTAATCGCGTAGTCGGGCACGCTTGTCGGCCGGCGACAGTTCAAATTTAATTTTTTCAATTTATTTAAAATCACGCACGTTCTGCTACTAAAATGGACAAGAATTTGTGGGCGAAAATGTGCGCGCCGCAATATTTTATTAATAAAAAGTACAAAAAGAAATGAACAACAACAACGAGCGAGTTTTTTTGTTCATTGCAACAACAGCAAAGACTTTTAGTTTCCAACCCAGCTCGTTAGCGGGCATCCACAGCGCTGATAAGGCACAAGCGGCGCTGCCACAACACTAATGACTTGACTTGCTCGAAATAATTTCTTTTTTTTTTTTTGTGAAAATTCATGCGCTTGACCGTTTCAGCTTCATGCGTCTGCTGCTTAGATAAGAAATTTTGTCACAAGCTATTTTTAACAACGCGGATATAAGGAAGCGAGTCGTTAAATTATGATTATGATTATGAGATAATGAATTTCATTTTATGCCCACTCCAAAGTCATTGTTCTAATTTTTGACATTAATCTGGAGCAACATGATTAGTGCTTAAATATAGTATATAGAACATTTATTTGGAGCTTTTTAGGTCACCTCCCGTCGGGCTTTGGCCTAGTTGCGCTGTCTTAGCTTATCAAATGCAACTTTGTTGAGGTAAAAAAAATGTTTTTTTTTTTTTTAATATTTCAAGCAGAAAAGAATAAAAAAAACATTTTTGTGAGAAATCATACAGCCAGGTTTTACTGTACCTTTGCTAAATTGCTAAAATATAGTCTTAACTTATCATGTGCGACTTTGTTGAGCTAAATAAAACTATTTTTTAATATATCAAGCTGAAAATGAAAAAAAAAAATTTTGAGGAATTCATATACCTAGGTTTCACTGTATCGCTCCTAAAGTGCTAAAATATAGTCTAGGCTTATCATATGCGGCGTTGTTGGGCTAAAAAAAAAATAATTTTTATTGTTTCATATTTAAAATTAAAAAAAAATAATAATTCTTCTAAAAATATGTATATTCAGGTTTTACTGTATCTTTTCTAAATTGCTAAAATATAGTCTTAACTTATCATGTGCGGCTTTGTTGAGCTAAATAAAAATATTTTTCAATATTTCAAGCAATAAGTGAAAAAATAATAATTTTTTTAAAAATCAATATATCCAGGTTTTACTGTATCTTTCTCGTTTGCTAAAATATAGTCTTATGTTATCATAAAACAAATATTTTTTTATATACCAAGCAAAAAATTTAAAAAAGATTTTTCTAAAAGTTCATATATCCAGGTTTCACTGTATCCTTGCTAAATTGCTAAAACATTAAAATATAGCATTACAAGTATATGAAAACACACTTCATGCTGCCCACATTTACTGATAATTAGACATTTTATAGTGACAGACATTCTACAGCTACATACATATTTATATGTACACATATCGATGTATGTAAGTAGACTTGTTTTATTTCGCATACTTTCACAGCACAAATCACTTGAGTCCTACAGCAAAGCGCCTTGCAATTGCAACAACAATTTTTTGTTCGAAGCCTACACGTCAAGAAACAACTTTTCAACTAAGTTTGTTTTTGTTGTAATTTAAATTGCGAGACCTGATTCGCAGAAATATCGTCAGAAAGGCATAAATTGATTATTTCTTTGCGTGCGATTTACAATTTCGATTAACTTTCCTGCCTGTAAAGCAGTTTTGAGGTTGTCTTGGATGAAAATGTGTTAAAAAAAAGCTTAAGTCGACTTAAACTAAAGTAGATATTATGATCTCAAGCACAAAAGATGAAGTTTGTAACAGCTAGAATGAAACGTTGAGACTTTATAATGTACATTTAGTTAAAAATGATCAGAAAGATGGACTGAGCTTATTTAGCCATGTCCGTTATCCGCACAGCTATCCTTGTGTACGCGAACAAGTACCTCAGTTTTTGACATATTGATCTAAAATTTTGTACACATCCTTTTCTCACCAAACAGCTGCTCATTTGTAAGAATTGCCGATATCTGACAACTATATTATATAGCTGTCATACAAACTGACCTTTAAAAATTAAGTTTATATATGGAAAACTTTTTTATTTGATAAGATACCTTCACGAAAATTTACACGAATTATTACTCAAAGCAACGCTATAAGCTGTACATAAATTGTTCTGATCGAATCACTGTAGCATATAGCTGTCATACAAACTGAACGATCAAAATCAAGTTTTTGTATGGAAAACTTTTTTATTTGGCGAAATATTTTCACGAAATTTAGTACGGATTATTCTATAAAGCAACAGAATAATATCCAAAGAAATTTTTCAAATCGGACAACTATAGCATATAGCTGCCATACAAACTAACCGACCAAAATTAAGTTCTTGTATGGAAAACTTTTTTATTTGACGATATATCTCCACCAAATTTGGCATAAACTGTTATCCAAGGTCGCGCTACAATATCCGAACAAATTGTTCAGATCGGAACACTATAGCATATAGCTGCCATACAAATTCCGCTACCCAAATGAAGTACTTGTATGAATTTTTTTTTTTTTTTTTGACAAGATATAAAATGTTTTTTGTTTTTCTTTTCCGTACTACTTTTTCTAACTGTTTTATCATGTTATTCCACACATATCTGTTTTTTGAGGTTATATGGATTTTTTAACACACCGTGAAATCGATAACTATTACAACAGTTATTATTTCTGCAACGTATCCTTCGAGTGCCTTAGTTTTCCACTTATAATGTTTGTAAATTAATAAAATCACTTTATTTGCGGCACAACAACAATGCTTTTGCAAGACTTTGCGTGTTTATCAAGTAGTCGCTGTACTTATAGCTGGCACGGTGGCAATTTAAGTGAATTAAAGCGGCGCTCACACCAGCGGCAGTCAATGCAAATTATTCGAAAATTCTCAAATGAATGGCTTAGAACAAATTTTGTTGAAGATTAGCGCCTCAACACAGTAAACGGGCGGGTTAGTCTATCTCGAGACGAAGTGACAAACAGACGCACGTAAGCGATAACGGAGCGATAAGTGAGATTTGTATGTGAGTAGTGTAAAGTGAAAGTTTCAGGGTGTTAAAATGTTATTAAAAAGTTATAAAAAAAAACCAAAATTAATAACAAAAATTAAAACAATTAATAAAAAAATTATTAAAATAATTAATAATAAAATTATTAAAATAATTAATAAAAAAAAGTGTGAAAAAAATATTAAAATATATAAATAAAAATGTAATTAAAAATTTATATGAAGAAATATTATTAAAAAATGAAAAAAAATATATAAAAAAAATTCTTAAAAAATTACATAAATAAAAAATTCTAATCGAAAATACTTTCTTAGTGATGTGTAGTGATTGACATTTGCTAAAAAATTTAAAAAAAAATTTAAAAAATTTGTTTTAATAAATTTTGTGTTGCTGAACTTAATTGCATAACCTTCCACAACTATTTTTATATGTGTATGTGTGCTTGGTGGTGCTTACGTCGTTTGTTGCAAACAATTTTGCTTAGAATTTGCCACGTTTATTGATTTCCTTTCAACGTTTTGTCGTCAGCCATCAAAGCTGAAACTTTGCGTCAAGGTCCTTTGGTGCTATGCTATAGTTGTTATTGTTGGAATGATTTCTATAGCAGTTTCTAAAAAAAACCTGATAAAAATCATATACCGAAAACAATTTGAAATATTGCGTGCTGTTTTCAAAACTGTTTTTGTGAATTTTTTTCGCATGTCCACAGCTTTATTTGCATATTGGCGTATAAACAGCTGCTGTACACACTTTTCACATTACTAAAATCAATATTGAAGCACTTTATCTATAAGTAAACTTACTAAAAATTGCGTATACTCGTAGCAAATAAAAGTGAGTTAGCAAATTTTCTCATAGAGCATACACAGACATACAAATACTTGGTTGTTCTAACGTATATTTATCTTTGAAGAATAAAACAATCTACACTCAAACAAGTTTGTTTGCTTGCATGTACCTATGTAACTTCACGCCCAGGCGTAATAAGTCAATATTGTTACAAAAAATATTTGCTAAGCATTCTCTATTACAACAAACACTTTCTACTTGCGTTCTAACATATCAATATTTGCGCTTGTAATCTCAGGTGTCTTGCTTACCCCATGACCTACAGCAATTTTTGCAATTTTCGCTTGCTTTTGCATTAAATTTCTGAAATTTAAACTCAAAATGTTATAAATCTTAAATTTTCCTTGTATATAATATGGCTACTGTGTAAAAAAAATCATGAATGAAAAATCTTCGCTCAGTTCATTTGTCTTGATGTCTGTGGTTATACGTGACGTATGAGCAACTTTTGCTAGATGCAATGTCTTGCAGTGGAAAGAAGCAGCATATGTAAGCACTCTAACTGTTGACTTCATAAATCATGTTAAATCGTGTTTATCTTACAGTCTTACATTTATGTTTGACTAATAGTTTGTTTATTGAAACTCTAGGGGTTCCCAAACTGCAGGCAGGTTAAGATTGAGACGGCTATTTAAAAAAAAATTGGCGGATATAAAATGATTAATGAATAAATATAAATTAAATAATGAAAATGTACATATATTGATGAGTTAGAGCAGATATAAATTTGAGTTTATCGGTTTAAAAAATATGAAATTTTTGCTAGAAATAATAATAAAATATGAAATTTTTCTAAAAAAAACAAGAATATCAATCCGAGAAATTTTTAAAAACGCGGCAGTAAATTTTCGAAAAATATTTCAGAATTCAAAAATGATTTCCTCAAATAAATCAAAATTGCTGCGAAGTGGCAGCATATTTTCAGTTTTATAAATCCAAAAAATTGATAAATATGGTACTCACATTGCCACATTTTTGTTATTTTAGATTTTAATTGAAATCGCTTTTTAAAACGGTAACAACGCTGTAAAAAAGATTTTCAAATATGTACATATGTATGTGTGTAAATTTTTAGCGAAATTTTACTTTTTTTACAATGTTCAAGTAGGTGGAAACTCTTGATAAAAACCTACTGAAGCTTCCTTAGTTGGATTTACACATTGTGGAATTTTATTGATTTTCAATTTTATTGAAATAAAATTTTCAGGTTGCAACCCTTAAAAAAAAATTTGTAACTTTATCAAACTTCCTAAATATCTTCTGCTTTATGTAAATCCATATTAAAATAAGCATTCCTATTCATCAAGCTATTTTAATATATTTTTTTAAAAATTGGCAACCCTAATCGAAAATATTAACTGCTTGAAAATTTCCCGAAACTCCTTATTTTATACTATTACGAAAATTCGTTGATGTTCAATTTTGTTGAAATAAAAATTTCAGGTGGCAACCCTTAAAAAATATTTTCAAGCGTAAACTTTCTAGAGCCTTCTAAATATCTTCTGTTTTATATATATTATTAAAATAATTAAAACAATTTATCAATCTAATTTATTTATTTTTTTTTAATTTGGCAACCCTAATCGAAAATATTATCTGCTCCAAAATGTCTAAAACCTCTTTAAACTAAAGTTCATAATACGAAAATTCGTTGATTTGCATTTTTATTAATTTAAATTATTTAACCAGTTGGCAACCCTATTAAAAATAGCTAATTAAAAAAGATTTCTTAATATGTGACAACCCTCAATAAAATTATTTTTGTATACAAAATTTCTTACAACATTCGGTGGTTTTCAATTTTTTTTAGCAATTGGCAACCCTATTCAAAAATATTAAAAACTGCAAAAATTCTAAAAACTCATTAGACTGTTAATCATATATCGAAAATTTGTTGATTTTCAATTTAATTGTTTAAAATTTCTTAAAAGGTGGCAACTTTCAAAAAAATATTTTGTGTAAAAAAATTTCTTAGAACTCATTAAATTGATGTTTATATTAAAAACATTTGTCAATTTTTAATTTTTATAATTAAATTAAAATTTTGAAGCATACGGCAACTCTATTCAAAATATTTCCAATTGCAAGCTCTCACGAATCTGCTAAGTGCGATTTTCAACTCATTTAAAGTCGACTAATTTATTAATTTTATTGGTATAAAAATTTTATAAGGGTAGCAACTCTAATCTGAAAAATATTTTCACCAAATTTTTTGATCTTCTAAATTTTAATAGATATACTGATTTTTGGCTTAAAAAATTTTTACTGAAAAATGTTATCCAATCAAGCAATCAGAAATTTTGTCGCCAAAAAAAAATTTTTTTTAAATTTCTTTTCAAAGATAAAAAAAAAACAAAAAAAAAAATATTTTCAAATATTAAAAAAACTGAAAGAAAACTATTTTCAAAGATTAAAAAAAATATTTAAAAATTTTTAAAAATATGAACATCAATTTTGTTCAAGGAACTCTCTTTTACAGTTGAGAATTCAACCAGCTTTGACAGTTACTGTACAATTAATTTGACAATGAAACTTCATTTAAAACTTCAATTCTTTGTGAATACTATTTTTGAGACAAAAATATCGGAAATTTATCTGTTTTTGAGCACAATCAGCACATTGGAGGCTTTGTTACTTGTAACCATTGTTTTATTTGTCATTATCATAAACTTGTCGCAAGCAGGTGGCACCTTAACTCTCTTCTGTAAACACAAAACAGAAAGCAATATTTATTTGTCGACTACAAAACTTAGCCGCAACATTGTCCTTCCAACCAGCTGTGCACTCAGCAATAAGTCCAGCGACCATAATGAGGTTATACAAAATGATAAACAATAGCCTCTTTGGCCATAATCGGAAGCAAAAAATAATTCATTTTCATTTCGTTCGCTTTTAACGCCAGTCAAGTGCAATTGTACACTTTTTGTGGCAACAACAGCCAGTCGCCACTGCGAAGACAGTCTTTTCTGCAACTGAAACACATTTGCATTAACACGCCCCTTTGGTGGCGATCACGCGCAAACTTGGCCCACTAACAATGGCGTTGAAGTTAACCTAACTTTTATTCAAAAAATTTGTTACTCTCTTTACGAGTATGCTCTTTATCGCTATCTCGCCGCGCTTGCTTCAGCCATACAAATGCGGGAGTAGCCCGGAGGAGCAGAAGTGGCGTTAGCGAAAAAGTGGAACCTTGACATTCATTAGTTCATTCCGAATACAGCCGCAAGTGATGACAATTACAGTTACAACACCCGTTCTAGGAATGACAACAGCAGCCAAAGCAACAATGACAACAACAATAAAAGTTGTTTGCTTGTCAATTGCCTTTTGCATTGGCCGGCAGCGACAAGCCAACTCAGTTAAATGCAAGAAAGATAGAATAAAATAGAAAAATATACAAATATTTGTATGTATGTTCTATATATATAAGTATGTATGCATGAACCTACTATGTTGTGTGTCTTAATTTTTATGGCAGTAACTGCCAGCGGCATCTGATAGTGTTAATCTCCAGCGAGTAGAGGCAGAGAACAATATTAAAGCTCTGGCAGAAATCTACTTCGTGCTAACGAAATGCTTGAGTGACAGCTAGTCTCGCTTAGACATACATATGTACGTACGACTGTGTATGTATTATGTATGTATATATATACATATGTGCCACAGCGACTATTTATTTAATATATAGTCTAATAAAATCGATAATTGGCATTAAACTTGATTGGCTCGATTTTATTGTCATTACATTATAATGATAATTTTATTACGAGCTGAGCCTGACACTCTTTATGTTTTTCTTACGAGGGTAGTTAGTTAATGCGCCGACTTTTTGAATAAGAGCTAGTTTTTTTTGGAAACATTATACTTTTCCTTGATTCATTATTATAATTTTTTTAGATAACAATTTCAAGCAGGTGGCAACCCTTGATAAAATAAACTTTTTAGTTTGATTTTCACAATGTGGAAATTTGTTGATTTTAAATCTTATTGAAATAAAAATTTGAGGTAGCAACCCTCCAAAAAATATTTTCTAGTGTAAACTTTCTCGAACCTCCTAAACATCAAGCAGATGGCAACCCTTGATAAAAAAAAACAAAAACTTTGTAGTTTGATTTTCACATTGTGGAAATTTGTTGATTTTAAATTTTAGGTGGCAACCCTCTAAAAAATATTTTCTAGTGTAAAATTTCTCGAACCTCCTAAACATCTTCTATCCATATTAAAGTAATCAATTCAATTTATTAATCTTTTTTTTTTTCTGAAAATTGGCAACGCCAAACGAAAACATCTGAAATCTGCTCCAAAATTTCTAAAAGCTTTTTAGACTCAACATCAGTCTTATCAGTATTACGAAAATTCGTTGATTATCAATTTTATTATTTTAAATTCTTTAACCAGATGGCAACTCTATTAAAAATAGCTGGTAGCTTTTTGAAATCTCTTCACTATATAGCTATATATTATATTATATTGCCAAAAGTAATTCATTTTATCATTTTAATTGTTTAATATTTCTTAATAGGTGGCAACCCTCAACAACGTAATTTTGGTATCACAAATTTCTTAGAAATCATTATGAGTTCATATAACAAACATTCATTAATTTTTAATTTAATAAACTAAAATTTTAAAGCATATGGCAACTCCACTCACACTATTTCCAATTTTAAGTGCTCTCGAATGAGTTCCTGTTTCCAGCCAACGAATATTAGATCTTCACATTAGGTTTTAGTAAACCCTTAATTTTCATCATTTTACTCTACTGAAGCTAATCGCATTGGATGACAAACCCTGTCTTCTTGAAATATACTATATTTTTTTTGTTTCTGGTGTATAATTTTAAATCCATGATTAGTTTAACATAATCAAATATAGAGACGTTTTCAAGAAAATTTCATATCTTTCGAGTTACACGCGACATCCGACGGTGCTGAAAAAACACTCCTCAGTTGCAATGATTCCGGCTTTCCCCGTGAAGAAACCTTTGTTTGGGATTTGGCGGTGTTTTAAACAAAATTGAATTTTACCCACAACATTGGTTGATTTTGGACCGCTAGATCAAAAAATTGGTATGAAGAACTATATGCGGAACTCAAAACTATTGAGATAACGATTGAACCTATTGATATGGCGTGAACCTTTGTTTAAATAAATACGCCCAGAGAAAATAATATAGAGGCAGTTACTTGACCGTCATCCATTTCTCAAAATTAAAGAGTCTCCAAACTTTGCACAGAATTTGCCCATGTATGGACATAAAACATGAGGTGATGCATCGATTTCATCAAATTCCGCGAAAACGACGGTCAACGTCGCCCATAATGCCGCCATTTCCTCAATTCATATCAAGGATTTTGCCTTTTCTGAACCAAACGAGGACCTGAATCAATTCAATAACTTTTTAAAACCATTTTTTTTAAATTACATTCAGTCTTGAATAAAAAAAAATCTCCAAAGTTTCCATCTCGTTTTTGCAGCCAAATTTTGTGTCTGAAAGCCTTTTAACTTTATTCTGTAGCATAGACCATCATTTGTTCGAACATTTGAAATATTTTTTATGGATGAATACCTTATATTATCAATGAAAGTGAGGAGAATTGTCTTTCTTCTTTGAGGATTTCTTTTTTTTTTTTTGTAATTTTTAAGCCAATCCTCAGACTTCTATTGAATGTGTAAAAGTTCATTATTCGAAAAAATTATTTGCAGTAATTTTTGATCCAAATTTTCTTAGAAAAGATTGTGCTTGAATCTGCTTTTATTCTCATATTTGATAATTACATTCTATTTATATAGTGTCCTTACTGACGTCTATATATTTTCTCAGTTATACTTTTATACACATATACATACATATGTATATACTTGCATTCAGCTTGTAGAAAAAACAGTCTTCTAAGCTAAAAGCTTAAATACATACAATCTTTCCTGAATGAAAATGTATCCCATCGCTTGTATAAATATATAAATTCATTCACTACATACATATGTACATAAATATATACATACCTATGCATGCATATACAATATCGTCACAAATAAATTTTAAAGCCTTCGTTTATTGCACATTTCGCCGCTTACTTAACTGACATAGTAAAATGCTGCACAATTTGTATGCTCTCACACACATCTACACAACCCTGCATATTTGTTTGTCTGTATTTGTGCGTATTTATGCGCACTTGGAATCGATATTCTCGATTGCCAAACAAACTGTCAATTCGCTGTGACATTGTGTTGCTGTTGCCGATGCTTGGTGCCGATAGCTGCTGCTCAAACATTCTGCCATAAAACGCAATTGTTGCGACAAGCATAACAACAACACGAACAACACGAACAACAACAACACTAGTTGTGTACTAAGTGATTTTGCTTGCCTTTATGCGTTCGCCGCGGCGTTTCTTTGTAAGCTTATTTGTCTTTTTTTCGCAGCTTTCGCCAATTTCTGGTGAGCTTCTGAGCTGTCATTTCTGCAAAATCTGACTCAATTCGATTTGCTTATCGGCAGATACCAATTTTTACGACTTCTCTCACTCGCCATAGTGGCAGTCAGTTTCTCTTTATCAAATTGATTTTAAAAGCGCATTGCTTTGACTTTAATGCCGGCAAATGCTCCGTATTCAACTGCTGAAAAGCTATGCGTTTTTATTGTGGCTTTTTGTATGGATGGATACCTATTGTGCCAGCTTAAATTAAATCGAATGAAATGGAATGTAATTAGTTTAAAAATGGCAAATATAAGGAGTTACGTTTTACACTTCAAAATTTTCTCCACTATTATTCCATCAATGTAAAACTATTCTGGTTTCTCGGCAAAAAAATGCGACAAGTAATTTTCACGGTCTTCTCTTAAAGCCAACTTTACCCCATTAAGGGAGTGCTGCTCAACCGAAACGAAATGTAGTCCGATGGTGCAAGGTCAGGGCTATAAGGTGGATCAGAAATGGTTCGCTTTCATTTCGTTTCAGCAAAGAATCGCAGATGTTAATTCGGTTCATTAAATTTTTCACAGACAATTCATGTGGTACCTAAACATCGCGCTTCTTTTTGTAGCGAGCCTTTTTTAAATGGTTCAAAACCATTTGATGATGAATGTTAAGTTTCTTAGCGATGTCATGGCTGCTTATGTGACATTCCTGTTTAATTTTTTCTATAATTTCAACGACTTTTTCAACGATAGGTCAACCAGAGCGAGGTGCATCTTTCACATCGAAATTTTCAGAACGGAAGCGAGCGAACAATTGTTGTACTGCACGAACTGATACAGCTGTCTCCGTAAAATTCACAGATTTTATTGGTGGCTTTTGTGACATTCGACATTCTTTCCTTTTTTTATAAAAAAATTTCCAAATGAAGCGAATTTCTTCATTATTTTCATTCATTGTTGAATAGCTGTAACTTTTTTTCAACTTCCACGAATTTAATTTTTTTTTTTTTGGTTAAATAAAGCTTAAAATCTCTCTGGAGAAATACGACTGCAACGATATCTACATATTAACAAAATACGAAAAGACTTTTTCGACTACCCAATATTTTCACAATTTTTTCTAATAATTATATGCAGTGTTAAACACACTTCCTCCAAAATCAACCAAATTTTTCAAGAACTGTCTGAGTTACGAAACAAGCAACTTTAAGAAGAAGAAGAAAAATTTATTTTTTTTTTTTTAAATTTAGTTAATATTTTTTTACTAATATTTGAAACATAAAATTTAAATTTTTTCTGCTTCAAAGTCGAAAAATTTCAATACAGCGTCATTTGAAAATATAAAAAAAATCGATTTTTCCCAAACTCCCCACAACCACACAATGGCAAAGACCCATAAATGTTCACTTTAACGAAACACAAACAGGTAATTAAGTAAGTGACGTGGTTACATAATGAATGTACTTTGGAGTGTGGAAATGCTTTTCAAAACAGAAACGCAGTAAATTTAAAATAAATAAGCAAATTCGCAACATTTGTTAGCCAAGCCATAAAATTACGTTTTATTTGTGTAAATAAATAAATATGCGCATTTAACACACGCACACATGTATACATGTATACATACATACATTAAGTTCATGTAAATATGTCAACGGAAATTTTGTATAACTGACAGCTATGACAGACCATGTACGCTACATAATACCCGACAGCCAAAAGCTAATAATCTCACACACACACACAAGCAAACATGAAATTATTGACATTTGAGCGCTTGCCGGACCCGGCGCGGCCATGTCATTGCACATTCATACACAAGTGAGTATGCCATGTTAAGCTATGCTATGTAAGTGATGTGTGGGCTCCATACATATTTACTCGTCTCATAAACAAATTAGTTGTGGTATGTCGAATGTGTGGCTCTAAAATGGCATTTGCATTTGACTTCATTAGCTTCGGACCTCATATTGAGCTCCCTCATTCCCGCCGCTCAAACAGCAAACAGCAAGTGTCAACTGACAACTGGCACACGCTGCGCGTTGCTAGCAACAACAAAGTGTGTTATCTAAATTGCAGTGATATGTCTCTACAAACATAAATATTAAAGTTAGTCCGCGAACGCCCAACACTCTGGCCCCCAACGCCCACATAATCGCACACACGTGCACACATCCCACCCAGTTGGCATCGATAAACTCGCAGAAGTACGTAGTAAGTCAGCAGGTTGGCGAAATAATGTTTTGCCCCAAATGCAACCATGGCTACGGTAATAAAAGTAACGGTTTTTTTCACCTATGTGTGGGCATTCATACAGTTACATGAAAATGTAAACAAAGTGCGATTTAAAAAAATATATGTAAGCAATATGTCTCAACAGTTTAATAAACCTTCCGAGAATTGCAATTGTAAGTTAGAGTAAAAATATCTATAAATATGACCAGTTTTCATACTTTTTACCAGGTTGTTCAATAACTTTTGTCCTTTGATAAAGAAAAACACAATTTTATTCAAAATACACTTTATTATTCAGTAAAATCTCCCTGAACATTAATACACTACTGTGGATCCCATTTCTGAAGTGAGTATCCGGAAGGTCTGCAAAACACGCTTCAACAGCCGTTGTGACCTCTTCATTTGATGAAAAACGCTTGCCACGCCTATATTTTTTGAGTTCTGTAAACAAATGCAAGGCGCTGGGCACCAAATCTGGTGAATACAGTGGATGCGCCAACAATTCGAACTTTAAGTCATGGATTTTAGCTATTGTCCTGATGAAAAAGGATTTTTTCTTCTGCAAACCGTGTGTTTTTTCACAATTTTTTTCCTTCAACTGATCTGAAACTGAACTGAAAAGGTTGCAATAATATTCAGAATTAATTATGGTACCAGTTTTCAAGTAATCCACAAACAAAATACCGCTCGCATCCCAAAAACCTGATGCCAAAACCTTGTTGGCCCATTTCCGGACACGAACTCGTTTCGAAGCGAAACAACCAGGTTCACACCACTTTTTAGCCTCTTTTTTTATTCAGGATCATGATGATAGACCCAAGTCACATCCATAGTGATGAATCGATGCACAAAAACCACTTTAACCTTTTATTAAAACGCTCCAAATGTTGCTGAGAAAGTCGCATTCGAATGTGTTTTTTTTTTTTGTTCTATTGTTAGCGAATGAGGCACCCTTTGTGCATTCAGCTTTCTAAAACCCAAAATATCACTAAAAATATGGCTCTCACTACCTAATGAGATGAGTAGAGCCTCTTTAAATATCTCTCAGTCAATCGACGATCTTCCAAAATCATATCCTGTATTTAGGCTATAATTGCATCAAGGCAACTTTTGCTTTATAAACCTTGACATGAAGGATCCGGCAAACCAGCGTGGCATGGTGAATTCAATCGAGGTCGTAGATCATTCCAAGGCAGATTTTGTGAAGGACCTCTAAATCAGTTGTTGTTCCGGAAACTATTGATGCTGTGCATAAACTAGTATTGTCAGATCGTCATGTGACCTATGCTGAAGTTTTGACAAGTATTGACATTAGTGGGACTAGCATATATTCAGTATTCCAGGATCGTAAGCATAGATCCAAGACTCATCGTCAGTAATAATACATTTCTTGTGATACTGGTAGTCAGAAAGCAATGCTTCACGGGTTAAAGCAACGTTTTTTTCTAAAAAATTTAGTGATTTTGGAACCAATTGTGCTTTCACTTTTCTTAGTTCCAAATAATATTTTAAAATGGTTTTCACTGATACTTCCGATATTCCAACGAAGTCAGTAAGATCTCTAACTGTTAATTGTAGATTCTCAAGCATCAATTCATTTATTTTAATGACGTGTTGATCATCAGTTGATGTTGATGGTCGTCCCAGACGTGGTTCGTCGTCAATGCGATCTCAACCCTCTTTCAATAATTTGTACCATTCAAAGCATCACAAACAATTATCACCGAAGTTTTTATCCAACATTCTGAATGTTATCGGCACCAGAAATGTGATTCCACACACATAATTTAATGGAACGCTTTTGTTGAATATATTCCCCCATCGTAAAGATCGCCGAATGCACTTCATGTACTGCAGAAAGGCAAATGTACAGTCTGTCAAGTAAGAGCGTGGTCGACTTTACCGACAGTTAATGAAAGATTTCGAATTCCTTCACGAGCCGATAGAGGGAAGCTTTGTCCTTGATGCATTGTCAACAAAAGTTCAGTTGTCGTGATCTTTTGAAAGAGAATCACGTTAAACGCCATGAGTGCTAAGTACACGTCGCGCTACGAAGCTGTGTTCCTTGACATCCACCCGAAAGGTCCCAAAGTGTCGCAATCAGCGGCTGCTAAATGTGTGAGAAAGTCGAAGGCATTTGTACAGAAGTAGATACAGCGTTATAAAGTGGCTAAAAATGTCGATAATTTACCAGAACGTGGTTTGATAGAAAAAAAGAGCAAAAAAGATGAAAAAAGAATAGTGAATCTGTTTTCGCGGAATCTTGCTTCAACAATGCGGCAAGGACAAGCAAAATTAATGGCAAAAGGTTTAGATATATCCTACGAAACTATCCGAACCCTTCTTCATACTCACGATCCGAAATGGCGCAACACATTGAAGAAGCCTCTGTTGACTGAAAAACTTGTGGCAAAGCGACTCGCTTGGGCGCATGAGAATTTTGATAGAGATTTTGAAAATGTCATTTTTACTGATGAATGTTCTATATGGGCACGTTCTGTCCTCACGCGAGCCTGGTCAACTTCCACCAATAGGCTTGTTCAGCGGACCGTAAAACATGGAATAAAAGTTCATCTTTGGGGCTGCTTCTCAAAGCAGGGATTCGGCACTTTTTACATCTTTACTGACAACCTAAATGCTGAGAAAATTATAAAAATCTACAAAAAGGCTTTACTGCTATCTGCCAAACGATGGTTCATCAGAAAAAATTAAGGTTGGATTCTGCAGGAGGACAACGATCCTAAACACCGCAGCAAGCTCTGTACTCAGTGGAAAACTCAATCTGGCATCGTTACATTGGATTGGCCGGTGCAGTCGCTCGATGCAAACCCTATTGAAAATGCGGGGGCATATATTAAACAGAAGCTTCGTGGAAGACGCACATACACTTTGAAGCAGTTGTCTTAGGAAACTCATCGGATCTGGAGATCCTTGCCACTAGAATACGCCGTCAAATTAGTAGAAAGCATACCTTGGAGTTGCCAGGCAATTATCGACGCCGGTGGTGACTGAGCATATTATTGACCAATTTGCGTCATTGCTTGCAATATGTAAAATGTATATTAGGGTGGGTTAAAAAAAAAAAAATTTCGTTTGGTACTCTGAAAAATAGGTTCCTAGACACCTCTAAAAAAGCCTCTCCAAAAACCTATGAGTTTCATCATTCATAATGATTTTTTTCATTGAGTTATAAAATCCATAAGAAATAAAAAATTTTCCCAAAAATAATCAAATTTTAACTGTTAATATTACATCTTTTTAACAATTGGGTTTACGAAAAAATCATAGGAGACCATTTTTTAAGGCATTCAATTTCCTACAAAATCTAAGGAACAAGATATTTTTTCAGGTAGTTGGAAGCGAGATATAAATTTTTCTATCTGCTAATAAGAAAAAATAGAAAACTGTAT
This sequence comes from Bactrocera zonata, assembly GCA_037783105.1. Lineage (NCBI taxonomy): Eukaryota > Metazoa > Arthropoda > Insecta > Diptera > Tephritidae > Bactrocera > Bactrocera zonata. The sequence continues at coordinate 66,474 of JBAWJQ010001168.1, read as the reverse complement.
GTAGGAGGACTTTCCCGTTACAATTAAGAACTCATGGTTGGAGAGGCTTTCGTAGAGGTGTCTAGGAACTTATTTTTCCAAGTACCAATCGAAAACGAAAAATTTTTTTTTGAATCACCCTAATGTATACATAAATATAAAAGTTTCATAAATTTTTTTTTTTTTATAAATTATCCTGACCACGCTCTTACTTGACAGACTGTATATTAAACATTAATGATTATTTTGATGTGATATTTGGCAAAAAAGTCACTGACAGTCATACATCTTTAAAAGTTTCTACGGAATTTCATCAAAATCAGTCAAGCCTTGTCAAGTATACCTGTAAACTATGTAAACAACTTTTACGTTTTTTGATAAAATGTTCACTGTGGTAGCCAGAAATCATTTTGAATCACAATAAAACGCAAAAACTTCTGTTGAAATAAATCCAACATCAAATTTTAAATTAAATTCTCTAATCAACCATAAGAGTTATGTGAGGTTTAAATTTAAAATGAAATTTGGTTGATTAGCCGCACATATGCTTTTAACAGCGATAAATTTCTAGAATACTCAACGCTATTGTATAGAAATAATTGTCGCCAATAGAAATCAAAGCAAATATGCTAAATAATCACCACTAACCAACATACACACACACTCACATAAGCACCTATGTACAATAAAAACAAAAAGCAAATTAAAGCAATTAAATCGCCGCAAACAATTAAAGCCATAATTAATGCAACCAACAGGCGCGCGCGCTGATTAATGAAATTGTGACTGAAAAAAGGTGAAATAAATAAATAAAACAAACACGAAATCAAAAGTGCCCTAATAAACGTCAATTGAAAGAGCAATTAACGCGCCACCCGCCAGCGCCAGAACAAGTGAGTGAACGCGCGTGCACCGCCGCTTGACACAAAATGAATGTGCGAAATGAGGCGCAACGTTGCTCATACGTCATGGCGTACGCCGCGTACAAAGATGCGCCAAACGCCAATGTTTGCCCAATGCCGGCGGAGATTGACGCACAATGTCCTTGTTATGGGCGAAGACAAAGCCTTGGTTGTGCCGCAAATGCACGGATAGACGCTGCACCAGCAAAAGCAACAACAACAGCTGCAAGCAGCGCGACATGCAATGACGGGCAGAATGTCGAATTGACAACGAGGCTGCAGGCAAGCAGCCCAAGTCATAAGAGCACACCAGCCACTGCAGCAACACACATACACACACCGCTCGCCTGCAGCCTTAATATGAGACCAGCGTTGCAGTTGCAGCTGCCACTTGCGCCACCGCTGCATTTGAGCGATGAGGATTCGTGCGAGAATGATGATGAGATGGATGATGATGATGAAGGGCACTGCAGCCTCCAGCAGCACGGCTACCATCCACAACAACAAAAACATAATATCGACCACAGCGGCAACCGCAGCAGCCACAGTTGCCACTGCTCAGCATCAGACAGTGATGAAACTGACATCGGTCTGCAGGCTGTTGCCAGGGCCAACGACAGCCGCCTGCTAACAGCATTGACCGCTGCGCCGCAACCAAATGCCAGCGCAGACATTGACACCTCCACGCCGTTAGACGACGTAACGCAGGCTTCGAGTTTCGATGATGACTGCTTTTTGCTGCGGACGCCGCCGGCAGCGCAGAATGAGTAAGTTCAATCGATCTGTGTGGGAGTTGGGGTTCATGTGCACACGTCTGTGTGTGGGTTCATGGCAGAGGCAATGCCTGAAATTGAATGACACGCTCACATGTCTAAACTCACATGTCGTGACTGTTGAGTGCCTTCGGTATTGAAAGTCATACATTTGTCCGCCGCCAAAATGGTGTTGTATTACCCGCTTGTTTGTGTGTGCGTGTGTGTTTTAGCTGAAGTTCGTTGTAAACAATGTCTGGACAATAAAGTCTATTATTGTTTGCGGTGTCTGACCTACAACATCGCAGCTCACAGCTCGCCGCTAGTTTGAATAAGTTTTAATTATTTTGTTTTGTTCTGATTAATGCGGCTGCTGTGTGTTGTTGCGTTTCCCAATGCAGGTGTTTTGTCGTTCACGCGTGTCTGCCACAAGGTGAAGCACAAGGTCACCGCTGATTGAGTTCGATTGAAGGTTTAAACAACAAGTCATGATAGCGCCGTCTGCCGTTGCAGGTGTTAGAGCCTGATTGTTGATTAATTCAAGCGAGTTTTGTTTCGATGAATTTTGATAACCAAAGTTGGAATATTTTGATAGTCAAGGGGTCTACGGTTTTATTTACAAGAAGATACAAGACCCTGTGGCACCACTGCCGCAAATGGGTGGCATCCGTGCGTCAACCGGCGAATACAATGAAATATCTAAGGCTCATTCTGGATAGGAAACTTTCTTGTTAACCAAGTATCGAACAGAGAACAAAAACGGCATCGATTACCTTGTACTTCTGTAGAGGAGCCATTGTCAAAAGATGGGGTCTCTCACCGAAAGTGGTCCTCTGGCTTCACGACACCATAGTCAAGACCATTTTGTTCTTTGTCTTTATGTGTTGGAGGACTTTAGAAAAGATCACACCTGCAAAGAAAATCGCTTTCAACAACTCAGATAATCTGGGTTCCTAAAAGAACATGTATCTGAACACTCGGACAGCCTCACACACTTTGACTTCGTACAGGTTCACTTGAATCATGGAAGCGCCAAACCGAACTCTCGCGGCTACTACTACGCTGCCCATATACCGGCGAGGGAGTCGTGGGTGGGAATAAGCCGTTGGAGGAGAAGGGTAGTGAGCTTCTTTATGGATGGGTCAAAGCTTTTGGGGAAAGTTGGTGGAGGAATTTACTGTCAGGAGCTCTCTATCAACTCCAGCTTCAGAAGTTCTGTGCATATTTGTATTGCCTACTATGCTTTTGCTAATTTATAAGTCCGAACAAAGGAGTTTTTCTTTACTATGGCGTCATAAAGGATTGCGAGATCTTTTATCAGCCATCCAACCTAACCTAATCCTACAGAAAATTCAGGGAAATAGACATGAAAGAGACCTGAAGCACCTTCTATGCTTCTGCCCAGCTTTATAGAGAACTCGCGATAGACATCGAGGAGCTTCGCAGTTCAAGGGACTAAATGGGGTATCAGAATTAGATATCAAGTCTCTCTGGAAAAAGCGTTGTGGCACTGAATGACGAATACTTCAGCTCAAACTAAACCGAACCACCAACTGGCATTACTAAAAACCATTAGGTATATGTATGTATGGCGAAACCTTACTTGGCTTAAGTTAAACATTACTTTTGATGCTTTCTATGACTGTTTTATAAAAAAGTTTGTGGCATTCATCTTATTACTTTCTAAGCAGTTCTTCAGCTTCAACTTAGATTTGGAATTTGACGTAGGTCTACCAATCTTACTGATAAACTTGCGGGTTTGCTTGCGAATCAGTAATTTCCAAAAGTTTCTGAAACCTACTCTAAAAAATCTCCGAAATACTGTCAGACCTTCCAGTCTTGCCATCTTTAAACATCATTCATACCTAACATATTTACAATCATTAAGGATATCCTCTTAAGAATTGCTTCTCATCACTTCTTTTGTTTTCGATAACAAAATTTATGAATTTCTACGAGGTGTGACAATTAAGTAATGAGACTGATTCCATAAAAACCGCATTTTTGAAAATTATTCTACAACTCTGCCATCTCCTTCAAAGTAATCCCCTTGGGCAGCTATACAGCGATTCCAGCGTGTTTTCCATGCTTCGTAACATTTCTGGAACGCTTCCATTGGGATGTTCGCGAACACCCTCGTCACGGCCGTCTGGATATCCGTAATCGACTCAAAATGGGTTCCTTTGACCACCGATTTTGTTTTAGGAAACAAACAAAAGTTACAGGGTTACATGTCGGACGAATAAGGCGGCTATTACAACACGGCGATCCCTTTAGAGACCAAATACTGGGACACGCTGAGGGAGGTGTGGCACGGCGCGTTGTCGTGATGAAGGATCCAGTTACGAGCGATGTCCGGGCGCACCCTGTTGACTCGTTTCCGCAATCTTTAGACTTGATTCACGTATCTTGTACGGTAATTTCCAAACATCATAATATTAATAAACCATACAATAGTGATGTTCGATTCGTCACTACTTGCTTCACTATGCGCCACATCTGCTCTCTTCTCACAAAAATTACATCTTACAGTTATCCAGTTGGGTTGACTACTAAATTTTACCCAATTGTAGTGTTATAATTTCTATTCATAACATCTTTATTAAATTGAGGCCACTTTATGTGTCATATGCCAGTTGCTTGTTCGTTTCGCCACTTTCTCTGTTTTTGCGCGTGTAAAACCACCAATAAACTGTCACTATTTTTAGCCAAATAAATTCTGAATATGAAACTGTCACAGTACAAGCACATAACTGTAATTAACTGTCAAATATGCATGATAATCCTTAAATTTAGATGCATTTGACTTGGATATTTTTGAATTCAAAATATTTTCGAACACATTTCGCGTGACTTAAAGCATTCATTACACAAATGTATGTTTGTAGAATGCAATTAAAAGTGTATTTTTAAATAAACAAAATTGCAATAATTGGCTGCAAAATTTTTGTGTAAACGTTGGAAATTTCATTCAGCCTTGGACTGAGGCCAAAAACAACTGACTCACCTTGATCATGAATTGCCAACGAAATATTCGAAATTACACTACAAACTAAATGTGAAATTATTAAATTAACTCGTTGCCATTATAAGCGAATTTTAATGAATATATACATACATATATTGACATATTTATATCGAATAATATTAGAATACTACTATATATTCTTCCACCAACACTGAGCATCGCCTAGGCAACAGCGTGGAAACCATTAAATGCCCAAATGTGAGCGCATTAAATTCAATGTATTTTTAACAAGCGCCGAATATGCACTACATTTATTCATTTGACTTTACCAAAAAAAAATTAAATGAATTTGAATAAATTAAAATCTAGTTTCCACATAAATAATGCAGGTGAGCGCCATTTGTGGGAACGCGTGGCGTTCGTGCTGCTAAGTGATTTCAAAATGTTTTTATTTTATGTCTGTGAAGTTCACACAGCAAAAAGAATATTATAAATTAAAATTTTCTGTTTTTTTTTTTGTTTTTTCTTTTATCATTAAGCAGCGTCACATCGCCAGCAGCGCTAAAAAAGTTTGGCAACTGCAGCTGTTGGCGGCGATTAGCGCGGCGCACGGCTGAATTGCCGACAATTGTTGCCGCTGACAAGAGTGGATTGTCGTTTATTTTATTGCCAGCTTAACAATTTAGAACATTTCCCTTTTTCTTTTTTCTTTTGGCTTTTAAAATTCACAAAATGCCATCCGCATTTGCCAATTGAATAATTGTGTTTTCAGACACGCGTTTTTGGCTGCGCGAAAAGCTTGCCAACCGCCCTTAATTGAAAAATTATTACAACATGCCGTGTTTTTTGTTGTTTTTTTTTCAAGCCTTTAGGCTGCCATTGGCCTGAAATATCATTGACGTGTTTTTAGTGTGGATATTTTTAGTTTTTATAGCGATTATTTTCGTGTGTTCACGAAATGTTTTTAAATTTTGCAGTGAGGCAAATTATAGTGCCCACAGATGTGCTGTTTATGTGTACATATGTATAATTAACTAAGAATAAATAAAATATGCATATAGATGTTTAAAAACATTAAGGTGGTCGAATGAATTTTTTTTTAGACTCTCTTTAATCAGTAATACCACGAATAACAATATTAATTATGAATTATGTTCTGAATAATATGATTTAGGCTTTTCACACAGGGTCAGAGTTCAAGTTTTTCCAAAACCATTTTTTTTGTCACTGAATTAATTTGAGATTCATTGTCAAAAAAACAGCAGATTTCCTTCTCAACATATAAATGTCGAAAGCCTTTGGACTTTCTCGAAAAAATATTTTTTTTTTTTTCAAAAGTCACACCCAGTGTGAAATTTCGACAAATTCTAATAATTTTTATTCTACATATATCGATATATCAAAAATTATATACTAAAATTTTGAAATTACAATTGAATATTTTTGAGTTACGGTCTTTTAAGGGTGTAATGGGTTTCCTCGGGTAAAAAACAGCCCTTTTTCAACAAATTTTTTCTTATATAAAAACTTTAAATCTTATAAAAAATTTTTTTCCTACAAACATACACTATCAACAAAGAAATTCTGAAATTTTGGAAAAAAAATACTTTAAACTCGGCCATTGCGACGCCGTTTCCTCTGACCCCTCGAAGTAAAGATATCTTATCTATCTAGCCTCGAGCACTCAAGTTCTCAAGGCTGTATATCCGAAACTATTACTCAGATCAACTTGAAAATTTAGGACAATATTCTAAAAATGTTGTAGAATTGAATAAGACAATAAAAAAAATTTGGTTTCTTGAAACCTGTAAACCCGTGTAACCCCTTAAGGAAATTGGTAAGACTAAATCCTCCCAAGATTGGTTTTCAATAGTGACTTCCAAGTGAGAATACCCTTAAGACCTAAATGGTGAAGAGGTTTAGTAGAGAAGGAGAATACTAGCTCAATCTATACCGACGCGTTCAAAAAAGGACGGCGGAGTAAGGATGTTGGTATACTATACTCCTACGATGTTGACATCTTACTCTCCATCCGTCTAAACCGTCAAACTCAGCTAGCTTCTCCTAAACGCAAGTATTTGGCATAGAGCAGTTGAAGTTCTACTAAATAATGGAGGATACAGAAAGCTACTATATACACAGATAGCCAGGCGGTATTTCTAGCCTTGTCGTCACAAAGGATATGTAAATTTCTGCGTCATCAACGAATGTAGGAGAGCTTTCAGCTCAGGGCAGGACAACGCCATTTGTCCATAATTTTTATTACGGAATTTATGATTATTTGCGGAAACGAAAAAGTAGACAAGTTGGCCAAGTAAGAAGCCTCTCTGTACGAATCTGAGGTAGAGACAATACCGTACCTGCAAGGAAGAATCAAGAGAGAACTAAATACGCAATTTCAACAAATACATCAGAACAGTTGGGAATAACAGATGTGTACAAAATATGACAAAACAAGAACTAAGGACTTTTTAAATATATCCTGGAAAAGTATTGGTAGACTTAAAGCTACCATAACGGTACATTGACATTTCAGAGAACACGAGTTAAAATTGGGAATGTGCCATAGCAATATTTGTCGCAGCTGCAAACTCGAAGGAAGTAAGAAAACGGTGCCAAGCGCTATCACAATTCTAACGTAAAACTCTGGGAATCTATCAGATACCACACCTTGAATGTCTAGCTACAAAAGGCACAATGGAGATAAGTAGTTTGTTGGGAGCACCAAATGATTTGAACACAACAATTAAACATGATATCAAGCTACAAGGTCCTACGATAGTGTATCAAAATGGCGCATCCAGCGTTAGTTGAACCCGAAGGCGCTACAGTCTTACCTCTCTATCTACCAACTTTTCTTTATACATTCTTTTAATTTTTTTTTTTTGACCGTAGACTATTTTACAGAGATTATCTTCTAGTCGAGAATTTTTCTTTAGGCTTCATTCACGAAGAAGGCCGGAATTATAACAAGAAAAACAGCAACGCCGTCGAAGTCTCGACTTACTCGTTATTGAATTATTTGTTAAAACAATTTAATTGTGTATTCTAACAAAATTAGTTATTATACCAATGAAATTTTAAAAGAACTGATATTTTTTTTTACAAATAAACGAGGAAATTAAGGGAACTGGCTACCGAGGTCTTTGTCTCAAACGATACATTTCAACTATTTCAGTTGAAACCAAATTTTATGTTTGATATATCCGACTTTATCACCTTAGGGATTGAAATTTCGAAAATTCGCATTAAAAATTTCCTCCTATATATACGAGTATTAAAGGACCTCCCTAAAAATCATTATACGATACATAACTCTGCCGGCACATTTTCTACGCCAGCAATGACGCGTTCCACTCATTTGGTTGTCATTTGTGTACTCGGCGCTCGGCACGGCCCGTATAGCGCCATACATTTTAATTTATTTGTTATTTCTACAAATTTATGTGTTTATTTTTATACACTGTTGCTTTAGTTTTCCATTTCGGTACATAACTTTTACAAATTATTTACATCAATTAAACACGATTTTGTATTTCAAAATGTTTATTTTCGCTCAATAAATTTTCAATTAATTTTGTCATATTTTGTAGTTTCAAATAAATTGCGTTGTTAATAAATTTTGGCATTTCTATTTCAAAACAAATATTGGATTGGCTAACGTAGTATATTGTATAATACAGGGTAGGCCATTTAAAGTTGACCCATTTGTTTGTTTGCCAAAATTAAGGCGTCGCGGATAATCAGCTGGGTTTAGTTTTTGTGCCATTTGAATTTTATATGGAAACATCTTCAAATCTTTATGAATTATGCGTCGGAGAGTGGTGCGAGAGATGTCTAATTCCTGAGAGCGGCGATAACTCGATGTCGATGGAGTCTCCTCAATACTGGCTCGTACAGCTTCGATATTTTCATCAGAACGTCTTGTGCGTTGTCTGGATGCATGACTGGCATTACTGAGATTACCGGTGTTCACAAATTTTGCGTATAAAGACTTAATTGTGTTCTTAACTGGAGCACTTTTCACTTTATTTTTTTTGCGAAACGCACGTTGAGTTAACACAATTGAAAAGTTATTTTGAATATAAAGCTGAACAATTTCAGCGCGTTCTTTTGGAGTGTACTGTTCCATGGTATAAATTGTCTTCGAATGACGCTTCTAACGCGGTATGACATTAGCCGATTTGTCAGCGCTGTTAAAAGTTACAGCGTTGCCAGATGGGTCAACTTTAAATGGCCATACCACTACTAGCACTTGTACTTTCGCTATAACTAATTAAACGCCACATTTCCAAGGACATGTTTGGATTGATTTTTAATTTGGCTTTTAGAAGTAAGTGTACTTTCACTGAATTCGCGTGATCAAATTTGACCCGGACTGACAAAAGAAAATATATTTTCACGTATTTTAACACAAATTTTTATTATCACCTTGAAGACAAGCTACCAACACCTCCAATTTTCCATACACTTGTTAGCGAATTTTTGTTTTTGCGATTTCGCTATTTTGTTGAACTGCGTCGACCCCATATTCTTAAGTCCATGGCTGGTTACCAGTAATAATGCGTTTAAAGAACTTAGGGTTCTCAGCTACTCTTTTGTGAACTCAACTCGATGTAATTTTTTAGAAATATTGAGGTCTTTTAAGACGAGTCTAGCATTGACAGGCTTTATACCCAAAACATTAACCAAAATGTGTTGAGCCGATTCTAAGAAATGTTGAGACCTTTTGCTATCTTTTTGATGCCCACATGACGTTTCTCAAGTACTGTATTTTGAACTTTGTCGTTGTTATCATTGACTGCTTTGGTTCACTCAAATACTTCTGTTCGTAATATAGGCAAAGCGCACAATAGACCTAAGGTCGCGGTGCATTTCTCGTCTATCTATCAATAGTGATAAAGCAGACCCCCCCAAAAAAAACATTTCTGTAAAATTAGTATTTCCAAAAAAAAGTGAGGTTAGATTGCTGATGTGATCTTGAGTAGGCTACTCCCTCTTAAGTGCAAACTAATGTACTTCTACCCGAACATGGGTTAAAGGATACTGTAAGACTTTCGAACCTATAACTATCGGGTGATTTTTTTGAGGTTAGGATTTTCATGCAGTAGTATTTGACAGATCACGTGGGATGTCAGACATGGTGTCAAAGAGAAAGATGCTCAGTATGCTTTGACATTTCATCATGAATAGACTTACTAACGAGCAACGCTTGCAAATCATTGAATTTTATTACCAAAATCAGTGTTCGGTTCGAAATGTGTTTCGCGTCCGTGTCCGATGAGCGATGAGGCTCATTTCTGGTTGAATGGCTACGTAAATAAGCAAAATTGCCGCATTTGGGGTGAAGAGCAACCAGAAGCCGTTCAAGAACTGCCCATGCATCCCGAAAAATGCACTGTTTGGTGTGGTTTGTACGCTGGTGGAATCATTGGACCGTATTTTTTCAAAGATGCTGTTGGACGCAACGTTACGGTGAATGGCGATCGCTATCGTTCGATGCTAACAAACTTTTTGTTGCCAAAAATGGAAGAACTGAACTTGGTTGACATGTGGTTTCAACAAGATGGCGCTACATGCCACACAGCTCGCGATTCTATGGCCATTTTGAGGGAAAACTTCGGACAACAATTCATCTCAAGAAATGGACCCGTAAGTTGGCCACCAAGATCATGCGATTTAACGCCTTTAGACTATTTTTTGTGGGGCTACGTCAAGTCTAAAGTCTACAGAAATAAGCCAGCAACTATTCCAGCTTTGGAAGACAACATTTCCGAAGAAATTCGGGCTATTCCGGCCGAAATGCTCGAAAAAGTTGCCCAAAATTGGACTTTCCGAATGGACCACCTAAGACGCAGCCGCGGTCAACATTTAAATGAAATTATCTTCAAAAAGTAAATGTCATGAACCAATCTAACGTTTCAAATAAAGAACCGATGAGATTTTGCAAATTTTATGCGTTTTTTTTTTTAAAAAAGTTATCAAGCTCTTAAAAAATCACCCTATACTTTTTGAATTTCGAGTAAGACTTACAGATTCCCAAGTAAAAGTAAGGCATTACAAAGCAGATAGCTTTTCAGAAAAAGTGTGTCTAAGTGTATTGTTTCTCTAACGAAACTCATATACCACTTTTACATTGCTTGAAACTACTGCAACACCTCGAATGACTTAAATTAATTAAGCGAGTGTCAGAAGAACAGTAAACTCGAATAAATTCTTCCTAAAAGTATTTAAAAAACTTGTAACATCTCAACAATCGAATGTGTATATGTTAATCCATTTGTTTGTTTTTGGTGTTTTGAGAGATTTGATCTCTTCCATCCGGATAACATGACCTAGAGCAGCCACTGTCTCTTGATTCGCTGAACTATGTCAATGTCGCCGTATATCTTGTACAACTCATCGCTTCTTCAACTGCGGCATTGGCCGTTGTCTATGCGCAAATTACCATGAACTTCCGCAGAATCTTTTTCTCGAACACTCCTACGGCCGAACCATCAGGTGATGTCATTTCTCCGTCCCAAATAGCAGAACGGGAATGATTCTCAATATCCTACTTTGTCCGAAGTAGCATCTGTTGGCAAGAAATATTCTGCATTGCATTTCTTGGCTGATATTGTGATTGGTTAAAATCGTTTCCAAGATATACGAAATTGTCCACGACTTCAAGGTTATGACTGTCAACAGAAGTCGCACGATCTGTAACCTAGCGTGGTACAGAACGGCTCGAAGTGGTCCTTCCCGTTCCTGACGGAGCTTTTGGTGTTTCTTAACGTCAACTTACGCAGCCGTATTAGCTTTGCGGGGATACTAAGCTCAGACATAGTTCTGGTAACAGTTCTTTAAACAGTTTGAATACAACTCTAACGTAAAAATTGATAAAAATTGAAGTCCTTAAAGAGCCAAATTTGTAAATTATAAAATTTTCCTCCATTACAAACTACACTTTGACAAATACAAATCTACACCACCACCTCTACCACCACCAGCAGAGGAAGATTAAAATTTTCTAATGGCAAATTTATACGAGTAGCATAATTAAATAATAATATTTGACTGCTTTAGCGGTTGTTCAAATATTCAATTCCCATTATTAAATCACATAAAAGCCACCGCTAATGGCATATAAATATCCTCTGTTCTCCAGCGACGCATTATACCCACAAGCGCTTTGCAACAAACATATTGCACGTTTGTAGGGAATTTGTGGGTGGGAAATTCAAATTAATAGCAATTTATGATTTTACCGTTATTTTTTATATTTACATTTTCCTTTTTTTTTGGCAAAAAAAAAACACTTTGTGCCAGACGATAGAAAGTAATAGCATAAACAACAACACAAAGCGCTAAACGACGAGCCAAACGGGGTTCGGAGGGTTGAGTTGTTGCCAGAGTAAAGAAGAGCGAGTAATTCCGCTGCCAGCAGAGCAAATAGCAAAGGATCAAAATTACAATATGCTGTAAACGCGTTAGGGTGGTGCTTAAAGAAAAATTTTGCAACTGATTTTGCAAGTCTCAATCGCGAAGTCAAATGTGCTATCGATGAAGATAAGATACATGAACTTTGGTGCTTATATCAAGCGATTGAAGACTACCTTCTAACTGTCAAAGTTGAAGTTACATTACTCGTAGCTTTGTTTTTATCACAAAATCACAACTTAACCTGCCTTTTAAGGTTTAGCACTCAACTTCATTTCAGTTGAAATATTAGAATTTCATATTAGCGGTAACAACTCAACTTTTTTGACAAAAGTTTTAGCAAATACATAAAAATAAAGTTGTATGACATTGACAACTCAACTTTTTTGGCGAGAATTGTGAGGGAAAATAAAAAAATAGTTGTACGACGATGACAACTAAACTTTTTTGACAACTTTTTTGAGAAGAGTTGTAAGCAAATATATAAAAACGAAGTTGCTGACAACTCAACTTTTTTGACAAGAGCTATAAATGAAGATAGAAAAAAAGTTGTACGACTTTGACAACTCCACTTTTTTGACAAATTTTGAAAACGAAGATAGATAAAAAATTTGTATGTAGATGACAACCCAACTTTTTTGACAAAAGTTGTAAATGAAGATAGAAAAAAAGTTATACGACTTTTTTGACAACTTTTTTGAGAAGAGTTGTAAGCAAATATATAAAAACGAAGTTGTACTTGGATGACAACTCAACAATTTTGACAAGAGTTGTAAATGAAGAAAGAAAAATAGTTGTACGACGTTTACAACTCAACTTTTTTGACTAGAGTTGCAAACAAATACAAAAAAATAAAGTTGTACGACGATGACAACTCAACTATTGGGACAACAGTTGTAAACGAAGATAGAAAAAAAGTTGAACGACGTTGTCAACTTAATTTTTTTGACAACAAATCTATTTCCATTATATATTTCTGTGCTCAAAAACATCAAAAATTTACACTCATTGCTAGCAGCTGTCATGGTTGTCTTCGAAAAATTGTCATCAATATAATAACTCTTTTATTAATGTGGCAACTCTAAAACAACTACAAATTATTTCCGATTGGCAATGTCAAATTTCTGTTCTAAATTTGAGTTGTTTCAATTTCAACTTAACTAAAACGCTTTGCTAAGATTTTAGTACATGATACTGCTGATTGAGGAGTAGACCAAAACGGAGTCTCTGTTTTGGATGCTTAAGGACCACCCTACTATTCCTTCACATTCATATACATACATATGTATATTAAGCGTTTCTGTGTAAGCAGTTAAAAGTTGCAAATTGAGGAATAAACGCAAGTGCCTGCAATTTCGGTGGCAACAATAACGCTACTTTTCCTCATAACAAGCCAGAAAACAAAAAAACATCAAAAAATTATATGAAAAAATACGGTGGAAAGCCTAACGATGACAGTTTTTTGCTGTCCACCCGTGTCCAAGAAGTACGGGTTCCGTGTGGCAAGCGCAATTTTTGGCATAATTTCAAATTATACAAAGTCTCCAGTACCACTTCGCACCAGCTCACACCTCCAACAACAACGCTGCACGTGTATGATTGCTTAAGTAAATCGCCTTGACCAGCTCTGCACAGGACGGCCATTAACGAGTGTTTTGTGGCGCGTTGTGACAACTTAGCTGGTGAGCTTGTATGTGTGTGAATGTGTTTGTATGGCGCCTATAAAAATTCCAAATGAATTCCAACATCTCATTTGTTGTCATGCTGTCATATGCAACACGGATTGCTCCCCTTAGTGAGCAGTGGAGTTGAATTAAGGATAGCAGTTGGTGCGGAGATTTTCAGAGATATCTTCATATATATAAACACAAATACATACATACAAATATATATTAAGGTAGTTTAAGTGTTGCAATTGTGGCAGCCTAGTTACGCACTTTGTTGCTCTAGACAGCAGACATTACGCAGCCAGTCGATGTTTATTAAAGTTCTCTGTAGCCTAATTTGCCACTGTTTCGTGGAGAAAGAAAATTGTATTAGTTGCCATGAGCTGGTTCCAGTCAAACTGCCGCAAAATAAGCTTTAAATAGTGCGCATATGTTGCCTCCAAACTATCGTGTTTATATGGATAAGTGCATAAGTTCATAGTGGCTGGGTTTGAAGTTAAAGTAGTAGTCTGGTAACTTGGGTTCAAAAGATCGAAAAAAATTTTTTTTTGCTTAATTTAAAAGCACAATGGCTTGAGAATATACTGTGAAAAATTCAGACAGAAATTCGAAATATTTCGGGAGTTATAACGAGTTTCCTATAGCTCCTCGGCGTCCTCTCTCTCGGAGTTGTTGAACTTTAAACTCGTTTTTCTCAAAACATTGTTTTTCTGGTCGGCCCGGGTCCAAACTTTTGTTCTACTGAACCGATTGCTTTCAAATTTTAACAGGCTGTTCTACACACTTACAGTTCTCGTCGGAACAACGAGGATTTTTTCACCCCTAACTTTTTATTTTACTACCCTTTCTTCGCTAAAATAAAAGGACTTTTTCTCAAAGTCCGCCATTTTGTTATTTACCTTAATTTTAACTTCAGTAGTTCCGACCAGAATGACATGTCTATAGATTATGAATAAACAAGACTATTTGTTTTCAGATAATATCAATAGCCAAAATCATCCGGGCCACCCACGTACATTTTTTTTTTTTTTTGAGGTTCCAACTTTGAGTGACAGTAATAATAGTAATAAAGTATTAAATTTTTTCAAATACATTTTCTTTTATATTTTCAATATGTAAATAACAACACTCTAAAAATTCAAGATAATTCATTTTTATTTTCCTATAAAAAACCACCCCCCAAAAAGACCTTAAACTTCATAGAGACATGTTTTTATCGGGTCTTTCGCGAAAATTATTATTAAATCAATCTAAATCCCGAGCAGCTCCGCAAATGAGGGCTCTTAAGAGGCAGGCTATATCTACCTGTAAATTTCAAAAATAAATTTATTGCATATACATCGAATATTAGAGATTATTCTCCGAAAGTTGAAGCTTATCCGCCAAATAGTTTCGGAAATGTGAACATATTTTTGAAAAATGTTTAACTTAGTTTATCGCCACCCAAAACTTTAGATGCATTTTTCTTGGAACGCTGTTTCCAGTATCGGCGATGAAAATTTCTCCACAACTTCTGGATCCAAGGACTTGAAATTTTCACGAGACTTCTTAGATGTATTTCTCGGGAAGTAATCGAAGGAATAGTTTTGAAAATTATTTCGTTTTTTTACTCCCTCAAATGTAAAGTAAATTTTTCACAGAAAACTAATGTTTCTTGGCAATCGGCATTTGTCAAAAAACAAAATTTTGACGAGCCCTTCGTTCAATACCAAAATTGAGTCCACTCAAGCGAGATTTCCAGTCCATCTTCCAAAAGATCGCAAACGGAAACATTTCCCTTAAATTGGTACCGAGAGTGCTTTTAGGCAGATAAAACGGAAATTTTACCAAATGATGTTCTAACTTAGCTGAAGAACGAAAGATTCTTCAATGAAGGTCAGCACATATAAGTATTAAATCCGTTGTCTAAGTTCTCGTTGTTTTTGTTTTAATGAAAATGAAATGTTACAAATGAATTATTCGAAGTATTAGCTGCCCATAGCTAATCACAACTTTTCCCCATCTTTCTGGCAAAGTTCTCTATACCATTACGGTAAAACTATTCATCTTGCGATGCTGTCCAAGGATCAAGCGATTTTTGCGAAGTCATCTTATGAATGAAACTGCTTCTGGGCCAGACCATGTGCCATCGAACGAAACAAATAATAATCCGACGGAGAGTTATCTAGGCAATGTGACGGGTGTAGTGGGACTTCTCATTTAAGCTTTTCTAGGTAGGTTTTAATGGGGTGGGCAGCGTAAGACCGAGCATTGTCATGCAGCGGAATCACATTTTCGTGCCTCTTCTGGTATTGAGGTCATAAGGAACTGAAGTTCCATGTTTCTAAATCATTCCAAGCACATGTAGTCACTCTGAAATGCCTTGATGGGCAACCTCCAATCCTAAATCCCCCGTAAACTTTTTGCAGTTGTCCTTCAGCTGCCGATTTCGTTGACTGAAAGAAGAAAATCAACACTTCTTGCAATTGGCAAAAACTCGGTCACACACCAAAAGTATACAATATCACACGTAGTCACTAATATGGGAATGCAGTTTATTTTTCCGATGTCTAGATTAAGTTTATCAGGTTTTGGATATATGAAAATCGATCTCTACTAACTGCTGCAGCCATTTATTGACAAACAGCAGGAACTTAGTTGCGACCCTAATATAAAATGAAATAGAGCATCAAGTCATGTCAAGCCTTCAAAGCCTACAACTCAACACTTACTAAAATCTAGTTACGCACTTTTGGCAGAGAACAATATCAACTATCCGCCCTTACTCGCCACATTGTAGCAATCCTGTCGGAGTTGCCATCAAACGCACATGCTGCCGCCGAACGATTTAATGAAAGAATTCGAAATGTACCAACAAAAGATGTTGGAGAAAAGAAGTGTGGGAGCGGACTTAATAAAAACTTAACTCCTAACACACTTTGTTATGTTAGCTCGAACTTAAAGATGCTGCTATGATGGGACTGCAGAGTGTTTTTCACAGAATAATAGAAATGTTCTCAATATTGTTTTAGAAATCGTTAAAGTTTGGTAATTTGCGCGGCTGGTTGTGTGGCTTGTGTTCTACTTTTGATTGGAGTTTAAAGTTTTATTAGTATTTCATGAAGCAGTAAAGTGAATTCTTAAATATTATTTTTTTTTTTAATTACTAAACTTTATGTATTTTGTATTTCATTTAGTGCTTCTTTGAAACCTTTCTACACATGCTGTTCTTATTATTTTTAATAAAAGATTTTATCACTTCTATGATAACATAAAATTCTTTAGCGATTTTTTCACATTTGAGTACAATAAAATTCCTTTAGGGTGGACCCTCTTTAATTTGAGAGAGGTCCTATTTTAGGTCTAAATACGACCAACTAAAATTATCATATCTGAAAGAAGTAAAGCAAACATCTACAATGTATAGCTAATTAAAAGTATACTGGACTCTTCGATTTTGGACAGAATTTCTAAAAAGGTTGCCACCTGTCCATAGAAGTAAAACCAAAAAAAACTTAAAAAAAAAGGTTTAAGCATGTCTTCCCGAAAAAATTAGATTTCAAACATTCTTTTGTATTGGAGTTGCCACTTAGCTAAGAAAATATAACTGAACAAAATTTTGTAAAAAGTATGCCCAAATTCACGAAGGTAGCAAAATATTCTCTTTGTTACATTTGGACGTCTTTTCATTTCCTTTCGAGGGCGTCTTCGTTTCTTTCCAGCGATATGCTCTTCAATGCATTGGCTTACACTGGATCCGATTCATTGCACCAAATTCAAGTGGTGAAGTGTGCTAGCCAGTCGTTTCATCTCTTCTTTCTTCAGACTGGGCTTGCCCTCGAGACTGTTGCATATTCCGTCCGCCGCCTTGCAACTCGCTTTTTCAGCCTCTCCTTGTTTCGCTTCTTCTGGGGCCATCTCTTGTTGGCAGAGTTGGAGCTCTCTCTCTCGGCCGCAAGAAAACCGAAGAAGCTCTTCCTCCTTTGCTGTAAAGTAGTCCAACATAAGGAATGATTGAGAAAGTACACACTTTTAAGCCGCCTGCCTGCAATGTAATGATTCTGACAGAAGCCAGATTAAGATTATGACATTGTAAGCAACGACACTCACTACCCCATCGACATCCGCACGGAGGACACAGCTAAGAAGAATTTTTGCCGACAAAACACCCAACAAAAAAATATAAAAAAAATAGAAACACTAAAAAACGATAAATTCAGCTAAATGCTATAATGATCCAATATTGTCGATTCGGAAAAATTAGCAGCTCTTGGGGAGAAAGGACGTGTGCAAAGTTTCAGATCCAATATTTGATTGAGCTAATCCAAAACCCCGAAAACCTGTCCACCTACTAAAAACTGTTGACACCCTTATATTTCTAAACACGTGAACTCATTTTTGGTATTAACTACTTGTATATACCAAGCATATGTTCCAATATGTATACCAAAGCTAAATTCAATCAATTTCTAAACTGCCCCACATCCGTGCACTATTTAATATAAATTAAATGTGTAAGCAATCTATTTTGCATTTGCAAACACAAAAAGCACACACAACAATATTCATATTTTCATATGCTTGCTCAATTTTCGCTTTCCACAGCAGTGTCTCAAAGCCAAACCCTTTTTCGGTAAGCTTCCAAATAAAAATTCATGACACTTTCAAACGTTCGGCATCAGCCGATCATGGCTTCATGGCAGTGAGTTGGCTGCCAAATTTTAAAGCTTTGCGAGTCTGTTCGAGAATCAATATTTGGCGTGCTGCCAGCAACAAATCAGTGGCCACTCTAACGAGGCGCTGGAGGCAACTACCCAACTGTCCATTATAATGGCGGCGTCGGTGGCAATACCTTACCTAAACGTCAATTGAAGAGTTCTCTAACCTTTTTGTGGGCGCTGCTGGGAATTTTTCAATATTTTTGTGCTTAGTTTTTGGTTTTCTTTTATACCTTAAACAGGGTATATTAAGTTTGGCGCAATGTTTGTAACTCCAGAATGAAAAGTCAGAGGTCCTATAAAGTAACTATATAAATGATCCTCGTAAAGAGCTGAGTCTTATTAGCCATGTCCATCTGTCAGTATGTAGACGAATTGGTCCCTTGGTTATAGAGATATCGTTCTAAAATTTTGTATACGTCCTTTTCTCACGAAGAGGCTGCTTATTTGTCAGAATCGCCGATATCGGACAACTTTAGCTTATAGCTGTCTTACAAACTGACCGAACAATCTCAAGGCTTTGTATGCAAAACTTTTTTATTTGAAGAGATATTTTTACGAAATTCAGCATAGATCATTGTCCGAGGCATTGCTACAAGTCCCGAAGAAATTGGTTGGATCGAACAACTATGGCATATAGCTGCCATATAAACTGACCGATCCAAATCAAGTCTTTGTATGGAAAACTTTTTTATATGGAGCAAAAAAAAAAAGTTTTTAGATCGGACCACTTTAGCATATAGATTTCTTACAAACAGAACGATCAGAATCAAATCGTTGCATGGAAAACTTTTTTATATGACAAGATATCTTCAAGAAATTTGGCGTAGAATATTTTCAACTACAAATACTATAATTTCTTAACACATTTTTCTGATCGGATTACTATATCATATAGCTGCCATACAAAATGGCAAACAACATCAAATACTTATATGAAAAATTTTTTTATTTGACGAAATATCTCTACGAAATTTGGTATGGATTATTCTACAAGGTCACGGAATAATATCCGAAGAAATTGTTCAGATCAGACAACTATATCATATAGCTTCCATATAAAATGACAAACAACATCAAGTACTTATATGAAAAACTTTTTTATTTGACGAGATATCTTTACGAAATTTGGTATGGATTATTCTAAAACACATGGAAATAAACCCCGAAGAAATCGTTCAGATCGGACAACTATATCATATACCTACCATACAAACTGACGAACAACATCAAGTCCTGGAATAAAAACTTTTTTATTTAACAAGATATTGTCCAGAAATTTAGCATAGACTATTATTCTAGTCCACGTTACATTATCCAAAAAGATGTTTCAGATCGGACCACTATATCATATAGCTGTCATACAAACTGACGAACAACATCAAATACTTATATGAAAAACTTGTTTATTTGACAAGATATCGTCACGAAATTTGGCATAGATTATTATTCTAATCAACGTTACAATCTCCAAAAAAAATTTTTGCAATCGGACCACTATATCATATAGCTGCCATACAAACTGAACGATCAAAATCAAGTTGTACTTGTAGTATGGATACTTTTTTATTTGTGAAGGATATTCTGCATAGCTTCGGTGCAGCCGATGTTAATGATTTTTCTTTTATTTTTTTTTTCTTTTTATTTATTTTTTTTTTTTGTTTTCCTTAAAATCTTTTTACTCCTTGCTGGGTCTTTTGCCTAAATAGTTTGGCTCAGATTTTTCGTGCAATGTGGCAAGTATGTGTGTTGAAGGTGGCAATTTTCATTTAATAATAATTGATGATTTTTTAATAGGGCGGCATTTGGGAAACTTGCCTTCCTGCAACTTTTTTAGAACTAATTTATTGAGTAAAGCTCGAAGAAAATTGAAAATTGCCGGTTGTGGTGAAAACTAGTTAAGTTACAAATGATTACATAAATGTGTATGCATGTTGTTGTTTGTGGTGTTGTAACATATTTCATATGCATCTAATTTAATAATAGATAACGGTAGCTGATAACCCCTTCACATTTGCAATTCTATGTATAGAATTCAAAAACAATTCATGCATTTACATACATATGTATATACACACATACATTCACACATAAATCCATACACACATACATGCAAATATAGACACACACGTGTTTAAGGTTTGCTGTTATTCACTTAATAATAATTTTAATCAACTTTAAAGGCACCTCTCACCCTTGCTACACGTCTGCGGCACTATCATCTATAAATATTGCGCAAAATATTGAATGCAAATTCCAAATATTGAAATAGACACACGTCACACGCATCGAACAGCAACACTGTCAACTCGGCTCCACTCCAACATTTTACTTACACACACGCGCTGCTAAATATAATTTCCATGATTGGGATTTGTATTTGTATTTGTGTGGTAAATGTGTTGTTTTTGCAAAACAAGAACACAGTTCACGGGGCGCAGACAAAACTCAAAATTGTTTACATTTTTACATTATTCAGTCATCCGTAAGCGACAACAACAATAATAATAATAAGGACGTCATCGGCGCATAATTTGTTCCACGATTTTCTTTAGTTGTGTGTGTTGGCTCCAATCTTTATTGCTTTTAAGGTCCACTTTGCTAGATTGTAGCTTACATTTGCGCAGCCAAAAAATATTTATAAACAGCAGGTATATAGACCAAGAAGGCACGTGCCACTCTACCAAAATAGTTTGGGTTAAGTCAGAGCCTTTTGTTGCAAGATATACGACAGAAATGATAGTTTTCTCGCAAAGACTTCTGTTAACTGAAAACAGAGGTCCACCGAATATCTCCGCCGTATTCTGGGTCCAACAGCGATCAGAATGAGACTTCACATTCAACTGGCACAAGGTCAGCTTTCTCCATATTTGGGTTTAAAACCTAACCACCACAATATTCTACTGAGAATCGAGCGCAAGAGCATAATAAAGCGAACTCCAAGGGTTTACTGCACCCTGTGATAGACTCCAGTTGTGCCCTCATTCGGCTCATTACTGGTGACATTTTAACTTTAATGCCTTTTCATTAGGAAGAAGACTCTCACGGAAAGTGTTATAATTTACTTCAAGCTGTATATTACAACACTATTTTCTGATTAAACTATACCTGAAAGCAAAGCCTTTACATAAGAAATAGTGAATTTTATTGATTTTATTCGGAGTAAATGCTTATTCCTCGTGACCCGATGGGGGGTAGTCGGTAGTTTCCAAGGTACCGAATTTGAATAGCTGAATAAATTGTCGGTTGACTGCTAGAAAACTGTTCGACCTCAAGTTTATACGTAAAAATATGCCTTCCAAAGCTCTTGACGCATTGTTCTTAAAGATGGGCGCAATATCATTACATAGGATTGTTTTTTATATGAATCCTTTAACTCTTAAGGAGCGATTTTAAATTTGCGAATTTTTGTTAGGGAGTGTTAGATGATTGTCCATTTAGCACACGAATTTTCGTCATAATATTGTACTGTGCTGAGAGAACTAAGTGACATCTGCATATTTTAAGCACAACACATTACCTTCGATGAATTGACGAAGCTGTGAATAATGCTTTACGCTAAGATTACTCTCAAGATAATGCTAAAAACCCTAGCACTTCAGTTATATAAGCATACTCAATATATAACATAAAAAATAAAACTATGCGTTTTTATAAGCAGCACTATGTGCTTTGTTGAGCTTTATTACAAAACTGAAAAACTTAACTTTAAAGTTTATAAGCTAACCTATGCTTGAGCCGGCCTACGTGACCAAAGATGCTTGGTCAGCTAAAAGGGTTTGCGCGTGTAGCGCTCACCTGCAGCTATTTGGTTTTGGGGGAGAAGACATGGTTGCGCGTGTTTCGCTCACTTAAGAATTTAGCGGATGCGCGTTTAGCGCAGTTGCACTTTGGTTGTAATAGGACTCCAAAGTATGCAAACGGTTTGTATGTTTCTAGCATATAATGTGGGAATGGAATTTATGAAGAAGTTCATAAAATATTGTGTTAACTCCTCCTCCGAAATATCAAGCGTCCCCGCTTGATTAATTAAAAAAATGGGATGTCGTTAAGACTTCTATGCTGCGGCCTTTTAATTACTGGCATTTGAAATGATTCCGGTTTGCTAATAATTATTTCAGGCTTTACGCGCTTTTTGCATCTGAAAATTGCAATTATGGTAAGTACTAGGGCTAATAGCCCAAAATGAGTGAATAAACTGGATTTCACTAAAAGATTCAGAGAACTTATTTTTTTAATGTTTTTTATATTAAGCTCTTTCATAAGTTTTAAGGATAGAACTTCCTCGAACTCTGAATTTGAGTTTGAATGTTGGATTAAAGCAGGCAGTGGTCTCAAGCTATGTTGTTCTAAAGTTGTAAAATTCATGTTATTTATTCTTATAGTTTCATTAAAGATTCTTATCAAATATGATCCTCTTAATTTTCTAGTATTATTATTTGTAGTAATATTTCCTTCGAAATTATTTAAAAGTATTAATCCATTATTTATTTCTACAATATTTTTAACATGTTCCGTATTTGTTACGGTGCACTTATATGGTTTATTCCTTATTAAATTTTTTATACAATTTTCGTTTTCCAAATTAACAATTTGGGTTTGTTTGCAAATTTGTATTTCATTTATTATTTTACAATCTTTTTCTATACCATAATATTCTTCATTACATTTCAGTATTTTTTCAAAATTTATCTTTAAAATAGTTTCGTTTTTACTTAAAGGCTTAATTATAATAGATTTGCAAATTTCTTTACCGGTTTTCGGTATTTTTATCATATAAATTAGTAAGTTTTGTTTTACAGCAATTTGAACATCTGCAAAATTCAGAGATTCTTCTAACGAACCAAATTGCAGATTCTCTTCGACAAAAATTTTATTTATTCTATGAGCTTCTTGATTGTTAATAATAACTGAGTTAATAATGTTCGCTTTAGTTAAATGAATTGCTCTTTTAATATTTTCTAACTCATCTTTGATTATGTCAATTTTAAATTTATATTGAAGTATTAGGGCGGTTTGAAGTTCGTTACTACTTCCTAGAGACTTTATTATTGAGTTGCTAATTTCTGTTATATTGTTTATTCTTTCTAAAATGTTTTTGTTGATTATTAATTGTTGGTTGTTATTCTCGATTATTTCTTTAAATTTGCTGTTGATGGCTATTAAATCGTCATGGTCAGGGTTGCCAGCTATCCATTTCCAGGCTGATCCTATGTAGTCTAGTGATCTTTTATTTTTGTATTTAGGTAAAATGTTATTAATTGTTATGTTGATATTACTGATTTCGTCTGTTATAAATGGGTAAAGAGGGTTGTTAGCTGGAATGTTTCGTATGAAGTTTCTGTTCAGTTCCCGTAATATTGTAGAGTATTCTGTTATGTTTGTCATGTGGATAATCCGGTATGTTCCTGTTTGAATTTTGCCAATTCCTTCCTCCATCATTACGATTTCTGACTGAGTGTAATCTAACACCTCAACCGAACCATCGCTTAAAATAAAGTTCAGGAAAAAGAGAGATCTAAAAATAATAAAAATGTTCTGAGTTAGTTTCGTATGCGGTCCTTGTGAACTATTTTGCCTGATTCTGTTTTTACCGTGGAATGTCTGTTTTCCTTAACTATTTCCTCTTTGTACCTTTTTGAAAGTTTTGTTCCTAATCTTTTATTCTGTTTAACAAAAATTTTGTCTCCTGTTCTATAGTCAATAGTTTCCTTTCTATATTTGTTATGATATTGCAGGTCCTTTTCCTGTTTCTCTTTTAATTTTTCCAGAACCTTTTTCATAGTTTCTTCTCTGTTAGTGGCATTTGAGGTAGGTCTACCGAAGAATATGTCAACGGGTTTTTTTCCTGTAACAGAATGAACAGAATGGTTGTATTCGTTTACAGACCATTCCATTAATTCGTCGAAATTTTTATCAGAGTGTTCCTGTTTTAAGCATCTCATAATTTCTGATATTGTTGAATGGAACCGTTCTATTTGTCCATTCACCTCGCTTTTATAGGGTGGTGCAGTGAATATTTTTATATTGAATTCATTTTCTAACATGAATTTTATTGGTTGAGAATTAAATGTCCTTTCGTTATCGAAAACTATAGCCTTGGGAATTCCAAAATAAAATATTATCTCTCTTAAGGGTTTTTTTATACTGTCTATACTTTTCCCGTCTATTTTCTTTATAATGGCTAATTTGGAAAACTTGTCAATAGAAGTCAGTACTTTATGTTTGTCTGTTGAGAAAATGTCTATGTGAATAGTATGACCTGAATATTCTGGTAAGGGTGTAGCTCCTAATTTTACATTGTTTGGGTGGCGATCATACTTATTTTCTTTACAAACTTTGCATAATTTTGTTATTTTTTTTATTTTTTTCGACATAGCGGGGAAATAATATTTTTCCAAAATCTGTAGCTTATTTTCTTTTTCGTTTCTGTGAGCACGATTATGTTCCTCGATTATTATTTTATCTTGGGCCTCGGTCTGAGTAATATCTTCAACTACTATTTGTGTGAAACGAATTTTGTAATTTGCGAAATGTAGAGGGTAGATTGATTGGATTTTTAGCATAATGGGCTCTGTGGTTTTTATACCATTGATTACCGATGGATTAAGATATTTCTTTAAAAGCGATTTTAGCGATTCTTCATTGTAGGTTGTCTCAGTTATTAAGTGCCTATGGTACGTAGGGAAAACTATTTCGAACTTGTATGAATTTTTGGAATCTTCTGATATGAAAATTTGGTTTTTGAAAACGTTAATGGGTATTTCTACTGAAGAAATTAAATTTTCGGAAGAGCTGTCACTACTGTGGACAGTCATTGAATTTAAGTTAGCGATTGGTGGTCGTGAGAGTAGTTCTGCGACGATGTTTGTGTTGCCTGGTTTATAAATGATTTCGTGGTTATATTCTTCCAATTGTGCCTTCCACCTCTTCATTTTTGCATTAGTATTTTTGTTGCTAAGAGCAAAGGTCAATGGTTGGTGATCAGTGTAAATCTTAACCTTTTTTGATCCGTATAGGAAGCATTTCAGGGACTGTAGTGCCCAAATTATTGCCAACATTTCTTTTTCATTGGCGGCAAAAGTTTCCTCTGCTCTGCTTAGAGTTCTTGACAGAAAGGATATTGGCCTACCGTCTTGGGAGAGTACGGCTCCTAGAGCGTAATTTGAAGCATCCGTGGTAAGCTCAAAAGCTTTTTCGAAATCTGGATAGTGAAGTATAACATCGTCTGATGTCAAGCAATTTTTCAGGTCTTTAAAAGCTTCTATTTGTTGTGCTGTTAGATTTAAAAGTGTCCTTTTAGACTGATTCTTGGAAACTCTTCCAAGCTCTCCTCTCAGTATTTCAGTCAGGGGTTTTGCAATTTGTGCGTACGCCTTTATAAATCTGCGATAATGTCCGGTCATTCCTAAAAAGGAGCGTAAATCATGGACAGTTTTGGGCCGTGGAAAATTTATTATAGCTTCTATCTTTTTTTGTGTAGTGCGAATTCCATTTTGGCCAACTATTATACCGAGGAACTCGATTTCCTTTTTGATAAATTCACATTTATCGAACTGTACCTTTAAATGCGCTTTTTCGAGAGTGTCAAATATAATTGCAAGATTTCTAAAATGGTCTTCTTTACTTTTGCTAAAGATAATTATGTCATCAACATAAACGTAGCACCGAACGCCGATGTGTTTCCGTAGCACATCATCCAAAGTGCGTTGGAAAATGGCAGGCGCATTTCTTAAGCCGAATGGAAGTCGAGTAAATTCGAATTTCCCATTGGCAATAGAGAAGGCGGTCTTCTCAATATCTGCTTCGTTGAGAGCAATCTGATGGAATCCACTCTTAAGGTCAATTGTAGAAAAATACTTATTTGATCCTAGATTAGTTAGAATAGTGGTAATATCTGGAATGGGATATTTATCTGGTATGGTATCCTCGTTCAATTTACGATAGTCGATAACCATACGAAATTTTTTTAATCCTGAGGCGTCTTCTTTCTTCGGTACGACCCATACCGGAGAATTGTAGGGAGATTTCGATGGTCGAATAATGCCATCTTTAAGTAATTCCTCAATTTGTTTGTCTATTTCTTTTTTTAAAGGCATTGGATAGGGGTAAGTTTTGGAATATATTGGTCTATCGCTTTTAGTCCTAATTTCGGCTTTAACGTTCGTGACATATGTTAATTTTTTATCTGGTTCAGCGAATAATGTTGGGCAAGAGTTAAAGAGTTGTTTTAATCTTTCGTTATCTTCGGGACTCAAATGATTTAGCCTTAATGTAGTGTGTGCAATAGAGTTAATTGCTAACTGGTGGATGGGGTATTCATATTTATTGAGTAATGTAAAATAGTTCTCCTTAGTAAAAATTACTGCGTTTAAACTTTTCATTGTATCGTTACCTATTATGGCATCAAAGGTTCTTAACTTGGGCAAAATGTGAAATTTTAATTTACCTATTTCATCACCGAAAACACTGATATTAGCATGATGAGTAATTTTGACGGGTCCACCAACAGAATTTGCAATGAAGGGTTTGTTCGGAATGGGGTTCCTAATATAAGTTGGACTAATATAATTTTTGTTCGATCCGGTATCTAATAAAAATTTTAGTTCATTGCCATTTTTCATTTTGAAACGATAGTATGGCAATGAGGAGTTTAGTCTAAAAAATTGATATTGTCACTAGGGGTTGCTTCAATCTCTTCTTGTTCTTCGTTGTATTCGGGTTGGTAGTCCTGTGAAGACTCGTAGTACCCTTCAGGATATTCTAATATTACATTATTGTATTCTATTGGGTCAGTTTCTGTAACTTCAGTATTGTAGATCCGTTGCATTTTATTAGGAGTCTGTATTATCTGTGATGGTGGTCTCTTACTAGCTTGATTATTATTAGCCTGCGCTGGTCCATTACTAAATGCTTGTGGTTTGTTACTGAATGTTTGCTGCCTATTATAAAATGTTTGATTTTGTTGATACTGAGGCCTATTCTGATAATTTATTTGCTTCGTTTGAACAGAGCGATCAACTTCCATTGGTGTAGGAGGTTTTGGAGGAAGAGGTGGTCTAAAGTTTGGTTGCACTGTGACGTAGTGTCGGTTTTGTCCGTACTGTTGATACGAATTTGGTCTAAGGGATTGGTTGTGAACATTTGTAAGTTCTGGGTAAAAGGGTCTTACTTGGGGTTTGAATGAGTATGACCTTGGTTGATTGTGGCTAATGGGTTGATTGTGGCTAATAGGTTTGGTATTGGTCGGCAAGCGACTGATACTATTTGTATGGTTCGTCCTGTAATTCATGTTGCCTAATTTGAGACACATATTGAGAGCCTGTGGTAAACTGGTTGGTTCCTTTACACTTAACAGACTGGGTAAGTTACCGTTCAGACCTCTTATAAATGTGTCGAGGGCCTTTTCTCTATATGTCGTTGTCATGGCATACAAAGCTTCTTCACCTAACTCCAGGCAATCGATTTTGTCTAGGATAAGCGAGAGATATTGATAGACTTGTTGATAAAATTCTTCAACAGTGCTACCCCGTTGTGCAAGTGTTGTCATTTGATATTCCAACGTGCTAACGTCTCTCTTGTCTGAGTAATGTAACATCAGACATTTTTTTATCTTACCCCAATTTAATGGGGTGCGGTAAGACTCAAGGGCCGTGTCGGCTTCGCCAACTATCTTGTGTCTTATTGTATGCAGGATAGCAAAATATTTTGGGGTGTTCTTATTCTGTCCGTACATTAATAATATTCTATCTACCGATTTCCGCCATGAACTGAATTCTCCGTTTTTACCCGAAAATTCTCTTAAACATTTTACCACATCTGGAACTCTTTCGGATGCGTCCACGTTAATGCTAAAATCTACAGGATGTTCAACTTCTTCTTCGATTTGTGGGTGTAATATGGTCGAAACTGTTTCCGATATTAACGAAACGAGTTCTCTTTTTTGATTAGGAGTGAAAGTGGAAGGGATGTTAGGAGGGGAAACGTTAGTGCTGGATGAGTGCAGATTTAATCTCGACAATGTCGATGCTATCTGTTCTTCCTGACTCATTTTGTTCACTTGTTTCTGATTATTTAAAAAAAAATATATTTTTTTTTTTCTTCTTTTTTTTTTTTTTTTTTTTTTTTTCAAAGTTATCTTTTCTTTTGTTATAACAATAATTATTTCCTTTCACATAACCTTACTTACTAATAATCTTAATATCAAACTTACATAAATATCATTTGCATTTTCCTGTGTTGATAGTGTTTCCTCCTTTGTGTGATTAATTTAGATTTCTCCCCTTGTAGTGGTATTTGTTGTATTGGTTCTATTTGATGAATTAATTTAAATCTTTCCTCTTGTAGTTGTATTTGTTGTATTCGCTGGATTAGTTTAAATCTTTCCTCTAGTAGTTGTATTTGTTGTATTGGTGCTTGATGAATTAATTTAAATCTTTCTTCTAGGAGTTGTATTTGTTGTATTGGTTGTATTTGATGAATTAACTTAAATCTTTCCTCTTGTAGTTGTATTTGTTGTATTCGCTGGATTAGTTTAAATCTTTCCTCTAGTAGTTGTATTTGTTGTATTGGTGCTTGATGAATTAATTTAAATCTTTCTTCTAGGAGTTGTATTTGTTGTATTGGTTGTATTTGATGAATTAATTTAAATCTTTCCTCTTGTAGTTGTATTTGTTGTATTCGCTGGATTAGTTTAAATCTTTCCTCTAGTAGTTGTATTTGTTGTATTGGTGCTTGATGAATTAATTTAAATCTTTCTTCTAGGAGTTGTATTTGTTGTATTGGTTGTATTTGATTAATCTTTTCTTTTATAGTTGTATTATTTTACACTTGTTTAATTTATTCTAAATTTCCCCGTCACGCACTTTTTATTCAATGTATTTGTATTAACTTATGCTTTTCGTTCGGCTGGGTTGATACTGCCCGTCCTTTTTCCGAAAGGTACTAAGGGGCCGAGTACGAAATGTTATTTAGGTTTAGTCCGCGAGTATAAAAAATATTATTATTTTTTCCTCACGGTCCCTGCTCGGGCGCCACATAAAAAATAAAACTATGCGTTTTTATAAGCAGCACTATGTGCTTTGTTGAGCTTTATTACAAAACTGAAAAACTTAACTTTAAAGTTTATAAGCTAACCTATGCTTGAGCCGGCCTACGTGACCAAAGATGCTTGGTCAGCTAAAAAGGTTTGCGCGTGTAGCGCTCACCTGCAGCTATTTGGTTTTGGGGGAGAAGACATGGTTGCGCGTGTTTCGCTCACTTAAGAATTTAGCGGATGCGCGTTTAGCGCAGTTGCACTTTGGTTGTAATAGGACTCCAAAGTATGCAAACGGTTTGTATGTTTCTAGCATATAATGTGGGAATGGAATTTATGAAGAAGTTCATAAAATATTGTGTTAACTTATACAAGGTTTGTTCGGAAAGTAATACGGCTGAGTCGATTTAAAAAAAAAATATATTGAACCATTCGTTACAATTCTGTAAAAACTTTCAAAATAGGCTCCCCTCGCGATTTCCAAGCATTGATGGCGTTACGGAAGGCATTTTTCGGAATAGCCTTGAGAGCCGAGGTGATTGCTGCTTATATCCCCTCTGTCTTCTGAAAATGCTTGCTTTTCATCGGCCTTTTCACGCAAGGAAACAAAAAAGTCCAGGGGACCTGTGATAACGTTATTCAAAAATTGGGGGTCACTTTCACACATGTTAAAATTTTCTTGGCACACTTCCACTCGCCGCAATTTCTGGTCGTCAGTTCAAATGCTCCATCACAATGTCATGAAGCACAGATTTTGATAAATTTACCATCGAGGCAATTAAATGTGCACTTAGTCGACGGTCTGAGTTTAAAACTTTGCGCACCCAAGTCACATTGTCGGTGTTTGTCGAAGTCGCAGGTCTCCCAGCACGGCCTTCATTAACGACCTCTTTCCCGGCTCTCCAAAAAGGCCTGGTGTCATCGAAACACTCCACTTCTTGCTAAAGAAACATCTGGGTAAGCCGGCTTGATCTTATCAAACGTCTCTGTCGCAGTTTTACCGAGCTTCACACAGAGTTTAATCGTGTACATCTGCTTTAAGGGGTTAGGGGTAGTCAGAGGCAGGAAAAAATGAGAGTTTTCGGTATTTTTTTTTTGCTACTAAATCATGTTATTTTACAAAAGTAGTAATATATCACTATTATAAGATGTGTTGACTTGAAGTCACGAAAATTTCAAAAAAAAAAATTTTATTTCCAAAATTATAGTTTTTTGTGTTGACCCTGTTCCAAAAAAAGGTACTTGCAAGGTGACAAGCATAAGCCCTTAGAGATTCATCTAAAAACAATCGGACAAAAAAAAATAGTTTTATAAATAGATAATCCCGGGCCTGATTGAAGGATTTTATTTTTTTTTTATTCAAAATTAACAAAAGGCGGCCTCAGGAAATTTTTTTCTAAATTTTTGGGAAAAAATCAACAGTTAATTGGTCTTAAAAAATTTAAATTTTCGAAAAAATAAAAATCCTTCGATCTGGCCGGAGATTATTATGTATTCTAAAAGCTGTCTAAACTTCATTAAAATCTACTGAACGCTTTTCGAGTTACCGTAGTCACCGATTCAAAAAACATAGTTTTGAGAAAAACGCGTTTAAAGTTTCACACTAGCGCTTTGAAGTGCCCGATTTCTCTTTCTTATTTCTCGAATAACTCAAAAACTAATTATCGGATCAACGTGAAATTTTCAGGGAATATTTTTAAGATATTACACTTAACGAAAATGCAAAACAAAAAATAATTTTTTGAAAATTCTAACTACCCCTAACCCCTTAACGAACGCTGCATTTTCGGCTTGCACCACTCACAGAAACACGTCGCGCGAAAATGTTTCTCCTGAATCTCCAGGTGCTCGGAGACAACTGACCAGCTCGTTCGTTAGCTAAGAACGTCCTCTGCCAAATCCTCAGAAAATCAGTTCTATTACTTTCCGGACAAACCCTGTATATAGCTTCTCCATGTGCATTCATGACTATAATTATCAATGTAAATGACGGGGAATGCCAAGTAACTAATTAAAATGTCGTAAGCGTTGCTGACTATGGAATGTTCATTACAAGTGACCCTAGGAGACTGCTGTCTACTAAAAAAAATATAATAAACATTAATTACATAATTTTAGTTTATTAAGGCTTTAGTAAAAGTAAGCAAAACTGTGGTTTGTTGTTCTAAAGGGAACCAGAAAAAGCTATTTACTAATATAAAATAAAAAATCAGCGCTACGAACTGAGTTGATTCAGCCAGGTCCGTCTGAGTCGAGTATACGAATACGCGAATTTGACGGAACTACCGATATTGGACTACTTAATATCATGTTCTAGTATAAAAACTTGTTTATTTGAAAAGACATCGTCACGAAATTTGGGATGGCTTATGATCTTAGACAATGCTACAATATCTGAATAAATTATCTAAATCAAACTACTATATCACAAAGCTTTCATACAAAGTGAACGATCAAAATCAGAATAAATATATTTTTATGCTATAAAAAATGCACCTGTGTAGGGTATTCTAGCTTCGGTGTAACTAAATTTGAAAATTCTTTCTTGTTTATAGTACTTTTATTAGTTTTAAGCTGCCTCAGATCGGCTTACATGTTGTATGTGAAGCTTTTTTATCCCAAAAATTTCTCTTTTTTCGATATTATAAAAGTCAAAATTTGCCTGGATATTTATAAATCGCGAATTATTCCACAAACTCCTCGCATGAACCAGCTTAGCTGCCGCACGTGTAGAGTGACCAATTTGGTGTCACTCTTCCACTTGAGCGCCTGTCTCCCAATATTTTCCGCCAAATAAAAGTTCGCCATTCACGCGTTTGAGCTGCCACAGAGTGTCCATGCGAAAATACTTTGTTAACAATTTATTTCATTTTATTTTAAGAGACACGAGTATGCCGCTGGGCAGCATGTCTCCGAGCCTCACCACCAATTTCATTTATTTTTACGCATTTCTCATCATGCATATGCTGGACTTATTTGCTCGGTTGCAACACATATGGTCTGGCTTCCAAAGTGCCCAAAATTATTTTTACTAATTTTGCAAACTCCCACATGCCCACACACTCTCGTATGCTAAAAAAAGCAATTTGCCGCGACGGATCTCTCCCTATTAAGCTTTGCTAATTGAATCCATTATGAGTGCGGAAAATTGTGAATGCACAGTAACTTGCAAAGAATGACCACAACTTAATTAAAAGACAACTAATCATTTATTATAATAATACATCACTAATTTTTGCTCGCTTTTTGCGCTTCTATTTGCAGAATTTTCGTGAACAGATCGCTGCACTTGGAGAATATTAAATTCTATGGCTTCGATATGGACTACACTTTGGCGGGTAAGTGTCTCCGCTACTAATTAGTTCTTAATTGCATGCAGAGTGTTGCTCGCGCGGAAATAAGTGGAATTTTTCTCCATTATTGTAAGGGAAATTACTAAGAAATTAACAATGGGAGTTGGATTCGACAACTCAACCTTATCGCATAATTTCCCGAGTGTATTTCGAACAAAAAAAAATTAATAGAAAAGGAGATCCAAACTGGTTTAATATTAGAGAGAAATCACGGAGTAATAAATTTATAATTGTATTAGGTTGTCAAAAAAGTCTTGCGGTATTTTCGCTAGTTGGCGCTGAAAGCGCGTAGTTCTAGTTTTATTCGTCGTATCGAGTCATGCTATACCTTTTTGAAAAGCTCATTTCACGCGCTAACACGTGTTTGATTGATTGTCGTTTCTTTTAAGTCGTTCGTGAGTTATGGTGTCACAAACATGGAGCAAAATAAAGAGAAAATACGGCATATTTTACAGTACTACTACGATAAAGGCAAAAACGCATCTCAAGCCGCCAATAAAATTTGTGCAGTTTATGGACCCGATACAGTTTCCATTTCCACCGCACAACGATGGTTTCAACGTTTTCGTTCTGGTGTAGAGGTGGTCGTACATAGATGCGCCACGCTCCGGAAGGCCTGTCGTCGAAAATTGCGATAAAATCGCTGAATTGGTCGAAAGAGACCGGCATAGTAGCAGCCGTAGCATCGGTTAAGAGCTGGGCATGAGCCATCAAAAATTCATTTCAATTTCAATAAAAAAAAATTAAATAAAAATACCGCAAGACTTTTTTGACAACCTTCATTTGTGCGACACATCTCAAGTATGGCTTGTCCTACTATATATTCACGTTTGAAGTCCAGATATTTGATGCTTTTTTCGATTATTCACCGAAGTCTGGAGGGCAAAAGCCCAAATAACCTCACAAAGGCTAATAACGCGATTGCCGAACTAGGTACTATCCCTTGAAAACAAAGGCCGATCAAACTGTTTTTGGCTTAACCTATTTCTTTAGCTCCTACCATTGACCGAAATATCGGCGATTACTTTTAATCTTTCTTTTTCGAGATGAAAATGTGATGGTTTTGCCAAAAAACATTCCTAACCTCATTGTCGTTACAAATCTATTCTAACAGAGCTCAGTATACTATCCATACAAGAACTTGTTATTCATCGTTCAGTTCCTATGGTAGTTATATGCTATAGTTTTCTAAATGTGCCAAATTTCGTAAAGATTTTCCTGTTAAATAAAAAGTTTTCGATACAAGGATCTGAGTGTGATCGTTCAGTTTGCAAGGCAGCTATACCATATAGTGGTTTGAATACGGCAGTTCCGACAAATTACAGCATCTTGGGGATAAAAAGTCGTGTCGTCGTATACCATACACTAACAAACTAACAGATAAACAGACCGGCATGCCTAAATCGACTCAGCTCGTCACGCTTATCAATTATACATAACCTTCATAGATTCTCCAACGTTTCATTTTGAGTGTTACAAACATCTTGACAAACTTGATACACCCTGTTCAGGGAATAAATAGATTCTTAAGTTCTTTCAACTAATTTGGCGACTTTCATCATTTTAGAATACAAATCGCCACAATATGAACAACTCGGCTTCGATTTGGCCAAGGAGTGCCTTGTCAATGACGGTTATCCCAAAGAGATTTTACAATTTGAATATGATCCCTCATTTCCGGTACGTGGCCTGTGGTTTGACACACTCTACGGTAATCTCCTGAAAGTTGACGCCTACGGCAATATATTGGTATGTGTGCGTGGCTTCGAATTTCTCAAACAGTAAGTAAATAACATATAAACTCCACAATATGCTAAAATATCTAATTTATTTTCATTCTTCTTATTTTTCTTCAACCTTTAGCCACCAAGTTTACGAATTGTATCCCAATAAATTTTTGAAATTGGACGAAAAGCGCGTCTATGTGTTGAACACTTTGTTTAATTTGCCTGAAACCTATTTATTGGCATGTTTGGTTGATTTCTTCACCAACAGTTCGGAGTATATAAGGTGAGTTTTTTACATACATATGTATGTGGGGATTTAAAATTTAAATAGTTAGATTTTTAATTTTTTTTTTGTTTAGAATAGTTAAATTGAAGCTAAAGTTTAGTTTCTTAAATATAATTGTAACTTTTTTCTTGAGTATTTTGAGTGTGTTGCTTTTATTTACTATTTACTTTTTTATATTATTTACATATATACTTACATTCCAACTGCATTACTTCAACATTTATTAACTACTTGGCGGTGGCAGTAAAAAATGTTTATTGCACAATAAAATCAAAGCGACAAAACAACTTTTATTGATGAATGGCGACGTTGTAAAACTAAATACTTTTATTGTAATTATCAACCACATACATATATGTAGGTACATGTATCTCATAAATAAATCACTAAAGATTATAGTCTAGAATATAGTTACTGCTGTGATTTCGTCTACAGCGCATCTGACAAAGTGTTATTAGACATTCCGACATTCTTCCAAGATTTAAAGAAATAATACATATATACTTTCGACATTATCTAAAGCTTGACTACTCATGATATATCGCAAACTCGAGTTTATTAACTACTTTGGTGTTTAGCACTAAACATTATAACCAGACACTGTTAAGATTCACAGTCCTTTAAACTCGCCTTTCCTTTAAATCGCCTTAAACACCGTTTTCGATTAGAGTTTATGAACTGTTTTAATAATTAAAAAAAATTAAGACTCAAATACTAAAGCTGGAGCTTAGGAACTGATGCTTTCCGATTTATACAAGCCCTTTTTCTCCTTCTTTTTTAAATTACATAGAAAAAGTGAAATTGATTTTGAGGTTTTAAGATTAAACTCAAAATATTAAACTCGAGTTTATAGTCCATAACTCTAAAAAAGTCTTAATAGAAGTAAACAAAAAATGTTAGTTTAATTGTAGAGTTCTTTAATCTCAAAATCGTATTATATTCAGAATAATAAGTAAACATTTATATTGAAAAATAATATCTTTTTAAGATTTGGATCCACATTCGAATTTATGAATTAATAAATTCCGATTTATATAAATTCTATGCAATTCTTTTCAAAAATACACAAAACACAAATATGTTAGTTTCAGAGTTTCTTAAACTCACAGTCTTAAACTCGAGTTTATGAATTATTACATTCAGATTAATACATATCAATTTTTTGTTTCGAAAAATATCCAAAAAATGTGAAATTAATTTCGGAGTTTCTTAAACACAACATGCTAAACTCGAGTTTATGGATTATTACATTCAGAATAAAACATTTTAATTTTTTGTGTTGAAAAATTGTAAAATTAATTACAGAGTTTCTTAAACTCAACATTTTAAGCTCGAGTTTATGGGCTATTACATTCAAGATAATACATATCCATTTTTTGTTGAAAAAAAAAACACAACAAATGTGAAATTGCATTCAGAGTTTCTTAAACTCACAATCTTAAACACGAGTTTATGAATTATTACATTTATAAAATAATACAAATACATCTTAAACTCAAGTTTATGAATTTTTACATTCAGAATAGTCGAATAATTTCGGAGCTCCTTAAACTCACAATCTTAAACTCGAGTTTATGATTTATTACATTCTCAGTAATACCTTTTGATTTATAGGAAATCAATTTCAAAGTTTCTTAAACTCAATATTTTAAACTCGAGTTTATGAATTATTACATTCTCAATAATACCTTTTAATTTATAGAAAATCAATTTCAGAGTTTCTTAAACCCACAATCTTAAACTCGAGTTTATGAACTATCACATTCCGATTCATACAAGCTCTATACAATTCTTTTTAAAATATACAAGAAATATGAAATGAATTTCCGAGTTTCTTAAACCCACAATCTTAAACTCGAGTTTATGAACTTTTACATTCCAATTCTTAAAAACTCTAAATAATATATTTTTTTTGCTAAATAATATATGTTTCCGACTACCACTTGATGTAGTCAACTATATAATTGTCTACCTATGTACCTTTTGCAAAAATTACTAATTTACTCAATTAAAATTTTGTAATTTTAATTATACCTATTGAGTTTGTATTCAATGCTAGTTTTCAGAGGTAGAATTGCTAATTTTGTAAAAAAAAATACGGCGTTAATTGAATATTCAATAAGATACTAGCTAAGCTGTAGTGTAAAAAACGAAGTAAAACCTTCGCAAGGGAAATGAGCTAAATTTCACAAGAAAACTTCCACCAAAAAAAGCTCTGTGTTGCTTAATTAACTAAAAATTTTAAGAAATCCCATTAAAATATGTAAGAGAAAATTGCTGCGAACTGCAGGTGACAAACGTAAATCTTCGCCAACTTGAAAACTGTTAACTATTTAAGTTCAAAAGTTTAACAACGAAATATGGCAACTTTCCAACTAGCGAGCTTTTCGCTGTTGAAACGCGAAAATGTTTTCTTTGTTTACATTTGCATAGTATTTTTGACACAAACAACTACAACTTCCAAAAATTATAATGTTTTTTTTTTTTGCTTCATCTTTTTTAGCGAAAAGACTGGTGTCAAGGCTGGCGAGCTTTTCATGTCCTTCAGGTCGATTTTCCAGGACGTGCGACGTGCCATCGACTTCGTACACATAAAGGGCAATCTTAAACAGAAGACAATCGAGGTATTTCAAAACTTTTTCATTCCAAAGCATTCGAAAATTAACTGATTCCTTCAAAACTCTCTAGAACTTGGATTACTATGTCAAGAAGGACCCACGCCTGCCTATGGTACTGTCACGTATACGGGAATCCGGCGCCAAAGTCTTTTTGCTCACCAACAGCGAATACAAATACACTGACATATTGATGTCGTATTTGTTCGATTTCGAGCATGGCGCGCGACCCGACGAGCCACACCGCAATTGGAAGACCTACTTCGATGTGATTGTGGTGGATGCGGCGAAGCCACTGTTCTTCGGCGAAGGTACCATACTCCGACAAGTCGATACGAAGACGGGCGCCTTGAAGATCGGCACACACATGGGACCACTACAGCCGGGCAAAGTGTACTCGGGTGGTTCGTGTGAGGTCTTCACCAATTTCATTAATGCCAAAGGCAAGGATGTGCTCTACGTTGGTGATCACATATTCGGTGATATATTGAAATCGAAAAAGATACGTGGTTGGCGTACATTCCTGATTGTGCCCGAACTCGTGCAGGAGCTGCATGTGTGGACGGACAAGTGTCAGTATTTTGCAGAGTTGCAGCATTTGGATGTGATGCTCGGTGATATGTATAAGTAAGTAAATCATATTTCATACCAAAATGTATGTCCACATAAGTAACCGTTATGTTTACACATTAGAAATTTGGACTCGAGCGCCAAGGAGAAACCAGATATCTCAAAATTACGCTCCAGCATACGTGATGTCACACATAAAATGGACATGGCCTACGGCATGATGGGTTCACTCTTCCGCTCCGGTTCACGGCAGACATTCTTCTCCAGTCAAGTATCCCGTTATGCCGATTTGTATGCGGCAACCTTCCTCAACCTCTACTATTATCCCTTCTCGTATATGTTCCGTGCACCGGCTATGCTGCTGCCGCACGAATCGACGGTGACACACGAGCAACGCTTCCACATGGAGACGCCGTCAATACAGCGCTCACGCAGCAAGAACGAAAGCGTGGATGGCGCGTTAAGTACGATTTCATCGCCAACCGAGAAGGCGCAGGAGGCCATAGCGAACATTGAGCGCACCGAGGGCAAGGAAGAAGAAATCGAAAAATTGACCGAGGAAATTAAGGTGAGCTAACTATTTTTTTGGAGTGAAATTAGTTGAAAGTGGTTAAAAAGTGATTGCAACGGAAATCCGTCACGCTCATAACTTTTGGAACGCTGCCGTTTTAAGTATTAAACCGATTTGCTTAATATTTCCGGATTTTTCGTTGTAAAATATGTTTGATAGAATAAAAAAGAAAGAGAGTTGCCACCTTATTGCAATTTTGGGTTGGCAAAAAGTATATATTAAAGAATCGTTACAATACGAATGTCAAAATTAATAGAGTTGGGAAAGTTTAAAATTCAAAATAAATTTTCAAAAAGGGTTGCCAGCTAATTAATATTTTTTAATATACTGAAATAGATAAAATAAAATAATGTTTACAATATTGATATCACACTAAAGAAATTTTGAGAATACTAGCAAATAAATATACATATTTATATACATTGAACAGGATTGTTGCCATATCGTAAAAATTTTAATTGAATGAAATAAAAATAAAATTGTTAAATTTATTATTCATTACAATAAAGGCATCAAAAAAAGGTGTATGAAAGTATATGTAGAAAATATTTTTAAGCGGTGTTGCCACTTGTCTGAAATATTTATGTAAAACAGGTTTAAAATAAAGAAACAATACTATATTAGTTTCAAAATTAAGAGATTTAAATGGCTTACAATTGAAATTTTTTTGAAAGAGAGTTGCCAACTGTCTAAATTTTATTTTAATAATTTATTTAAAATTAGTTATATAATAAAATATTCTTTGCCAGAGTGAAATACCCCAAATACCCATCACCGACCTATTGAATATATTTCATTAATCTATCCTCTCTCTTACAGTCCATGAATTCAGCCGGTTCAACCAACTCCACAGTGCCACATACACGTCCGCCAACGCCGCAAACGGTGACGCACACACACGACGAAGACTACTCGGAGGAGGAATCCGATCAGTATCCAAAGTGTTCATGCCAGCGACAGCAGGACGACACCGACTAGAGTCGGAAATGTATTTGGCTGGCATAACACTAATTCAATATTGACAGTTTGGACGCTGCAGTGAAGCAAAAAGAAAAAATAAAATAA
The DNA here is from genome assembly GCA_037783105.1 of Bactrocera zonata. NCBI lineage: Eukaryota > Metazoa > Arthropoda > Insecta > Diptera > Tephritidae > Bactrocera > Bactrocera zonata. Next base: position 26,868 of record JBAWJQ010001168.1, on the reverse strand, counting down.
AAATATATAGGGTGATGACAAATGCTGCAGCTTTGAACGCATTTCTGCGATCCATTGTTATATGACAGAGATTTTTCATTCAATGCGACGATTTTATAAATGATTTTCCTTTTTTACACAACCTGAGAATTTAATTTGTAATTGTTTATTTAGTATAACTAATGTACCTTTGTTTTAGTTTCGTACGCAAAACCATTTTTTTATGTTAATTATATTGTTTTAGATAAACCATAATTGGATAAAATGAAATAAACAACATTTAACATATTTCGCACTCATTTTTCATTCGATTTTAAGTAGTTTCTGCGGCAACGAATTTGAATAAAAAAATTTGAGCTAAAAAAAAATAATAATTCTTAAGAACTTTCAGAAATGCGTGGCTTCCAAATGTTAATAAAACTGCCAAAAAAGGCTATTGAAAAAAGTACCCCCACTTGGATCACCCGTTATATTTCAGACATACCATTTTTAAGGTTAGATTATTAGAAACCAACATCAAAGGGCTATTGGAATTTTGCAGTAATTACTTGAAGGTTAGAACGTTCGGATTATATATTTCATAAACGGAATGAAAGAAATTCTTCTTCAGGAATAAATAGAAAATATATTTCGATTCGGTTTAGAAAGGATCTTGTACGCTGGTGATTGCACGATAATGGCGTCGGGCAACGGGATCGTTAAGAAAGATAATGAACTCCTCTCCAAACAGTTTCTGCTGGGGTGTTTTCGTAGAAGCGAAAACGTCTCCTAGCAGCATCAAGAGAACCTTCCCAACCACGTCCACGACATAAGACAATACGCCAACCAGACTTCATACGCAACTAACTTCAGACATGCACTGACCGCCATTCACAGTAGAGCCATAAATATCTTTACTGACTTCCTCTCAGTAAATGTCGTACTTGGAGTCAAAGCACCACCCATTGCAGACCACGAGCTCGAGTTGCCGCGGGAATCGAGAGTGACCCTTGCGCAGTTTTGTTCTGGTTACTTTAACAGGTTACACTCCTACTTATCCAGAATCGACCACGACATAGCAAATATGTGTCCAGCATGCAGTCCCCGCATGGCTCTAACCAGCTCTTTGCATGCTCAGCTAACCCTACACATTTGACATCCCCCTCTCATTGGTGCGATCCCGTCGAAACAACACATATCCTGGACCTACACCTAAAGCGCTACCCGAAAACGTAGTCAGCATGATTTTCTAGCTTTTTAACGGAATGTTCAGTCATTTGTCATTACCCATCGCATTGGGAATGTGCTGATGTTATTTAAAGTCCTTAACTCGGAAAATCTGAACATCTGGTTAATTCTTAGCGAACAATTAGTCTACTGGTAATTACTTTGAAAGTATTCGAAAGAATATTTTTTCGGATGCCTTGTGGTTGTTGGAAGACAAACAGCTTATTCCGAATCATCAGTTTGTCTTCAGAAAATTGCATGGCACAATTGAATAATGTAATAGGGTAGAGCACTTTATAACTGATGCTATAGAAAATAATATATACTGCACTGCTGTGTTCCTTGATGACCGCCAAGCATACGGCAAAGTCTGGCATCTAGGCTTATTATTGAAATTAAATGAAAAACTGGCAATACCTTGTATGCTGCTAAAGTCTTGCCGATTGTGCAGGACCTTCTACGTTAGATGCCATGATGCTGAGTCGGATTTGAGACCTGTTCGTGCTGCCGTACCCCAAGGCAGTATACTCGCCTCTGTGTTCTACATTCTTTATACAGCCAACATTCCAGTGATCAACTCTGATTCTAACTGCAATCTATGCTGATGATACTGCATTGCTAGCGCCAAGTGGCAACCCTACTACTACTTCCAGAAAACTGCATATGCAATGGAATGCTCTAGAACCGTGGCTCATCAAATGGAACATTGACATAAACACCGAAAAATCTGTAGAAGTAGTAAACACCCTCAGTTGTTATCAATAAAACACATGCCCAAAAAATTTGGGGATTGCAACTGACAAGAGGCGCACTTGGAAGGATCACGTAAAAATAAAAAGAACTCGGCCAAAACTAAATTTGGCCCAGCTAGACTGGTTCCTTAGGCCAAGATCGCGCCTCAGAGGGAAGAATAAGTTGATAATTTATAAAGTCATACTAGCGGGATCATTCAATCGAAGAATTCAGCAGACGTTACCTCTCTCATTTGGAGCATCATGAAAATATGTTTGCGATTCCCCTATTGGACAATAGCTTACAACGTAGAAGATTGAAAAGATAATACTCGCTAGACCTGCCTTTTCGTTTCCATTAATGTATAAAATTTTATTTATTTTTTTATTTAATTTAATTTTAATTGTTTTTTATTTAATGTCATACTAATTCATGCTCATTGTGTTTTATAATTAAACAAATTTTGAATATATTGAAATTTCAAAAAAAAAAATCTAACCAATTAAGGAAAAAAGAATATTTTTTTCTCCATTACATACATTAGATATTTAAATAAATTAGTACATAAAAACTTTGCATATGATGTAGAAGTTAACATATGAAATATGTATGTAGTGTATTTTATATATTTGGTAGTAATTAGAGTCGTACGAATTTTTCATAAAAATTTCATATAGAAGGAAAAAAAGATGATCGAATAATTAATAATTAGCATTTCGATTTAGACATATATTTGTACAATACTAGATGCGTTGGTGTTTAACATAAATTAATCTGTTTCCATATAATTATAAGGGGTTCCTTTATACATACATGACGGGAAAGTTCAATAACACTTGCTTATTTGCTGATTATTTAGAGAAAAAAATTGTTGTGAAATATTAAAAAACATTTGCTGCTATTTAGCCGTTAGAATGAGTTAAGCGTTCTTATGTGATATACCTATATATTTGATTCACAGTGCTATAATCAATTATATACTCATTTCATTTATAAGAAAATATTAAGAATAAAATTTCGAAAATTTCGATTTCATAAAAAATATCTCTTAATTTTCTTGAGACTATTAATAACAAACTCTCTATCAACGCTTCAGACTTACTGACTATTGCAGTGTTTTTCAAGCCAAGGTTGATGCCATTAATGTAGCTATAGATTTACTGCTTTAGCAGGGCGGCGATACTAGGCTTGAGCTTACTACTAACCGTGCATTTTGGGCTAGTTAACCTCATTATCAATGGCGTTGAGCCACTTTTTGTGATAAGACCAGTGTGGGTGACAGGCAATAGCGGATCGCAGGTAACTGTAAAGCTGATGAGCTGACAAGGATAGGCACCCTAGCACCCCTATCAATTGAATGGCAACGGTTCGGTACACCTCTCTCCTCGTGTGTTATACTACCGGATAACTGGGCTTCGCGAATACTTGATTAGTGTGCCAAGATCGTTCGTAAGAGATCCATCGAGCTTCCCTCTGTAAAGCTAGCCCCTCCCTAGTTTTTCGCCCTAGATCGATCGTAAGAGATCCTGCGAGCTCTTTCCCGATGTAAGGCCAGCCTCTCCCTATTTGTAGGGATTCTAATAGGTCATTGCCTTATCGGCGTCCATGTTTAGCACTAAACATTATAACCAGACACTGTTAAGGTTCACAGTTCCTTAAACTCGCCTTTCCTTTAACTCGCCTTAAACACCATTTTCGCTTAGAGTTTATGAACTGTTTTAATAATTAAAAAAAATGTAAGACTCAAATACTAAAGCTAGAGCTTAGGAACTGATACTTTCCGATTTATATAAACCCTTTTTCTCCTTTTTGGTTAAAGTACATAGAAAAAGTGAAATTGATTTTAGGGTTTTAAGATTAAACTCAAAATATTAAACTCGAGTTTATAGACCATAACTCTACAAAATTCTTTATAGAAGTAAACAAAAAATGTGAGTTTAATTTTGGAGTTCTTTAATCTCAAAATCGTATTATATTCAGAATAATACGTAAACATTTATATTGAAAAATAAAATTTTTTTTTAAATAAATTTTGGATCCACATTCGAGTTTATGAATTAATAAATTCCGATTTATATAAATTCTATGCAATTCTTTTCAAAAATATACAAAACACAAATATGTTAGTTTCAGAGTTTCTTAAACTTACAGTCTTAAACTCGAGTTTATGAATTATTACATTCAGATTAACACATATCAATTTTTTGTTTCGAAAAATATCCAAAAAATGTGAAATTAGTTTCCGAGTTTCTTAAACTCAACATGCTAAACTCGACTTTATGGATTATTACATTCAGAATAAAACATTTTAATTTTTTGTTGTGAAAAATGTAAATTAATTACAGAGTTTCTTAAACTCAACATGTTAAGCTCGAGTTTATGGGCTATTACATTCAAGATAATACATATCTATTTTTTGTTAAAAAAAAACCACAAATGTGAAATTGCATTCAGAGTTTCTTAAACTCACAATCTTAAACACGAGTTTATGAATTATTACATTTATGAAATAATACAAATACATCTTAAGCTCGAGTTTATGAATTTTTACATTCAGAATAATCGAATAATTTCAGAGTTTCTTAAACTCACAATCCTAAACTCGAGTTTATGAATTATTTCATTCTCAATAATACATTTTAATTTATAGGAAATCAATTACAGAGTTTCTTAAACCCACAATCTTAAACTCGAGTTTATGAACTTTTACATTCCGATTCTTAAAAACTCTAAATAATATATTTTTTTTTGCTAAATAATATACGTTTCCGACTACCACTTAATGTAATCAACTATATAATTGTCTACCTATGTACCTTTTGCAAAAATTACTAATTGACTCAATGAAAATTTTGTAATATTAATTATACCTATTGAGTTTGTATTCAATGCTAGTTTTCAGAGGTAGAATTGCTAATTTTGTAAAAAAAATACGGCGTTAAGGCGTTAATGGAATATTCAATAAGGTACTAGCTAAGCTGTAGTGTAAAAAACGAAGTAAAACCTTTGTGAGATATCGATTTGATCGGAACCGCCGGGATAGGACCACTAAGGATGTAACTGTCATTCAAACTGATCGGTCAACTTCAAGTCCCTGTATGAAAAACTTTATCATTTGACAAAATATCTTCATGAAATTTGGCTTAAATGATTACCCAAGACAACGCTTTAATCTCCGAAAATATTGTTCATAACAACGGTACAATCTTCGTCCAAATTATTCAAATCGGACCACTAAAGCATATACTTAGCTATCATACAAACTGACCGATCAAAATCGAGAAAAATATTTTTTAAACCCTTTTAGGCTATTAGAAATGCACATGCGAAGAGTATTATAGCTTCGACTCAACCGAAGTCAACGGGGTTTTCTGTTTAATACACATTTCAACGCATTTTTTTCATATTCAATGATAACTTTTATTTTAGTAATTATGAAAACTTATAATTATGATTACAGGGACGTGTATGTATGTATCTAGCCATGCATTTTTAGCGACTTTTTGAAATCGATTGTTTATCACATGCGAGCTCATTGTAGATTTGCTCATTGAGGTTGGGATTCTTCAGCTCAGTTACGAATTCCGTAGCGTCATCCTGAAGTGAAATAAAATAATGAATTATTATATACAAAATTAATAATAAAACCATTAAGCTAAGGAGTGAAACTCACATCGAACAAGACATTCTTGGCGTCCTTTTCGAATGGAGCGAAGAGAGCAAACACATCGGACAACTTGCCCTCTTTACCAAACTTGGAGGAAATCGAAACGAACAATTGTTTGATAGTCTCCTGCTCAACGGGACTGGTGTTCTCGCGTATGAAGACAGCCGACGGTAAGTTAGCCTCCAGATTGCATGTATGATACTCGGTTACAGCCTTCACTTCCAAACTGGGACACACCAGCTGCTTATCCTTATGTTGTTCCAATTCGCTTGAGTGTACGATCATGAGATTCTTCTCAGTGGACGGTGAGTTCTGACAGGGGTTAATGTTGCGACGTTTGTTCAGGAAGTTGGCCGCTAAACTGGCGCGTTTATTCTGTGCGTCATAGTTGCTACAGGAAGAAGGAGGATATTAACATTTTGTTCTACACAAGTCAGTCCTAATTCATTGTAGATTAACTTACATTGGTAGCTTCTGCAAGTCCTTGCTGACGCTCGGCTCTACCACAGCAACATAGACATTGTCGGGCCCGTAGCTTTCATATACGACTGGCTTAAGTTTTTCTTGGCGCGCATCCACGTATTGGTTGCCTGGCACCACAACCAGATCGGCATTTTTATTCTCAACGGCATTCAAACAATCTTGGTCCTGCACACACTCCAACTCTGGGCGAATGTCACGTGAGTAGGCCGCGCGGCGCATTGAATCACACTTGGCGAGCTCAAGAGGGGTACGCACACAGAGTCGCATCTTTCTGATAGCGCTGCCATCACGTTCGATCACATCCTTGTAGCCGGCACGTTCCAGATAGATTTTCGGTTCAACTGCCTCGGGTTTGCTGTGATACACGGCATTCTCGTTGATGAGCAAATGTTGTGCTGCCTCCTTGTTTTCGGCATGCAAACCATTTTCAAAGAATTTCTCCAGACGATTTTGCAGATTATGCAATTTCTCTTCGCCATTTACCGAATCAGCGTTCGAGATATAACCGGTCCATGGACGTTGGGCCCACGAGCAAGCGGGACCGGTAACTGGACGACGACTGCCATCCTCACACAAATACTCGAACTCAGAGGGATCGCCTTCGGGTGTGGCGCCGGGTGTCAGCTGTGTGAAAATCAAGTTTATAAATGACATTTTTTTTTCAATAATTTCGGTTTAAATTTTTAACACTTACGCCAAAGTATTTCTTGATGTATTGCACCTTCGTGAAGGCCACCTCACCCTTGCCCTTGTCCAAGCAACGGATTGCGCCATCATAACCGGAGAATTTGTCGGGGTAATTACACTGCTCGGGTTTCTCGCAGAGCGCGCACAAGTTAGAGTATTTCTTCTCTGTGGAGGGAGGCAAAAGTATGATAAAAATTGGAACTCAGAGCAGATCTAGTTTCTTCTGTGATCGTAACTTACTCAGTAGACGGTCAGTGTCCGGATATGGTGAGTAGGTGCCAACCAAACAAGATTGGGAGAAGAACTCTGATAAAGCCTTCAGCTCGCGATCAGTAGCGCTTAGTTCGGGATCCAAAGAAACTTTAAGTATCTGTGTGTTCTTCAACTTGGTGATGGGAATCTAAAAGAAAACGTGAGCTTTGTTATTAAAGCTGATGAACATAAAGAGGAGTGAAACCCATTCATATGTTTGTCTATACCATAAACTAGCTCCAAAACAAACTTGTCTCGTTGTACTAGTTATTCGGAATTATGGAAACTAGTATTTTTTCTTAGGAAATTGTGTCTTTGCACGAACCGGTAATTTAACTTAAAGTAGCTTAACGACTTTAATCGTCACTGATTACTCGAATTACCAACGCTAGTAAGCTTAGTTGGCTTGACTAATTTGAATACGAGATGCAGTTTAGCGAGATTAATGAGACTGTGGAATATTTCTATTTTTCTTATCAAACTGTAGACACAACAGTTACTTGGGAGGATGAGAGGAGATGTATATATGTATGTATATATTTCCTAGTGAATTGGGATAGGTTAATGTTAGGTAATTTAGCGATGAGTTTTCACGCAAAGCGATTACGAGTTATTTCATATTTAATATCGGTAATTAGAAAATCCTATAATTTTCTTCCAAGGCAGACACAAAAAAAAATTTTAAAGAGAGAGCTACCAGCTGCCTAAAAAATGTTATTCATTGAAATTTTAAGTTAGAGAAAAAACTACAAAAGTGGTATTAAACTAAATATATTACAGTATAAAATTTTCTTGAAGGGTTGCCACCTGTTTAACATTTTTAATTAAGTAAAAATTAGGAAACTTGTATTAAGTTAGTATTATAACTTTATGAAATCCTATAAGGAAAATATTTTTTCTACAGCGTTGCCACTTGTTTTTAATGAATTAAAAAAAATAAGATAAAGATATCATATGATGCACAGGTCTAATTTAGATCCATAAAATTATATAGTTGAAAAAAAAATTGCAGGTGTTGCCACCTGTTTAAAATTTCACTTCATAAAAATTTATGAGAAAATTACGCTATGTCGATTTCGAATTTCAGAGTTTTAAAATTAACTGCAGCCAAAAAATGATATGGGGTTGCCAACTTTTCGAATTTTAATTCAATAAGATTCCTTATAAAAACATTTAATACAATACTTCATACGCTAAAGAATTTAAGCTGGGGATGTTTAGTAGTCTCAAAATTTAACATTTTTAATTCAGTAAAATTTGGGAAATAATTATTATGTATCAAATAAGTATTATAACTTTATGAATTCGTATAGTTAAAATATTTTTCTAGAGCGTTGACACCTTTTAATTTTTTTAATTAATTTCAAAAAAATCAAAAAAGATATCCTATTACGTACAGGTCTAATTTAGATCTATGAAATCATTGTATATTTAAAAAAAAATGTTGCGGGGAGTTGCCACTTATATAACATTTACTTCATAAAACTTTACGAGAAAATTATGATTTTTATGATATGTCGATTTTGAATTGCAGAGCTTCATTATTAGCTACAGTTAAAAATATTACATGGGGTTGCCAACTTTTCGAATTTTAATTCAATTAAATTCCTAAAAAAATAAATAATTAAATACAATAGTTCATGCCTAAAGTATCAAATTTGGGGCTATTTAGCAGCCTCAAAATTAAAAATAATTTTAGAAGGGTTGCCATCACAACTGACAATTTTGTATTTAGTTGCCTGATTGTTTTAATGCACAGCTACTATAACTCTTTTGAGCAGGATTGTTTTAATGGATTGTCCTTTATGCACTGAAATTCTGCCCAAACAGTTTGAGAAACACTGGATTAACAATTTATAGTTCTTGTTTAAAAGTTTCATACACTTTCACTGACTTTTCGAACTCGAACACCATAATTTAATATATACTTAAATCACTCACCTTATAGCCCACATTACGTCCGAAACCGGTGTGACACGATTTCTTGCCGCGCAACTCCTTCATACTATTAATGTTCGAATTTTTCTTCACCAAAATAATGCCCTCATAACGGAACTCCGCTATAATGAAAGCATACATTTTACATCACAACAAAATTTGATAATATGTCTGCTTATTCACGCAAACACTCTCATTATACACTGTCACTTACCGTCCTTATCCTCTTTGGTGCGTATTTCCGAGATCACACGATAATCCTGATTCTTCGTGTGATAGGCCACATACATATCCTCCGGCTCACTGGCGAGCACATCGGCCTTACGTTGATTGATTTTGTCCAAACAATCGATGCGATCACGTCCCGCCACACATTGCATTAGTATACCAGCCTCGGAGGGATCCTTCAGCAGATCCAAACAGTCTTGATAGTACTTTTGCGGCACGCACATGCGATCTACACACGAGTTGATTTGAAAGGCACTTAAGTTTTGGAAAAAAATAATAAAGAATCCATCATCTTAGCTTACAAATTGTCTCGTCAGCTTGCACCAACGCTAGCGCAGCCACGCCCAGTATGGCCGTAGCCAAGTATAAAGCTTTTGTATAACCCATGTTAGCGTGTTCACGGTTCTCTGCCAGTCGAAGTGAATACTCAACTGCTGAATGCAACGGCAGCCAGTTTCTTTTTATAGGCAAGCCGGCTACTTGGCTTCGTCGCAGCTTTGGTGGAGCCAGCCGAGCGGCCATCAGCTCGGGATTCACCAATTGATAATTTCATTTTCTTTATTATTATTCATGTTTTTGCTGTTGTTTTTCTATTTGCCATGATTTGGTGTGCACATCTCTTTAGATTTGATTACATGTTGCTTTTGTTTTTGCTTTTTGAAAATGCATTCGTAGGCTTGTACCTATGTATGTATATAAAAATTAATACGATTTCGTTTCTAGATTTCGCTTATTCCTGGTTTTTTTCTTTTTTTGTTTTTGCTTAATGGGCTATTATACTTAAAGCTGCAGGCGGTCAACTTAGTTCGTGACATCGTCGCCGATAAGTTCTGACGTGTGTCGGTGCAATGTTCCCGACCAAATGCTTTACCGCTTCCGAACAGCGCCTGCATCTCGTATGCTAATGGACACACAAATATATGTATGTATTTGTATATAGTATATAATATATGTGATGTTGTTGTTTTTATTGTTGTTTTTGCTCTACGAATGTCATTATCAATTTCGCGTCCAGCTCAACTTATTCAAAGGCGCACCTCTCATAGCCTTAGACCGGTTTTTGTGTCTATCTTCTATAGTTATTTGCTTACCTTTTTCTAGTTTTATTATTCTGCCATTTTCGTTATGCAAAAAAGCATAACAAGTGTTCACCTGCATACAAATTGATTTATTTATGGAACCCTCTAAAAGCTTGCTTTATTTTTTTGCTATATACTCTACCTTCATACACTCGTACATACACTCGTATATATTATATATACTCCTATATGCCTCTGATTGCTTTTGTCAATACCTGCACAGACTGTGAGTGGAATTATTTGTTGTTTGTTTGTATTGTGTTTTTTCCTTTTTCGCCGGCCGGCATCGCTAATCTCGCAACAAATGACCAAACTATTGTAGATACTGTAAATCGCTGAGTAAGTGAAATTAAAGGGGAGGTACTCGTTTTTATATTTTTCAAAAATCCTTATCTCTTTCTCATAACATGTGTTCCAATATGAGCCAGTTTACTTCATTTAAGTGTGAATTTTTTCAAGAAGCGAAGCGAAGATCATGAGTTCGTTGAAAGCCAGACTCCTACAAGGAGTTCATTTGCTTATGTTCACGACGAAAACATCAAAACAGCTAGAGAGATCTCTATCTCTGGCTCGAGAACCATCATGTTAGCATAAGAAACATGACAGAGTGCCATTTCGAGGTTCTCTACTTCTTTAACGAAAAAACATAGAAACTTCAAATTTAATGGGAAATATTTGGCATTTTTTTCTCTTTAAATTGTTGGCGGCGGCTAAGTCTCAGATGGTACATCCATTGAGTTCCAAGCGGGATTGTCCGCATAGACTTTATATATCCACACAGGAAAAAAGTCTAATGGTGGAATATCACACCATCTTAGTGGCCAATTGACCAGCCGAAAGACGTGAAATTATCTGTTCTCAGAAGTTTTCATTCAATAAACCCATTAATTGATGCGATGTGTGGGAAATAGCGCCGTCTTGTTGATACCAAATGACGCCGAGATGACGAGCTCATTGACCTAGAAATTTGGCTCGAAACGTCGGATCTTCTTGGAACTTTTCAAGAGCTCATAGAGCGAAGCGAAGTCGCTTGAAAAGGTCGAGCGGCTTCAGTTCTTGCGAAAGACTTTCTTTACAGAACGTGAATGTTCGTAATAAAGTTGAACGATTTGTAAACATTATTCAGGCGTATAAGCCTTCCATAATGAAATGCCAAACAAAAATATCATGACAACTTGACACGAATTACGCGCGATCTGTCAAAAAAAGGCTTTTGAAAAAAGCTCCTCTACTTGGCCCTCTTTCTTATGTATCGACTTAATCATTTGGTTAATATTTTCGATATGAACGCCTGGCCATTACATTCGTATCAAAATAAAAGAAAGAGTCAAATAATCAAGCGATTAAGTGGAGATCACAATAAAAACGAATTCAAAAATAATCCACACTTGTCAGCGCCAAGGCATCTAATTCACTATATTCGACACCCGAAACTTTAACCTATTCATGATCTCCGGTAAATACACAATTTTAATTTAATAAATAAAAAGCGTTTATCATCAAATAGGAAAGTAGATTCTCCAAAAAAAATTTACCTGATACTTCACTCTTTTGTGACCTGCAAAGCTTTTTATAGAAGTTTTGAAGTACAAGACCTGGTCGAATATACTATGTACATACATACATACATATATTCCTACATATTCAGATTGCCACGATCTGACCGGCATGGAATCACCAGTCCATTTTCCCCGATTAATTTCAAATTAATTTTCAATTAGATGATTCTGTAGTGTAGACGTTCCATGCTGAGTTTACTTTAGAAATCAGTTCTTCAATTGATTTTTTTTATTTTAGACCTTACGATTTCCACCTGACTCAAATATGTATCTAGATATTACTGGGGTTTTCTCGCCTTATGAAAGAGTTTTCTCTATTTTATTTAAAGCTCACTTTATGTCGTCTTTCATTTAAAATTACACGTTCTACCTAAATGAACTCACGTAAACTACATGGAAATAAATAATAGTAGTATGGATGCCTGGAATTGAATCCGTCAGCCAGATAAAATATATCCGCATGAACTGTGAGCTAATTGAATGTGACGCCGATTTGATGGTTTCAAGTCGGCTGCGGCTGACGACTACTGATTGCTAGGGATGTGCTTAAAATAATTTTCATACATCGGAATTCGCACAATCAAGCATGCCCAAAGAGACCTGTTTACGGTGCTCTGTTTGAAAAAAAATTCAGCTTTATCGGGACGAGTCGATCAAGAACGCGTTTCATACCAAAAATATCCACCAAAATCATTCGAACGGACTCGCAAGAGATGTCGAGCGCTCTTTACGTCTCTTTAATACTTGTCTGACGATTTTCAAGCACCACATCCTTCACTTTACACTTTACTTCTACACTGTAAGTAGAATATCAGCAATCATCTAGGTGTGCCATAGGACGAGTCTTGTTAGGACTAAAAAAATATAAAGAATTTTTTTTTTTATTATGAGATACACATCTTACATTGTTGAACGATCGAGGTAGAGAGAGTAGAGAATTTAAGGTTAGAAAATCTTATATAAGAAATTTATTTAGGAACCACCTTAATGTAAGAATTGAAATATGGATAAAAGCCGCGGATAAGTACTTAATTCTGTTTTTGTTTTGATTTGCTTCTTGGAATTTCGCGCATTATGGAACTGTAAAACTTTTCTACAACACCGAGACCGACAATATGTACGTAAATATATGTACATATGTACATATACCGGTCACAACAATATACTACAAATAATGAACATACGTACTTGTATATTCCCATATAGATCATACATACTTTATATTGTATATGAACAACAACTATATCGAACCACTCTGAATGCAGCAAACGTTTCGGCACTGAGTTGAGGTACTTCCCAAAAATCCGCGTTTCCTTATCTTCGTGCAAATACATGTACTCTATGAGTAGTATATTATATGCATATGTATGTATATACATACATATAAACATGTGGGAAAATTTATATGCTATATGCATCAACATATAGATACATGATAATAATAGTTTACGTAGAATTGATTTAAACAAGTTACAAGTCGTACATAATGATTTATGCTAACAGCTGTTTGAAAACTTCGTACAGGGTAGACCAAAAGTCTGTTGAATCTTTGGGTGTGACTAGCAGATATGACTTAGGATCACAAAACGCAAGTGCAGCGGAATTGGGTTTAGCGTACGCGAGTGACAACAAAAGAATAGCTTTTATCGATTTTCAAAATTCTGAAGAGTAGCAAATCGAACAAACAACTCGCGTAAAGAACTATACATACACTAATTACATAGAGCCCGAATTGAAAGGTTAAACGACTTCAATGAAAATCCCACATAGAAGAGAGAGAGAGAGGTATTATATGTATATAACTGAGTTACTTGGTAATTGCTTCTGTGTGTAATTTTCTGTTAAGGGGGTATTCTAGTCTAGAAATTAAAAAAAAAAAATCGATTTTTTTTTTTATATTTTCAAAGTTTAACTATTCAAGAATGTGTGTACAAGAGAAGTTTTCAAAATTCAAATTATTTTCGGAGATATAGGCAATTTTCTGGCCCGGCATCCAAACTGGTTCGGCCGGAACGCGAAACTTTAAACGCGTTTTTCTCAATACTGGCTTTTTCGGAACGATACCCACGATTTCTCAGGTTCTACTGGACCGATTTACTTGAAATTTTTATAGAGTCTTCTTTATAGGCTTGTCTAGCCCCATCTCCAAATTTTTAATTTTATTATTTTTAAAAAATTCGAAATAGTCAGAAAAAGTGATCCAAAAAAACTTTTTTTTAGGCAGTCGCCATTTTGTGAAAAAAAAAATTTTTCCCACTTTTCCGTAGTTCCGACCATTGCGACATTATTCTAGATTAATAATCTTTTTTTCCTTTGGTTTCAGATAACTAGGAGGGTTGAAATCATGGGTATTGTCACGTGGAAATTTTTAGAGACCCCCCACTTCGTCAGCTCATAATTTTTGAAATATTTTACTTTTTTTAGTTTTTAATTTTTTTTTTCTCTACTCTTCTAAAATTAACAAATAACTAATAAAAAAATGTATAGTAAAAGTATTAATTGCCTTTTTTTATGACACTTTAAAAATTACCTGAAATTCATGCTTCTAGACTAGAATACCCCCTTAAGTGAGCAGAGTTTAAAGATCGCCAGGAGACAAGTTACTAATCGAAAACGGTAAACTATGATTTGATACGAAGTTTAAGAGTTCATCGTGGCACAATATACCTTAAATAAAGTTATTCATTCATTAAAGATAAAATGCATCCCGAAGTTCGAAGAAACAAATTAAGCAATTTATCCACAGTCCTATCAAACTCTTAATCTAACACCCGTTCCTAGAACATCTTTAAAATATTTCCATTGAAAAAATGTGCATTGAACTTCTCAACTCTTCTCAAAGCCTAATGAAATACTATTAAGATTTAGCGGCTTTAGTATTTTTTCTCTGACAAGATCCACGGAAATGGGGCATTGACGTGCTGGAAACTTAAATCACTAGACCAGAAAGATGTCAATGGATGTGTACATTATGTCATTCACGCATATTTGGGTATGAGAAAGCTCTCTGCAAGCTCGGTGTCGCGTGAGCTCACTTTTGACCAAAAACAATGACGAGTTTATGATTCGGAGCAGTGTTTTGAGATGTTCCATCGTAATGAACCCGAGTTTTTGTGTCAATATGTGACAGCGGATGCAACATGGCTCCATAATTTCACTCTGAAATCCAATCGACAGCCATCCGAGTGAACAGCACACGATGAAGTCAGTGAAAACGATTGCAAAACTTCATAAATTTGGCTTCAAATTGCTTCCACATCCACCTTATTCTCCAGATCTAGCCCCCAGCGGACTATTTCCTGTTCGCAGATCTCAAAAGAATACTTGCTGGGCAGACATTTTCATCAAATGAAGAAGTGATCTCCGAAACCGAGGCCTATTTTAAAGCAAAGGACAAAGCATACTACAAAAATGATATCGTAAAGTGTGAGGGTGGCTATAATCAGTGTCACATAGTTCCCTTATGTTGAATAAAAAACGAATTTTAGTAAAAAAATGAGTTTCACTGTGGTAGACCGGGGATTTTTAATTGACCTGTTACACATATATTTTCTGCTCTAGATACAGAATTTCAAATCGTGGTTTTAGCTAAACCACGTCCCACCTCAAACGACTTTGGCTCTATTTAAGAAAGTTTTGAGGAAGAGTATATCATAGTATCTAAGGCCAATGACTTTAACAGACCTATTTACAACCCAAAATCAAATAAATTTTCGCTTTGAAAGGCTTTAACAATTTTTTATCAATTAAAAAGTAAAACATCATCTGAACCACCCTGTGTAACTCATAAAAACATATTTATACACAAAGACCGTGGACTGTTTAAATTCAAATAAGTATAATTAAAGTGAGATAAATTGTTTAACGAGATGTTTAGCATAATTAGCATGAAATTTCTAACCACCTGTAGCTTTCTGCAAGCTTTCGAGAGTTTATGCAGCTTCATAAACAATTAAAAAACAATTTGTGTTTATTGTAGACATTTTACTGTTATATTATTTATATATTCTATTAGCATTTTAATGCAAATATTTTTCACTTACATTCTTTGTTGTTTTCCATTCATTATTTGTTTGTTTTCTGCTTAATATTTATTTGTTCATTTTTCCTTTTTTTGTTGCATGTGAGACAGTGACAAGTTGCTCGACTCTTCTGTGTAATAATTAGAACTAATTTATGCACATATTTTAATCTTGAATCCAGTTTGCCTCAATTAGTAGTAACCGTTTGTAGAAAAAATCAGTACAAAAACTAGAACGTCAAACTACTGTTTGGAATCCTAAAATGGGGAAAGTCAGATCACGGACCATATTCTTAATTGAGAATTTAAAAAAGTGAAACTAAATTTTGTAAAAGTTCAGTCATGTGAAATACTATATTTAAAGATATTTCCCATACTAACCGAATACTATCGTATCGTTGCAAATTATATGTATGGAACCCTATCGAAAAATATGATCTGTGGTTTTCAAAAACAATTTAGCTTTATTAAGTCGTAGAAACTTGGAAAGAGGACGACATTTCCATCTTAATAACGGGAAGGTGTCTTCATACCAGTAGCATTATTATATCCACCACTTTCAATACAGTCCAGAACTGGTCATCGCAAGCGGGTCTGGGGTTGAACTAGGAGAAAACGGATCTGCTGATGTGCAAGAAAGCACAAAACTCCTCTATGGAGGTTCCCATCTATAAAGGGGACACAACTGTCTCTCAAGCACCTTACCAAGTACTTTTGGTAAGGAACTAGCCAGCAAAATGTTGTGGAAGCACAACTTGAAAGAAAGAGTGATGAAAGCCAGCAATACTTTATATGCGCGTAGACCGAAACTCGGCACAACCTAAGGGTTCTCACCCTCTATCATGCACTGGTGTTACACAGCTATAGTTAGACGAATTTAGCTCTGCGCTGCAGTTGTATGGTGGAAACCAATGGAAAGATTCAGAGGCTCACTGCGCTGTGCATAACGGGAGCTTTAACAACAACTCCAACGCCGCTCTTGAACTGGCACTAAACTTGCACTTATAGAACTCTTCGCTGAAAGCTGCGTATGAAAATCGGCGGGCCAACTACTGGACTGCACTAGAATTTACATATAGAACATTCAGGCATAGCTCGGTGGACAATGGCGTTTGAGCAAACACCGCCTACATGACCCCACTTTTCAACTGGGCACTCTAAAGATCTATAATGATGGCTCGAAAATGGATAATAAGGCATGTAATGTATTTAAGTTGCCGGACCACTGCAATATATTTCATGCTGAGGCCTAAGCTATTGCGAAAGCCGCGGAGATGACCTCTAATACACCTGCAGTCAAGTCCAGAGTCAACATCTATGTAGTCAGCCAAGCAGAAATCAAGGCAGTAAGCTCGTATCGCCTATCGACCAGAAGTGTATTGGGAAACAGAGAAAAATGTTGATAGAAGGAAGTAACTTCACTTGTACTGGATTCCTGGCCAAAAAGGCATCGAGAGCAATGAAATAGTGGACGAGATTGCCAAGAATGGACAGAAGCATCGTAAAGAGAATCCAAACCCGATGGAACGAGCTACTACTGTGAAAGTCATATGCAAAACGGTAGAAGTACACATAATTCCTATTGGCACTCGATAGAAGAGACTCTAGGAACATGATGCGAATACTAACTGGTTACTGTCTGTTGGCGACACATGCTCGCAGAATGGGACTGACAGATCGAATAGACTAGATCGAGCATCTCTTGTGTACTTGTCCCGCATTGGCAAGACTACGCTGTAAGCATCTGGTGTCCTCACAGTACGATACACTGGAGAAAGTATTGACAGAAGGACGCAGAGTCTGTTAAAATTCGCGTCAAGTGCAGGCATCCTAAACGATGACTATTACTCTTGAGCTAAGTGAACCCCATCTGGTATCGCATGAGACCAAACTAGTCTATGATTTTGAAGCCTTGCCACAAGCTCAAGACGCCGGATAATGCGCACACCAAAAGTTCCCAACAAATTGATTGTTTCGTTTGCTCTTTGGCATGTAGCCTCGCCTTTTTGGAACCAAAGGCCGCCAACATCGACAACATCATTTTCTGATGCTTGATCGAGCCTCTTCTTTACATCAGCTTTGAACACGCGATCCGAGAGCAAATGAGCTCTGTGGTTAAGCAAATGAGAACTTATTAAAATAGCAACATTTTGTGATTTCTGATGCATTAGTGTAACTTAACTGAAAACAATCTATTAATAATGTACTTACTTGACATTATGCAATTTAATTGGAATAAAATTTTAAATGAAATTCTCTCATACACTCACCTGTTTCACATAAATAGAAACGGTGATAAGCATAAGACAAGCTGACTCGGCAGATGCAATGCGAATTGTCGCTAACAAAATGACAAAAACAAACAAAAATTTTAAATATATATGTACATGTACATACGTATGTATATACAATTTACATTATTTTGCAGATCGATTATTGACATTTTATTATTTGGTTTTTCCGCACAGTTTGTGTTCCTGAAAGTTTTCTAATTAAATCAAGCTTAATTCTCAAAGAGTACAAATATTCTAGGAAAATAGGTCTATAGAGATCTGATAACATCAGGCACTTGTAGATAGTGACCATTTTCCTGAATAGATTATATATGTATACATACTAATGTGACATTGTATTTATTTTGAAAATTCTTTATTTATTCTTCCAAATCAATTTCATCCCCTTCAAAGTAATCCCCTCCCGATGCAATGGACTTATGCCAACGGATTTTCCAATCTTCGAAACACTGGTTGTAGTCACTTTCCGGGGTGGCCTTAAGTTCCGTCTTTGCTGCGGCTTGAATCCCCACCTATCGTATAAAAACGGTGTCCCCGGAGCGGTCTTTTGAGCTTGGTGAACAGCAGAAGTCGCACGGCGCCAGATCAGGTGAATACGGTGGTTGCGGAACGATATGGGTTAAGTTTTTGGCGAAATGATCACGAATTACGAGGGCAGTATGGAATGGTGCATTATCGTGGTGTAAAAACCAACAATTGTCTTTCCACAATTCCGGCCTTTTAGGCGGATAGCGTTACGCAAATGACGCATAATGTTCAAATAATATTCCTTGTTGACTGTTTGACCGGTTGGAAGGAATTCTTAATAGACAACACCACGATAATCGAAGAAAACAATCAACATGACCTTGATTTTGAGCGACCTTGGCGCGATTTTTTTGGTCTCGGCTCTCTTTTGGCACGATATTCGCTCGATTGATCGGTTGTTTCGGGGTCGTAAGCATAGATCCAAGTCTTATCGCCACTTATAATGCATTTCATGACACCCTGGTAGTCGGAAAGCATCGTTTCACACACTTCAACGCGACGCCTTTTTTCCAAAAAATTCAATGTTTTCGGTACCAGTCGAGATTTGACGCGCTTGAGGCCCAAAACATCCTTCAAAATGATTTTGGTTGAGCCTTTCGATATGCCAACTTCATCAGCAAGGTCTCTAATTGTTAATCGACGGTTTTCAACACCAAATCTTTGATTTGTTGAACGTGAGCTTCGTCGGTTGAGGTTGATGGTCGCCCTAGACGCTCTTCGTCTTCGACACGTTTACGGCCGGCTTGGAACTCACTGTACCACTTGTAAACATTTTTTTTAGACATAGCCTCATCACCAAAGGCTTTCTGCAACATCCTCAACGTATCCGCAGCAGAAAATTGATTCCGTAAACAAAATTTAATGCAAATTCTTTGCTCAACAAATTTCGACATCGCAAAACACGAAAACCTCACTTTTAGCAGCTCACAAAACGACACGTATCTCAAGCACTAATGAATATTTTGACATGAAATTTGACATAAATGTGACTGACAGTACTACCAACCTAAAAAAAAAAATAATTCTCCAAATCCTTTGACGCGCGTAGTTGAAATTCAAATGTCACCTTATTTTTTGGACACTGTACAGTAGTTCTGTTCCCGCTGTTCGACACCAATTGAAGATTCCAAGTGTACTCAAGTCCTTCTCCACCAGGTCTTTCCAACGGAGTAGAGGTCTTCTTCTTCCTCAATTAATTGCCTACTCAGTCCGAAGTAGCACCTATTAGCAAGAGTAATCCTGCGTTGGATTTCCAGGCTGACAATGTTGGTGGTGTTTATACTGGTTCCAAGAGAAACGAAATTATCTACATCTTCAAGTTATGACTGTCAACAGTGACGTGAGAGCCATGTCGCGAGTACGACGACTGTTTATTTGATGTCAGGAGATGTTTCGTCTTGCACTCGTTCGCTGCCAGACCTATTTGTTTTGCTTCCCTGTCCAGTCTGGAGAAAGCAGAACTAACGGCGTGGTTATTGAGGCATAAAGACAGCTCCTTTTCTTGCTGTCAAAGGTAGCTTTGAAATCGACGAAGAAGTGGAGAGTGTCGATTCTCTTTTCTCGGGTCTTTTTCAAGATTTGGCGCATGGTGAATATCTGGTCAGTTGTTGTTTTGCCAGGTCTAAAGCCACACTGATAAGGTCCAATCAGTTTGTTGACCTTAATGCAACGTTGAGGAGGCTTATCCCACGGTTGGCGCAGATTGTGGGGTCTCGCTTTTTGTGGATTGGACAGAACACACTTAAATTCCAATCGTCGGGCAAGCTTTTGCTCGACCATACTCTACAAGTACAAAGAAGCTGATGCATGCTCCGTATTCGGTCTTCGCCGTCTTATTTGAATAGTTCGGCCGACGATACATGGGGCCCGCCGCTTTGTTGTTCTTCGTAGTAAAGTAACCAAATTCTAGACAAAAAAGTAGGTGAAGCTTGTCCCGAGCTGCAATCGTTATTAAATAGGCTTTTTCCTCGCTGACCTCCATGAAATCAAAAACGGGTTTAAAGACTGTCATCATTGACAGATAAATACTCCTAATATATACAGTGTGAGCATACCTTTATGCCAATATCTAAACATTGAATAACTATTACAAGGAGTTAACCCCTAAACGACTTAAAAATGAGATACATTTGTAAAATTCAATTAAAATGTTTTAAAGATGGCGGCCCAAATAATAAAACTTATGCAAGAAATTTGAATGTGTTAGCATTTTTTTATATATGTATGTATGCATATAGGTATTTATTTTTGAATTCGGGAATATATTTATGTATATTGAAGACTTCCATTAACTCATTCCAGTTCGCTAGGATCGTGTGCCGTTACGTTATTGCAATGCAGTTGGCTAAATACTTGCTCAGTGACGCCATTTCTGATGATAGGACTTGGCGAAAATCCAATTGTGTTATTCTGGAAGTTCAAAAAAAGTTATGTAAATATGATAAGACTCAGATATAATATAAGAATATATATAAATATGATAAGAGTTTCATCTAATATAGTTTAATCTAATAAAGAAAGTAGAAAATTCTCTAAAGTTTTTTCCTCTATATATGACAGAAATCCGTCTTCAATAGTACTTCCCATGCTGATACTTTAACTAGATGCTGAATTTTGATTTCTTATCTTCAAGATCAACATTGAAACATCTATCGATATTTTCTTGAAAAAAAAATCACTTTGAAGCTCTTCTCTGGTAAATCGTGTGTTTTTATAATCAACTGACCGTTTGACCCAGCCACTAGATGCAAAATTATAGCCTCTAATTTAACAATATTATTTTTGGGGGATTCCTCCGGAAAATGAACAAAAAATTCAAAACGGGGAAGAACCGTCTGTTTAATTTAAAGAATAAATAAATATGTATCATATACAATTATAGAACAACAAATGTCTGAGGTAAAAAATCAAACCTAAACAAAAAGTAAGACCGTACGAAGTCCGAGCGCAACTCTTAACATAGATACTATCGAAATTTATAGTAAGGAGTTTTCCATAGGTACGCTACAAAACTAGACCGTTAGAAACAGCAAACGACGCCATATTTTTCCCGCTCTTTTGAAATTTCTCTCCAATGAGGATTGCCATTTCATCATGGAAAGATATATGTACTATCCAACAATGAATCGGAATAATTAAAATCTACTATCGAAATTCGGAGTCAGTGGCCTCAACTACTTTCAATTTATGGTCGTCGTAATCGTCTTTTCAGATCAACAATTGAGCTTCTTGTGGCAAAAATGTGAAACCACAGTCAAAGTACAAAATGGTTTCGTGCCAGTGAGACAAAGAAGTGCCCGTAGTGTCGAGAATCTTGCTGTCCCTAGCGCATCAACTGAGGAAGACCCAAATCAGTCTCCCACACGTCGTTCTCAAGCGTTGGGCTTCTCTGTGACGTTGTTGTGGCAAATTTTGCGAAAAGTTCTTGGCCTGCATCCTAACAAGAGCAAATTGACGCAAAAACTGAAACCGCTTGACCAGACCGGAATCGTCGTATGTTCGTTAATTGGGCTGAGCAACAACTTGAAAGTAATCCGGATTTTCATACAAAAATCATCTTCTGCGATGAGTCTCATTTCTGGCTGAATGGTTTCGTCAATAAGCAAAATATGCGTTATTGGGCAGGCAGTCACCCACATGTACGCCATGAGTCACCAACGCATCCCAAAAGAAAATGATGCGGTTTGATGCGGTTTATGGGCCGGCGGCGTCATTGGGTCGTACTTCTTATGTGATGATCAAGCCAGTTACGTTTTTTTTGGCCCGAATGGGATGATATTGGCTTGGAAAATATGTGGTTCCAACAGGACGGTGCCACAAATCACACAAGTTTGATGAACGTGTTATCTCACGAAATGGCTCACACAATTGGCCGCCTCGGTTGAGCGATTAGACTATTTCCTGTGGTCCTACGTCCAGTCTATGGTCCATGCCAACAAGCCAGCGACGATTGATGAACTTCATAGGACTATTGAACGTGAAATTGAAGCAGTATCAGCCGTAACTCTCGCGGGATTCGCAGATATCAATAATATATTTTTCATTTCAGTCTTCGATAGGTCCACAAGTTCAACTTCGTAGGTTCCTTTTTGTAAAGTTTATCTTGTGATGTGATTTACCCAAGAACACTTCTCTCAGAACTTTGCCTCTAAACATATCTATGTAAATATAATGACCGTTGTCTGACAAGATGTCCAATTTATAGCGAAAACATTGTTATTGAAGAGCTCGATGACCTATCGCTATCTTATTAATGGCAAAAGCGTGTTTTTGAATATTTTTCTCGCCAAATATACATATGAGTCTGTATTTACGAGACACAATATACCAATGTTGCCAGCGGGAACGGGAATTCCCGCTTGCGACTGTTAAAACTAAAACACACCAACTGAATTGAACATGTGAATAACCCAAAAGCACTTACCTTGAAGATAACATCGGTTGTATTTTGGAAATCGGCAAAGAAATTCCAGATAGCGCTTCCCGCGCCGAAACTGTTTAGAATTCTGTCGAAAGTACTTTGCACGAGACACCTGAAGCCAGCATTGGCCGCCAAAGGCTTTGCAGCGAAAACTGCGCGCTCCAAACTCGCTTCGACGTTGCACGTGCTGTAATCACTCCACTCGGCCACCGAGCGATTGGCGCAAATCAACAGCTCATCTCCGGTGGCATTGTATTCCGCCGTATTCACAATTTGAATAGTAACAGTGTTACGGGCAGACTGCCGACATATGTCATGACCACGTTGGAGATTAAAGAAAGCGGCGGCATCGAAAGCGCGATGATTCGACACGTTGACATCACTGTGAGGCAGGAAAAATTGAAGGTCATCAGGAAACCAAAGTTTATTTAGAGTAACACTTACATAGCTGCCTCTTCCAGTTCGACCAGTGTAATGTTGCTGGGCGCCACGGCCACATAGTAGTCCATCAAGTTTTCGTGCGCATACAGTACCGTTGTTAGATTGGCGGCACGTGCTGCCTCGTAGTCATGATCCTCGGCCACTACCAAATCAGCCGCAGACGTTTGGATCGCACTTAGGCAAGCGGCGAAGGAACTATTTTGTACGCACTGCAACTTGAGATCAATGGAAGCGTTGGCAGCCGCCTGCAGCGTGTAGAGACATTTATTTTGTGCCACCTCCGTGAAAGTGCAGAGGCGCAGATTATCCAGCTGTGGTTGTGGCTGTGGTTGCGGTGTTGGTGGTGGTTGCACTGGTGGTGGGCGTGGCACTGGTGGCTGTAGTGGTGGTGGTATTGGTCCTGGTGGTATTGGCCCTGGTGGTCTAGGTCCTGGTCCAGGAAGACCCGGACGTGGCTGGAATCCAAAAGGTGGTGGGCCACCGGGTCTTGCGCCTCCTTGTCGTGAACCACCTGGACGTGGTGGCCCGAAGCGATTCGGACCACCTGGCCGAAACTGAGCCTCTGCTACTGCGAAAAGCAAAAGTATTACTGAAACAAAATATAATTTGAACATTTCAGATATTGCATCGTTAGTGTTTATGTGGATTATTTATACTTCCGCAACAACAACATTATAATTAGTTTTTAATTGCTTTCTTGCTTTATTATCTTAAAAGGAATTTTAACTGTCACAAATATTAGGCTTCAAGTCAAAACATCGTAATCGCGCAAAAACAGTTACAATATATGAACCAAATTATCATTCAAGTTCTAGCTTCGAGGAGTAGAGGGTAAAATCCAAATACCGATATACCACAGGGTCCCTGAGAATCCCCACAAATAATTTTCAAGATAGTTGTCGATCGCACAGTACTTAGATAAAAAATAGGGTCCTGGCGGCGCTTCATACCTTTGATAGAAATAGAGACATGCTAGAAGCAGACCTAGAGAGAGTAACCGGAACGGACAAAATTTTGATCTGGCCAAAAACTGTCAACTCGGCACCACTCTTCGAAATTCTTCTATTTTTTTATTGGTAGACTGCTGTGTCCTTTTCATTGTGGTGTTTTTTTTTAACGAGATGGGTCCTAGACCCAACCCTGGGGAGGGATGATTCGCCTTCCCACTTTAGCTCATCTTCAAGTGGATGCTTTATGGCTACCTAGACGACACTCTATCTAAGACCGGAAGCCATATGTAAAAGAATCGTTTCTAGCCATTCCCAAGTGAATGGCGCTCAAAGAACTCTCCACACTTGCGTCAACATGACTCCATCCTAATCGAAATTACATCAAGAATTATTTCTGCCGCTACAACAACAATAAGGCAACTTCGTAAAAGAGACCTTTGTCTACTTTCTTCTTGTGGCCGACGTCCTCGGAGTCAAACTACAAAAATTGCAGAAGAGCTCGAGTTACCAAAATATGATTAATTATACTACAGTTATGCTGTGTCATGCAAGCAATTTTGTCGTTTTAGTTTTAGATTATAATCTCAAATACAATATTAATCCATAAACGCAGTTCCTTGACAACAACAACAGGTTAAGTGGGCAAATTTGAATCTGAGCGCACAAAAGCTTATTTTTAGTTTCCTACACCCACGACACAAACTTTTAGTCAAGTCACGAACCGAGCAATGTTTAAATGATTGCATTTGTCTATTATTTCATTGTAAATTAATTTTTAGCATTTTACAATCTAAACGAATGACAAACTATATTTGAGAATACTGCAGAAGCTTGAAGATGCTAGAGCTATTGGTAACCTCGATAAATTATTCCAAAGAGTTTATATGAAAAAAATTTTCAACCCTGTTACAGTTGTTAGTTAGTATGATGTAGTCGCCATGTTATAATTCGAATTCGAATCTTACTCACACCCAAAGCGCACGTTTCAAATATACGTTGTCAAAAAAGTCTTGCGGTATTTTCGCTAGTTGGCGCTGAAAGCGCGTAGTTCTAGTTTTATTCGTCGCATCGGGGCATAATATATCTCTTTGGAAAGCTAATTTCACGCGCTAACACGTGTTTGATTGATTGTCGTTTCTTTTAAGTCGTTCGTGAGTTATAGCGTCGCAAACATGGAGCAAAATAAAGAGAAAATACGGCATATTTTACAATACTACTAGGATAAAGGCAAAAATGCATCTCAAGCCGCCAATAAAATTTGTGCAGTTTATGTACCCGATACAGTTTCCATTTCCACCGCACAACGATGGTTTCAACGTTTTCGTTCTGGTGTAGAGGTGGTCGAAGATGCGCCACGCTTCGGAAGGCCTGTCGTCGAAAATTGCGATAAAATCGCTGAATTGGCCGAAGGAGACCGGCATAGTAGCAGCCGTAGCATCGGTCAAGAGCTGGACATGAGTCATCAAACCGTTATAAACCATTCGAAGAAGCTTGGAGTCAGTAAGAAGAAGAATATGTAAAAAATGTCACGTACGCCAATGCAGGCTGCCACTTTTGGAATAAGAACAACATCTAAATACTGTTCTTGAACGAGAGAAGTGGCGTTGATTGCTGTCTCCTAAATATTGCAAAAACATACAAAAATTTAAAAAATACTATATAATTTTTAAATACAGAATATTCGAAAATATTAATAAATTTAGTTTAGTTATTTGCTGGCAACGCTGAATTATTATGCTCTACTGAGAGCGTGTTGCTTTTGTGTACACTCTTGCGCTCTCTTGATTTCCTTAATTTAGGTGGGGTATTTAGAAAGAAGTGGAAACCAATAAGAAAAGGGGAAATTTTCTACAGCAGAATATCGAAATCACAACAGAAATAGCAAAACATGCGATGAAAAGGTAAATAAGGGGAACACACCGCAGTTTACCGGTTTGCTAATCGCTACGCATTTAGCAGCGAAAACACGTTGTTTGTGTTGCTGGGAAGGGGCATTAATGAGAATTTTAGTTTTTAATCTTATATTTACAACAAAAAAGGTTATGGAAACGAGATATACTTATTTATAAAGATATGATAAAATATGATTTCAAACGTTACATGAAATTCGTTTGACCTAATTAAGACGCCGTAATGAAAAAGTTTCCAATTAGATTAATAAAGAAAACGCCCTCTCTATTTAAATTACCAAATGACCTGTCATGCAATGTGGGGTCACATTTTTAGATACGTATACTTAAATGGGTGTATACTATATACTCGTATTCCTAATATGTACATACATATGTGAAGACATTTTCACATTGTATACTTACATGTGTACATACATATGTAAATGAGTTGGAAGATGGGCAGTGGTCACGAACCAGCTGATATTTTCATAACTACATATGTATCATATATA